>CM038671.1:104309301-104765550 GCA_021605145.1 Aegilops bicornis
TTCATAAATATTTTCAAATACAAATTTGAACATGTTTCTAAAAATCATTACTGTTTTAAAAAATCTTACTGTTATGGAGTTAAACAAGTTTGAACATATTTAAACACAAATAAATATCAAACCATTTTATACAATAATATTTTCAAATAACAAATTTGAACATATTTCTAAAAAAAATCATTACTTTTTTATAGAAAAAATATTCTTGTTATGAGTTAAACAAGTTTGAACATATTTAAACACAAATAAATATCAAACCACATTTTATACAATCGAGAAATGATCAGGTCCCCACTCCACTGCATGGCTGACGACCCACGCACCCTCCCCGCTCCACAGCCACGCCGCCACGACCCAGCCCGCACCCTCCCCACTCCCACCGCCTTGACGATCAACTGCCTCCCCGCTCCACCGGCCGCCCGCCAACCCCTGGCCGCACCCTCCCCCACTCCACTGCCGCTGGCGACCCACCGCACCCTCCACTCCCACCTTTTCATATTCATAAATATTTTCAAATAAAAAATTTGAACATATTTTAAAAAATTATTACTATATAAAAATATTACTGTTATGATTTAAACAAGTTTGAACATATTTAAACACAAATAAATATCAAACATCATTTTATACAATCGAGAAATGATCCGGTCCCCCACTCCACCGTCGCCGACGACCCACCGCACCGTCCCCCGCTCCACCGGCCCCCGCGCCCAACCTGCACCTCCCCACTCCACCGCGCCGTAGGCGATCAACCGCACCTCCCCCGCTCCACCCGGCCGCCACCGCCCGACCCACAGCCCGCACCCTCCCCCACTCCACCGTCGCCGAAGACCCCCCGCCCCCTCCACTCCCCCTTTTTCATATTAATAAATATATTCAAATAACAAATTTGAACATATTTTAAAAAAAAATTATTACTGTTTTTATAAAAAATATTACATTATGATTTAAACAAGTTAGAACATATTTAAACACAAATAAATATCAAACAACATTTATACAATCGAGAAATAATCCGTCCCCACTCCACCGTCGCCCGACTCCACCGCCCTCCTCGCTCCACCGGCCACACCGCCAAACCCCTGACCGCACCCTCCCCTACTCCACCACGCCGACGATCAAACGCACCTCCCCGCTCTCCACCGGCCGCCTTGTGACGGCCCAGACCACCTCCCCACACCACCCTCGCCGATTACCCACCCCACCCACCACACCACCATTTTAAAATTAAAAAAAATTTTAAAATAACAAATTTTAAAATAATTTTTAAAAAAGTATTACTTTTTATTAAAAAATATTACTGTTATGATTTAAACAAGTTTGAACATATTTAAACACAAATAAATATCAAACAACATTTTATACAATCGAGAAATGATCCTGGTCCCCCACTCGCGTCAGGCGACCCACCGCACCTCCCCGCTCCACTGCCGCCGCCACCCACCCCCGCACCTCCCCACTCCGCCCGCCACGATGATCAACCGCACCTCTCCCGCTCCACCCGGCCGCCACCGCCCGACGGCCCGCACCCTCCTCGGTCCCACAATCACGATGACCCACCGCACCCTCCACTCCACCTTTTTCATATTCATAAATATTTCCAAATAACAAATTTGAACATATTTTTTTAAAAAATTGTTACTGTTTTTATAAAAAAATATTACTGTTATGATTTAAACAAGTTCGAACATATTTAAACACAAATAAATATCAAACAGCATTTTATACAATCAAGAAATGATCCGGTCCCCCACTCCACCGTTGCCGACGACCCACCGCACCCTCCCCCGCTCCACCGGCCTTGCAGCCACCACAACCGCACCTCCCCCACTCCACCGCCGTGACGATCAGCTGCACCCTTCCCGCTCCACCGGCCATGCCGCATGACCAAGCACTTTGCACTCCCCCACTCCACCATACTTCGATGACCCCACCGCACCCTCCACTCCACCTTTTTCATATTCATAAGTATTTTCAAATAACAAATTTGAACATATTTTTTAAAAAAATTATTACTTTTTTTATTAAAAAATATTACTGTTATGATGTAAACAAGTTTGAACATATTTAAACACAAATAAATATCAAACAACATTTTATACAATCGAGAAATGATCCGGTCCCCCCACTCCACCGTCGCGACCCACCCTCCCAGCTCCACCGGCCGCCGCGCCCGACCCCAGCCCGCACCCTCCGCTTCACTCCACCGCTTGGCGATCAATCGCACCCTCCCCCGCTCCACCGGCCGCCGCCGCTGACCCCCCGCCCCCACCCTCCCCCACTCCACCATCGCCGATGACCCACCGCACCCTCCAGACCACCAGGTTCATATTCATAAATATTTTCAAATAACAAATTTGAACATATTTCTAAAAAAGTCATTACTGTTTTTATAGAAAAATATTCTTTGTTATGAGTTAAACAAGTTTGAACATATTTAAACACAAATAAATATCAAACCACATTTTATACAATCGAGAAATGATCCGGTCCCCCACTCCACCATCGCCGACGACCCACGCACCCTCCCGCTCCACGGCCACACTTGTGAGCCCCAGCCCGCACCTCCCCCACTCCCACCGCCGATCAATCGCACCCTCCCCGCTCCACAGCCGCCGCCAACCACAGCCCGCACCCTCCCCACTCCACCGTCGCTTGATGACCCACCGCACCTCCACTCCACCTTTTTCATATTCATAAATATTTTCAAATAAAAATTTGAACATATTTTTAAAAAGTATTACTATATAAAAAATATTACTGTTATGATTTAAACAAGTTTGAACATATTTAAACACAAATAAATATCAAACATCATTTTATACAATAGAAATGATCCAGTCCCCCCACTCCACCGTCTGACGACCCACTTCCCTCCCCGCTCCACCGGCCGCCCGCTACACCCATGACCCGCACCCTCCCCACTCCACCGCCCTTGACGATCACCAGTCACCCTCCTCGCTCTACCGGCCGCCGCCGCACCCCGACCCGCACCCTCCCCCACTCCACCATCGCCGATGACCCACCGCACCCTCCACTCCACCTTTTTCATATTCATAAATATTTTCAAATAACAAATTTGAACATATTTTTTAAAAAAATTATTACTGTTTTTATAAAAAAATATTACTGTTATGATTTAAACACGTTCGAACATATTTAAACACAAATAAATATCAAACAGCATTTTATACAATCGAGAAATGATCCTCCCCGCTCCACTGCCGTCAGTAGCCAGCCCGCCACCTCCCGCACCCTCACCCCACTCCCACCGGCCGATGACCCACCGCACCCTCCACTCCCACCTTTTCATATTCATAAATATTTTCAAATAACAAATTTGAACATATTTTTAAAAAATTATTACTGTTTTATAAAAAAATATTACTGTTATGATTTAAACAAGTTTGAACATATTTAAACACAAATAAATATCAAACATCATTTTATACTGATCGAGAAATGATCAGTCCCTACTCCCACCGTGGCGGCGACCCACACGCACCTCCCGCTCCACGACCGCCCGCCGAGCCCATGACCCGCACCCTCCCACTCCCACCGTCGGCGATCAACCGCACCCTCCCAGCTCCACCGGCCACCGCCGACCCCCGGCCGCACCCTCCCCACTCCATAGTCAGCCGATGACCCACCCTCCACTCCACCTTTTTCATATTCATAAATATTTCAAATAAACAATTTGAACATATTTTAAAAAAATTATTACTGTTTTATATGAAAATATTACTTTATGATTTAAACAAGTTCGAACATATTTAAACACAAATAAATATCAAACAGCATTTTATACAATCGAGAAATGATCAGGTCCCCCACTCCACCCGTCATGGCTGACGACCACCGCACCCTCCCAGCTCCACAGGCACGCCGCGCGCCATGACCCTGACCGCACCCTCCCCACTCCCACCGCAGCCGACGATCAACACGCACCCTCCCGCTCCACACGGCCACTTGCCGCCGACCCCGGCCGCACCCTCCCACTCCACCGTGGCCGGTGACCCACCGCACCCTCCACTCCACCTTTTCATATTCATAAATATATTCAAATAACAAATTTGAACATATTTTAAAAAAATTATTACTGTTTTATAAAAATATTACTGTTATGATTTAAACAAGTTCGAACATATTTAAACACAAATAAATATCAAACAACATTTTATACAATCGAAATAATCGGTCCCCCACTCCCACCGTCGCCGACGACCCACCACCCTCCCCGCTCCACGGCCGCCGCCGACCCACGCCCGCACCCTCCCCCACACCACGCCATGACGATCAACGCACCTCCCGGCTCCACCGGCCGCCGCCGACCCCTGCCCGCACCCTCCCCACTCCCACCGTCGCCGATGCCCACCGCACCCTCCACTCCCACCTTTTCATATTCATAAATATATTCAAATAACAAATTTGAACATATTTTTAAAAAATTATTACTGTTTTTATAAAAAATATTACTGTTATGATTTAAACAAGTTCGAACATATTTAAACACAAATAAATATCAAACAACATTTTATACAATAGAAATAATCCAGTCCCCACTCCACCGTCGCCAAGCGACCCACACGCACCTCCACGCTCCACCGGCGCCACGCCACTCGACCCACGGCCCGCACCCTCCCCCACACCACCTTCGCCCGACGATCAACCGCTTCCCGCTCCACCGGCCGCCACCGCCGACCCCTGTCCCGCACCCTCCCCCACTCCACCGTCGCCGATGACCCACCGCACCCTCCACTCCACCTTTTCATATTCAAATTTTTTTTCAAATAACAAATTTGAACATATTTTAAAAAAAAATTATTACTATATAAAAAAATATTACTGTTATGATTTAAACAAGTTTGAACATATTTAAACACAAATAAATATCAAACATCATTTTATACAATCGAGAAATGATCCGGTCTCCCACTCCACCGTCGCGACGACCCACCGCACCCTCCCCCGCTCCACCGGCCTTGCCGCCTTGAGCCATGACCGCACCTCCCCCACTCCACCGCCGCCCGACGATCAACCGCACCTCCCCGCTCTCTGCGCCGCGCCTTGACCCCGACCCGCACCTCCCCACTCCACCATAAATCGATGACCCACCGCACCTCCACTCCACCTTTTCATATTCATAAATATTTTCAAATAACAAATTTGAACATATTTTTAAAAAAAGTATTACTGTTTTTATAAAAAAATATACTGTTATGATTTAAACACGTTCGAACATATTTAAACACAAATAAATATCAAACAGCATTTTATACAATCGAAATGATCCTCCCCGCTCCACCTGTAATGTCCGCCATGAGCCCGCACCTCCCCCACTCCACCGTGGCGATGACCCACAGCGCACCCTCCACTCCACCTTTTTCATATTCATAAATATTTTCAAATAACAAATTTGAACATATTTTTTAAAAAGTATTACTGTTTTATAAAAAAATATTACTTTGTTATGATTTAAACAAGTTTGAACATATTTAAACCAAATAAATATCAAACATCATTTTATACAATCGAGAAATGATCTGGTCCCCCTACTCCACCGTCATGACGACCACCGCACCCTCCCGCTCCACCGGCGCCGCCGCCCATGACCGCACCCTCCCACTCCACCGTCGACGATCAACCGCACCTCCCGCTCCACGGCCGCCACCAGCCCCGACCCGCACCCTCCCCACTCCACCGTCGCCGACGACCCACCGCACCCTCCACTCCACCTTTTTCATATTCATAAATATTTTCAAATAAACAAATTTGAACATATTTTAAAAAAATTATTACTGTTTTATGAAAAAATATTACTGTTATGATTTAAACAAGTTCGAACATATTTAAACACAAATAAATATCAAACAGCATTTTATACAATCGAGAAATGATCCGGTCCCCCACTCCACCGTGCTTGACGACCCACCGCACTCCCCGCTCCACTGTGCTTGCCCGCCAAACTCCACTGCCCCGCACCCTCCCCACTCCACCGCAGCCGGACGATCAACCGCACCTCCCCGCTCCACTGGCCGCGCCCAAACCCCGGCCCGCACCCTCCCCCCCTCCACCGTCGCCGATGACCCACCGCACCCTCCACTCCACCTTTTTCATATTCATAAATATATTCAAATAACAAATTTGAACATATTTTAAAAAAAAATTATTACTGTTTTATAAAAAATATTACTGTTATGATTTAAACAAGTTCGAACATATTTAAACACAAATAAATATCAAACAACATTTTATACAATCGAGAAATAATCCGTCCCCACTCCATAGTCAGCCGACGCACTCCACCGCACCCTCCCCGCTCCACGGCCGCCGCGCCTCGACCTGACCCGCACCCTCCCACACCACCGCCCGACGATCAACCGCACCCTCCCCGGCTCCACCGGCCGTCGCCGCCGACCCCGGCCCGCACCCTCCCCCACTCCACCGTCGCCGATGCCCACCGCACCCTCCACTCCACCTTTTTCATATTCATAAATATATTCAAATAACAAATTTGAACATATTTTAAAAAAAAATTATTACTGTTTTTATAAAAAAATATTACTGTTATGATTTAAACAAGTTCGAACATATTTAAACACAAATAAATATCAAACAACATTTTATACAATCGAGAAATAATCCGGTCCCCCACTCCACCGTCGCCGACGACCCACCGCACCCTCCCCCGCTCCACTGCCGCCGCCATGCTCCGACCCACGGCCCGCACCTCCCCACACCACACTTGCCGCCGACGATCAACCGCACCGCCTCGCTTCCACCGGGCCGGGCCACCGCCGACCCACATCCGCACCTCCCCCCACTCCACCGTCACGCTGGCGACCCACCGCACCCTCCACTCCACCTTTTCATATTCAAATTTTTTCAAATAACAAATTTGAACATATTTTAAAAAAAAATTATTACTATATAAAAAAATATTACTGTTATGATTTAAACAAGTTTGAACATATTTAAACACAAATAAATATCAAACATCATTTTATACAATCGAGAAATGATCCGGTCTCCCACTCCACCGTCGCGACGACCCACCGCACTCCTCCCCGCTCCACCCGGCCGCCACGCAAACCCAGCCCGCACCCTCCCATACTCCACCGCCCGGACGATCAACCGCACCTCCCCGCTCCACCGCAAGCCGCCGAACCCCCGCCGCACCCTCCCCACTCCACCGTGCCGATGACCCACCGCACCCTCCACTCCACCTTTTTCATATTCATAAATATTTTCAAATAACAAATTTGAACATATTTTCTAAAAAAATTATTACAATTTTTATTAAAAAATATTACTGTTATGATGTAAACAAGTTTGAACATATTTAAACACAAATAAATATCAAACAACCTTTTATACAATCGAGAAATGATCCGGTCCCCCACTCCACCGTCCGACGACCCACACCCTCCCCGCCTCCACCCGCCGCCCCACCCCGGCCCGCACCCTCCGCCACTCCACCGCCGCCGACGATCAATCGCACCCTCCCCCGCTCCACCGTCGCCGATGACCCACCGCACCCTCCACTCCACCTTTTTCATATTCATAAATATTTTCAAATAACAAATTTGAACATATTTCTAAAAAAAATTATTATTGTTTTTATAAAAAAATATTACTGTTATGAGTTAAACAAGTTTGAACATATTTAAACACAAATAAATATCAAACAACATTTTATACAATCGAGAAGTGATCCAGGTCCCCCACTCCACTCCGTCGCAGGCGACCCACCGCACCCTCCCCGCTCCCACCGGCAGCTGGCCCGACCCCGACCGCACCCTCCCCCACTCCACCGCCGCCGACGATCAACCGCACCCTCCCCCGCTCCACCGGCCGCCACCGCCGACCCCTGGCCCGCACCCTCCCCCACTCCACCGTCGCCGATGACCCACCGCACCCTCCACTCCACCTTTTTCATATTCATAAATATTTTCAAATAACAAATTTGAACATATTTAAAAAAAATTATTACTGTTTTTATAAAAAATATTACTGTTATGATTTAAACAATTTCGAACATATTTAAACACAAATAAATATCAAACAACAATTTATACAATCGCGAAATAATCCGGTCCCCACTCCACTGTCAGCTGACGACCCACCGCACCCTCCCGCTCCACGGCCGCGCCGCCACCACCCACGGCCGCACCCTCCCTACTCCACGCCGCCCGACGATCAACGCACCTCCCCGCGCTCCACCGGCCGCCTCACGCCGACCCGGCCCGCACCCTCCCCACTCCACCGTGGCCAGATGACCCACCGCACCCTCCACTCCACCTTTTTCATATTCATAAATATTTTCAAATAACAAATTTGAACATATTTAAAAAAAATTATTACTTTTTTTATAAAAAAATATTACTGTTATGATTTAAACAAGTTTGAACATATTTAAACACAAATAAATATCAAACATCATTTTATACAATCGAGAAATGATCCGGTCCCCCACTCCACCGTCGCCCGACGACCCACCGCACCTCCCCGCTCCACCCGGCGCTGCCGCCGACCCATGACCCGCACCCTCCCCCACTCCACCGCCCCGGTGACGATCAATCGCACCTCCCCGCTCCACCGGCCGCCATTGCCGACCCCGAGCCCGCACCCTCCCCACTCCACCGTCGCCCGATGACCCACCGCACCTCCACTCCACCTTTTCATATTCATAAATATTTTCAAATAACAAATTTGAACATATTTAAAAAAAATTATTACTGTTTTTATAAAAAATATTACTGTTATAATTTAAACTAGTTTGAACATATTTAAACACAAATAAATATCAAACAACATTTTATACAATCGAAAATGATCCAGGTCCCCCACTCCACCATCGCCCGGCGACCCCCGCACCTCCCCGCTCCACGGCCGCCCGCCATGAACCCAGCCCGCACCTCCCCCACTCCACCGTGCGCCCGGCGATCAACACACCTCCCCCCGCTCCACGGCGCGCCGCCCCCCGACCGCACCCTCCCCACTCCACCGTCAGCCGATGACCCACCGCACCCCTTCACTCCACCTTTTTCATATTCATAAATTTTTCAAATAACAAATTTGAACATATTTTTAAAAATTTATTACTGTTTTTATAAAAAAATATTACTGTTATGATTTAAACAAGTTTGAACATATTTAAACACAAATAAATATCAAACAACATTTTATACAATCGAGAAATGATCTGGTCCCCCACTCCACCGTCGCCGACGACCCACCGCACCCTCCCCCGCTCCACCGGCCGCCGCCGCCGACCCCCGGCCCGCACCCTCCCCCACTCCACCGCCGCCGACGATCAACCGCACCCTCCCCCACTCCACCGGCCGCCGCCGCCGACCCCGGCCCACACCCTCCCCCACTCCACCGTCGCCGATGACCCACCGCACCCTCCACTCCACCTTTTTCATATTCATAAATATTTTCAAATAACAAATTTGAACATATTTAAAAAAAATTATTACTGTTTTTATAAAAAAATATTACTGTTATAATTTAAACTAGTTTGAACATATTTAAACACAAATAAATATCAAACAACATTTTATACAATCGAGAAATGATCCGGTCCCCCACTCCACCGTGCCGAGACCCACCGCACCCTCCCCGCTCCACCGGCCGCCCTTGCTTGCCCATGACCCGCTACCTCCCCCACTCCATCGCCCGCCCGACGATCAACCGCACCCTCCCCACTCCTCCACCGCCGCCCGCCCAGCCGGCCCACACCCTCCCCACTCCCACCGTCGCCCGATGACCCACCGCACCCTCCACTCCACCTTTTTCATATTCATAAATATTTTCAAATAACAAATTTGAACATATTTTTTAAAAAAATTATTATTTTTTTTATAAAAAAAATATTACTGTTATGATTTAAACAAGTTTGAACATATTTAAACACAAATAAATATCAAACATCATTTTATACAATCGAGAAATGATCCGGTCCCCCACTCCACCGTCGCCGACGACCCACCGCACCCTCCCTGCTTCCACCGGCCTTGCCACACCCATGACCCGCACCTCCCCCCACTCCACCGCCGTCGGCGATCAATCGCACCTCCCCGCTCCCACCGTGCAGGCGCCCGACCCCGACCCGCACCCTCCCCCACTCCACCGTCGCCGATGACCCACCGCACCCTCCACTCCACCGTTTTCATATTCATAAATATTTTCAAATAACAAATTTGAACATATTTAAAAAAATTATTACTGTTTTTATAAAAAAATATTACTGTTATAATTTAAACTAGTTTGAACATATTTAAACACAAATAAATATCAAACAACATTTTATACAATCGAGAAATGATCCGGTCCCCCACTCCACCATCGCCGACGACCCACCGCACCCTCCCCCGCTCCACCGGCCGCCGCCGCCGACCCCCGGCCCGCACCCTCCCCCACTCCACCGCCGCCGACGATCAACCGCACCCTCCCCCGCTCCACCGGCCGCCACCGCCGACCCCTGGCCCGCACCCTCCCCCACTCCACCGTCGCCGATGACCCACCGCACCCTTCACTCCACCTTTTTCATATTCATAAATTTTTTCAAATAACAAATTTGAACATATTTTTTAAAAATTTATTACTGTTTTTATAAAAAAATATTACTGTTATGATTTAAACAAGTTTGAACATATTTAAACACAAATAAATATCAAACAACATTTTATACAATCGAGAAATGATCTGGTCCCCACTCCACCGTCAGCCGACGACTCCACCGCACCCTCCCCGCTCCACCCGGCCGCCCGCCGCCAACCCCCGCACCTCCCCCACTCCACCGCCCGACGATCAATCGCACCTCCCCGCTCACTGGCCATGCGCCGACCCCAGCCCGCACCCTCCCCACACCACCGTCGCCGATGACCCTCCCCACCCTCCAATCCACCTTTTTAATATTAATAAAAAATTTAAAATAACAAATTTGAAAAAATTAAAAAAAAAAATTACTGTTTTTATAAAAAATATTACTGTTATAATTTAAACAAGTTTGAACATATTTAAACACAAATAAATATCAAACAACATTTTATACAATCGAAATGATCCGGTCCCTACTCCCACCGTCAGCCGAGGACCCACTTGCACCTCCCCGCTCCACCGGCCTTGCCTGACCCTTGACCCGCTACCTCCCCCACTCCATCGCCGACGATCAACCGCACCCTCCCACTCCACGGCCACGCCCGCCATGCCCCGGCCCACACCTCCCCCCACTCCACTGTCGCCGATGACCCACCGCACCCTCCACTCCCACCTTTTTCATATTCATAAATATTTTCAAATAACAAATTTGAACATATTTAAAAAATTATTACTTTTTATAAAAAATATTACTGTTATGATTTAAACAAGTTTGAACATATTTAAACACAAATAAATATCAAACATCATTTTATACAATCGAGAAATGATCCGGTCCCCCACTCCACCGTCGCCGACGACCCACCGCACCCTCCCCTGCTCCACCGGCCGCTGCCGCCGACCCGCGGCCCGCACCCTCCCCCACTCCACCGCCGTCGACGATCAATCGCACCCTCCCCCGCTCCACCGGGCCAAGTAGCGCCGACCCCGACCCGCACCCTCCCCACTCCCACCGTCCATGACCCACCGCACCCTCCACTCCACCTTTTTCATATTCATAAATATTTTCAAATAACAAATTTGAACATATTTAAAAAAATTATTACTGTTTTTATAAAAAAATATTACTGTTATAATTTAAACTAGTTTGAACATATTTAAACACAAATAAATATCAAACAACATTTTATACAATCGAGAAATGATCCGGTCCCCCACTCCACCATCGCTTGACGACCACTCCACGCACCTCCCGCTCCACCGGGCCAGCCGCCACCCCGACCCGCACCTCCCCACTCCACTGGCCGCGACGATCAACCGCACCCTCCCCGCTTCCACTGCCGCCACCGCGACCCCGGCCCGCACCTCCCCACTCCACCGTCGCGATGACCCACCGCACCCTCCACTCCACCTTTTCATATTCATAAATTTTTCAAATAACAAATTTGAACATATTTTTTAAAAATTTATTACTGTTTTTATAAAAAAATATTACTGTTATGATTTAAACAAGTTTGAACATATTTAAACACAAATAAATATCAAACTACATTTTATACAATCGAGAAATGATCTGGTCCCCCACTCCACCGTCGCCGACCCACCGCACCCTCCCCGCTCCACTGGCCCGCCTGACCCCGGCCCGCACCCTCCCCCACTCCACCGCCGTCGACGATCAATCGCACCCTCCCCCGCTCCACCGGCCGCAGGCGCCGACCCCCGGCCCGCACCCTCCCCCACTCCACCGTCGCCGATGACCCACCGCACCCTCCACTCCACCTTTTTCATATTCATAAATAATTTAAAATAACAAATTTGAACATATTTAAAAAAATATTACTGTTTTTATAAAAAATATTACTGTTATAATTTAAACAAGTTTGAACATATTTAAACACAAATAAATATCAAACAACATTTTATACAATCGAGAAATGATCCGGTCCCCTACTCCACCGTCGCCGAGGACCCACCGCACCCTCCCCCGCTCCACCGGCCGCCGCCGCCGACCCGCGGCCCGCTACCTCCCCCACTCCACCGTCGCTTGACGATCAACGCACCCTCCCGCTCCCACGGCCGCCACCGCCGACCCACAGCCCGCACCCTCCCCCACTCCACCGTCGCCGATGACCCACCGCACCCTCCACTCCACCTTTTTCATATTCATAAATTTTTTCAAATAACAAATTTGAACATATTTTTCAAAAAATTATTATTGTTTTTATAAAAAAATATTACTGTTACGATTTAAACAAGTTTGAACATATTTAAACACAAATAAATATCAAACATCATTTTATACAATCGAGAAATGATCTGGTCCCCCACTCCACCGTCGCCGACGACCCACTGCACCCTCCCGCCTCCACTGCCGCCGCCGGGCAAACCCGCACCCTCCCCACTCCACCTTGCCACGACGATCAACGCACCTCCCGCTCCACCGGCCGCCACCGCCGACCCCTGTCCCGCACCCTCCCCCACTCCACCCGTCGCCGATGACCCACCGCACCCTCCACGCCACCTTTTTCATATTCATAAATTTTTCAAATAAAAAATTTTAACATATTTTTTAAAAAATTATTACTATTTTTATAAAAAAATATTACTGTTATGATTTAAACAAGTTTGAACATATTTAAACACAAATAAAAAACATCATTTTATACAATCGAGAAATGATCCGGTCCCCCACTCCACCGTCGCCGACGACCCACCGCACCCTCCCCCGCTCCACCGGCCGCCGCCGCCGACCCCCGGCCCGCACCCTCCCCCACTCCACCGCCGCCGACGATCAACCGCACCCTCCCCGCTCCTCCACCCGCCCGCCCAGCCAACCCGCACCCTCCCCCACTCCCACCGTCGCCGATGACCCACCGCACCCTCCACTCCACCTTTTTCATATTCATAAATATTTTCAAATAACAAATTTGAACATATTTTTAAAAAAAATTATTACTGTTTTTATAAAAAAAGTATTACTGTTATTATTTAAACAAGTTTGAACATATTTAAACACAAATAAATATCAAACAACATTTGAAATGCATAAAAATAAAAATTGGGGAGCCTGGGAATCGAACCCAGGACCTCCTAGTGTGTATCTTTGCGTGCTCACTAGTCGGGCTAGTGGGCGGGTTACGATGTAGATTAGGTTAGGTGGAATATAACACGAGGCTCGAACTGTAATAAAAAACATTCTAATGGCGCCTTTGCTTGGCAGTGCGCCATTAGTGCTTCCCACTCCACCTATTCCCTCCCTCCTTCCTCCCCACTCGACCTAATTTGCCCCTCCGCCAACCGTGCGCCGCCCGCCCTTCTTGCCCGCCCCTCCGTACCTGCCGCGCCCAGCCCGACCGGACTCCACCACCCGCCGCCCCAGCGCCCCACCACTGCAGCTCCCCGCGCCCTCACTGCCCCACCACTGCAGCTCCCAGCCGCCCCCCACGCCCAGCATACCGAGCCGGAGGAGGAGGACCAGGAGGAGGACGACGAGGAGGAGGAGACGAGGACCACCTCTATCTCAGCTCAGCTTTGTTGCGGCATGGTCTTGTGCCGGCCCCAAGCCCTAGGGATCCGGCACGACCGCGGCTTCCTCCGGGTCCAAGGCGGTCGGCCGGCGCCGTCCGCCGTGTACGCCCTCGACTGCAGGTGAGCCCCTCCCCTCCACTTCCTTCTTCTTCTTCCTCTTGCCCTCAACTTCTGCTCTGAGTCTCGACCGATGTGCAGGGCCCGTCCATCTCCGGCGAGCCCACCACACCTCGCGAGCTCAACGATAGCTGTGCAGGGCACCACCACGCAGGTGACAGTTAGGTACAGTTATAGAAAAATTGTTCTAAATTGTCGCAAATAGATACTTAAAGCATCGAATAGGGTTTGGGAGTGGAGACCATGGCCTGTAAATTGTTGTTGATTCTCAAGAAAAAAAGGTGGTAAATTGTTCAAGGCCAGAAAAGTAGCCGCTTGGTAAATTATTCAGGGTCAAACCAAGTATCTTCACCCAATAATCACTCTGTGTCGCCGAACGTTTACCATTGCATTGCTACACACTGTTTAGAGCCCCTGCAGTTTTGTCTTGCTATTCCTAGATGATGGTTGTTGGTGTTGCAAATCGGTCGGATGTCAGTTCATATCCTAAGTCCTAACCTAGTGGCTTAGCTGGTCAGTTTAAGTTGTCCAGGGTTTCAGCAATTTCAATAATGGTGCAGCAATGCAGTTTCGATTGTCGGCTCTTTTCTTTTCAAAAGAAAAGAAAAGAAAAACCTATAAATAGGTGATGATTACTCGAGCTATTCGAGGCGTAAAAATGTACCAATCCGTGGTTACCGGCAAAATAGGCTATTGACATACGAAGGTAAAATATAGGATAGTAAATTTTTCTGTTAGAATACTGATTAGGTGCGATTCTGAAAAATTCAGTTAGATACGATTCTGAGAAAAATTCAGTTAGAATGCGATTCTGAGAAAAATTCAGTTAGAGTGCGATTCTGAGAAAAATCCAGTTAGGCTTTTTTAGAGGCAATACTAGTGGATTTTTAGGTATCAATTTGCTTGTCCTTCAAATAGGGGCAAGACTGTTACAGAAAAATTACTAAATACAGTTAGCTACTGTCAAAAAATTCAGTTAGGTACACTTAGCATCATGTAAGAAAATGGCCATAATGTGTGACGACCGGTCTTTCCGGGTATTAATCTCCAGAAAATGGCCCTAGTGCTAACCAGCCCCAGGATTACTGTTAGCTGATGAGGCACCAACTTGATACAGAAATTCCAAGAAAAATACAAAATATGTAGTACAAGACCATTCTGGCCTGTGAGTACAACAAATGGTTTCTAGTGGTTAATGGCGGAAGCGGTTTGTGGTACATCAGTGTCTATGGGACTCCATTTCCCATAGGAACAGCTGACCAGGATAACTCCTATCTTCGCGAGGCTGCTATCACCATTGCTTAGATTCCGGGGCTGTCATCACGGTCGCTCCTCTTCGCGCAAGAAATCTGGCCAAGACAATAGCCAGGGACAAGCCAGTGAGTACTTTTGAATGTACTCACAAACATTATGAACACGGATATAATAAAACAACGATAATTTTGCTCGGAAAATATTTTAAGATCATCATGCTTGTCACAAAAATAAAATCTCTGATGCATGCAAGCAGGTTATTTATAGATATGCAATAATGTAGTAGTAATAAAATGCACTGATCGGGTGTCTAGAGCGACACCTCGAAAGGTTAGTAAACAAAGGGAAATGCCTCAGTCGGGCGTCTGAGCGACACCACATAAAGGACTTATAAAATAAATAGATAACAACCATGCCACAGTCGGGCGTCTCAGCGACACCACATAACGGGCTTATAAACAAAATAAATAACAAGCATGCCACAGTCGGGCGTCTCAGCGTCACCACATAAAGGGTTTATAAAGAAAATGAAAAGCAAGCATGCCACAGTCGGGCGTCTCAGCGACACCACATAAAGGGCTTATAAAGAAAATAAATACAAGCATGCCACAGTCGGGTGTCTGAGCGACACCACATAAAGGGCTTATAAAGAAATCACAATGAATATCCAGGAGGTAGAACCATCCCAGGGATATTCGATAATTCCAATAATATAACGGGTTAGTCCACAACAAAATAATAATCATAATCATCACAAGTCTCAAGTCGTGATCCCAGTTCTGGTTTAACAGTTTCTCCTCCGAAGACCGACACTAAGGCTGACACTCGACCCATCCCAGACTACAATCCTAAACCATGGACACGGCTATTCGAATAGGCTTAATCTCTGCAGAGGGTGTACTCTTTACCCACGAACAATGGATTCCTTTAGTCCATCGGGGCTAATTCCGTCTACGACCTTTTAATTGAAAACACACCTATCCGCACACACCAGCCTAACTTACTGGTGTCTGGAATCACCCATGACACCTGTTAAGCGAAAATTTAGGAGGCTACAACCTCCACGTAACATGGGATCAAAAATTTATACTGCGCGCAAACTAGGGGAGCTACCCCTTCGGCTACAACCAAAACACCCATGCTCCCGGACCAGGTGGCATGGCTACAGGATGCCTCCGGTATCTTCCACCAAGGCCTCTCTGTACGGTGTGTGCTAGGAAAGGGGTTGACAACTTACTGAACCGTACCGTACCTATGGCAGGGGCAAGTGGCAGCATGAAACAAGTATGGGGGTTACCGGGACAAGACTCGATCTACGGTCGACTCAGGAGGTTTAAACATTCCCTGCATGATTAGCATAACAATATATATACATCAACCAACAGACAGAATCGTCACGCGACGTACCCCCTCATGCCATACCGGACACGACCGTCTCGACGGAAGGCTAGGGACAAGACTGTGTCTACCCAAGACAGAGGCTTTCCCGGTTTCTCTTCCGGTATGCATGAAAGGCACATGACGGTGATTATCATCACAACTATATCAAACTCCATTAGCATCAAAACATTAATATGCACTCATGAGTAGGAACATATCATCACATAAAATGACGTATACCCCGTGTCGAGGTGGTGTTGTCACCGCGTCAAATAACACACACAATAATATGCCAGGGTTCAGAATGCTTGCCTTCAAGTTGTGGGGAGGCTGGGTGCATTCCAAAACTCTTGAAAGTTTTCTCCTCTCTCCACAAATCCTATTTAATAATATTTTTGAATCAATATATAGTTCAAAAACAGTACCAAAAAGTTGTCTGAATTTTTTTGAAATAAATCTTAAAATAAACTAGACAATATTTGAAAGAGTTAGGAAAAAGAATAAACTCATTTGGAGTTATATTTAAAAAGTTATAGCTAGTCAAAGTTTTGGTAAGAATCTGTTTTTAATAAAAACAGAAAAAGCAAACGTTTCAAACGAGATTACGTTTTCGGTCAGGGGAGGCATACTTGGGGTTTCACGCCTCCACTTATCCAGCGTGGACCGCGCGGGGAGTCGGTGACAGTGGGTCCAGGGGGCCCACTAGTCATGTTTGACTGGTCTCCCTCCCTCTTCTTCTTTTGCCCGAGCGAGCGGGACTCGGCGACCGTCGCCGTGACAGCAGTTCCTCGCGGGGAGCTGAGGGCGGGGATGGATCCGCGGATCAGGGGCGGTCCTTCCGGTGGTTGTAGGGTCGTCGGAGGTGGAGGAAATCAACGGTGGCGAGCTCTGCGTCGGAGGAAAGCTTTGGTGGATTTGGGGGCTCGGGCTAGGGTGATGCTCCGTCGTCGTTTGGGGTCTGGGCGGCTCCACAAGACGATGTGGAGCGGAGTGGTGGTGATGGAAGGGTGGGGGAGGCTCTGGTAGCGCCGGGGTGAACCAGGACGAGGCGGCGGCCGAGCTGGCCGGAGAGGTTGAAGACGGCCTTCCCTTCTTCAATTGATAGCAACGGGGCACTAGGAGGACGGCGTGAGGCCGATTGAGTGATCGGGGGAGCTCGGGGGCTTCCTTTTATAGCGCCTCCAAGTCGGTTCGCGGGCCGTGGATGAGCTCGTCGGCGGACCGCCCTCTTGTCTTCTTGAGGCGGCGTGGCGGTGGCGAGGCTAGCTCGAGGGCTAACGGCGACCACTCCACTTTGTCGAAGAAGGCAAGGTGGCGTCTTTGTGGTGGTTTGGGCGGTGATGCCCATGGCGGTGGCAGAATCTTGACGTGAGCGTGCTGCCTAAGCGGCTGTCGGCGGCGGCGCAGGGGCGAAGGAGGCGGTCGGGGCTGGCGTGGCGATGGCGAGAGGGAGAGGGTTTGGATGGGCTCGGGAAACTTATCCGAAGTCTTGGCTCGGACGGAGCACGCGTGCGCGATGCTTTCTGCTAGCGCTCTGGCGTGCACGGCACTCGTTCGACGAAATGCCGGGGTGACCAAAGTTGCTCTGAGCCACCGCAAATCCACGAGGCCTAGGTTAGAGACATGCGAAGGCTCTTTGGACAACTTGGTTTGGGGCAAGGGAAAAGTTCACAACAGAAAACCTTCAACCATGCCAAATCTGTCTATGCACACAGGGTGTTTGACAAAATGCCAGAGGCATCTAGGCATTACTTGGGGTGGTCAAATCTCCCAGAGTGGGGTATCTTTAGATGCAAGAGGGGGTGGTGAGGTTAGTTTGCCAAATGAAGAAACTTGTTAGTGCAAGTTTTGCAAAACTTCAATTCTGGACGGGTGGTAAATGGCATCATTACATGAACCAAAAATGTCCCAAAGGGTGCATGCTCCTGGACTTAGGGGTTTTGCAGGGTTGACTACAAGCAGGAGAAAGCACAAGGGCACTAGAGCAAAATAAATAGGGTTGCAGTAGAAATCACAAGGCTGGACCAGAATGAAAAAGAGGTTGATTCACTCAATTTTTTTCAAAGAACAACACTAGGTTTTTGCATAAAGCTGGATTGCGTTCTACCACTAACATCCCATAATTTTGGTGGGGGCTTTAAAGAAATATTTAATTAGGTTGTAGTGCAAATTTGTCCACTGGACCAGATTTGAAAATTAGGTGTAGAACTCAAAATATTCAATGAATGAAATATATATTTGCAAAAAAGTGATTTTGAAACATCACATGACATCTCCAAATTTTGGTTGAAATTTTAGTTAAATTTATCAAATGGTTGTAGTTCAAAAAGAGCTCCAAAACTAAATGGAAGTCATTTTTAAGGAATAAAGCTCAGAGAGAAATAATTAAATAAATAAATCTACTGATTAAGAAATGTTATATTGAGAGAGCATAGAAGTCCAATACATTTTTGAAAGTATCCACTTGGGTAAAACTCCTCAATATTAAAAAGAAGGGTTCTGAAATCAACAGAAAATCCAGAAAGCAAAATTTTTAATCTCCTGGAAAAAAATAATAATTAAAACCTGGTTAAATATTTTGGGGTGTTACATAATGTGCCCTGATAATGATGTATTTTGTCATAAAAATATCATATTTGTGACAGTTAGCATCAGTTAGGTACAATCATATCTGCTTTGTTTTGCTGTTGCTTCAGTCTGCTTCAGTAAGCTTAGTTGCTGCAGGAAGTCAGAGTGATTATGACCATGCCCAAGGTTTGCGCTATGTGGCGTGAATTAAACTAGGATGAGGAGTGACAAATTGAAGTGAATTTGTTTGTGATGTACTGTAGTCAAGAGGATCTGATTGTCTGTTTTCTTACGCAATGAGTTACCCTTAATTGTGAAAAAAAACAAGTTACCCTTGGTACTGTTTGTGTTGTGTGCCTCTGTCATCTGTTATTCTGTGTATGTTATTGAGCTTTACATCTATTAAGTTTTAGTGTTTTGTTCTAGATGACTCATCCAAGAAGTAAATTTGGATTAAGTTTTACTTACTAAACTGGATTTCTGTCAGCTTAAGACCATGTATAGTCCACTTAAGCTTTACCATTTGATAGTAGGTTATTTTCGGCCAATTTGCCAATTACATTATCCTTAAGCTTTAGAGCTTTCTGTGGATTCTTTTCGGCAGCAACAACCTGTGCTTGCAATCTACCAATTGCATCATCCTTCACCTTAAGAGCATCAACACCGTCTTTGAAGGTTTTCAGTCTCAGACGTTGTTATGCTGTTGCAATTACCAAAGCAGCTTCAAGCTCATGGTTCGTGTAGTTGCTTGTTTTTACTTTAGTTGTGGCTGCTTTCTTCTTGTATCATAAATGAAGTCAAAGAAAGCATTTCTCAGATCAAAGATGATTCCTCATTTCTACCGTTGCTATGTGCATGTGTGTGGCTTCGTTGTGTAATTTTCATTCAGTCAGTAGTTCCGGCAAATTCGGGTACTCCATATGTCCTATTTTCAGCAAAGGTCATGCTGAAATTTTTCGTGAATTTTAGCATGACTTTGCTAAAAATAGGACATATGGGGTACTTGCAACTAATGCCTGTTATCATGCGTGTTTTATGATCTGTTGTAAGGGTACTAATTGGTCTCTTCTGCTGCTTATCAGAGATGGCGGGAAGCAGCCACCATCGCTCTGCGACACATGATCTGAGTTGGATGCTTCCGAGTTCTTGGTATCATCGTGGGACTTGATTATCATCCATGACGCAGGTATATAAAACGAGAGATCTCCCTTCACCCATCTCATTATGATATCTGTTGTTTGCTACATCACTCATTGTCCCAAAGCTGCAGAGGCTGCTGATAGTTTTATGAACATGCTTGATGGGTGAAGATCCGTAAATAATGTGAAGCTGCGACAGGCCGGCAGCGGGTTTCGCAGGCAGTGGGATGTGGAGTTGGTGATCAAGGAGGGCCACATGTACCTTTCTCGTGGGTGGGAGAAGTTCTACCGTGCCTACGACCTACGGCTGGGTTACTTCCTTCTCTTCAGGTACGACGGCGACACCATCATGCTCATCGTGAAGGTGTTCAACGCGACTATGTGTCGCATGCGCTACGCTGACGATGATGATGCCGGTATGTTCTGCCTCTTCTTATTCCTCTACATTTGGCTTTGTCTAACATCGATTGTTAACGGTCATTGTTGCATTTGGACAGGTAATGGGAGCAAGAAGAATGACACCGGCTGACGAAGCGGCGGCGACTATGGTATGTAGCGAAGCAAAGAGCGATTCTGGCTGTAGCGAAAGCAACAACGATTCTGGCAGCATCATAGACAACAAGAAGGATGATCCGGACTGGAGTGCGGGAGAAGAGGAGCAGAGTGGGGATGAGGAGCTGCAGGATGACGATGGGCATCAGGCTGAGGATGACCTAGCGCTGGTGGTGGCTGACCAAGGGCAAGAGATGGTGGTGGCTGACCATGGGCAAGAGATGGTGGTGGCTGACCATGGGCAAAAGATGGAGGTGGTTGAGGATGACCTAGCGATGGTCGTGCCCATCCTGCCTGAAGGTGGCCTCGCGATGGTGGTGGTGCCTGACAATGACCACGCACCAGTGGTGGCGCCGGCGATCCTACAGCTGGGCGACATAACCATGCCAATTGTGGTAGAAGACCCACTGCCTCCACTGCCTCCACCGCCTCACCGCTCTTGGCGCATCAGGCTGAGGAAGGAGAAGGAGAAGAACAATGCATGGGAACTAAACTTTGTCAGGTATGTCAGATCTCCAAAATGATATATATATATATACTTAGTTACCTATGCTATCTCTAATATGCTTAGTTTCCTATAGGTTAGCTTCATTTTACCTAAGTTGGCTCTAATATGCTAACTTAGAGCTTATATGCTTAGTTTTCTATAGGTTAGCTCCAAAATAACTTATGTTAGCACAAAATGATCAAGTTTACATAATAAGCTTATAGTCTTTTTTGTATTCTTCTTCTTTTCCAAAATGACATAGGTTAGCTTCATTTTACCTAAGTTGGCTCTAATATACTAACTTAGAGCTTATATGCTTAGTTTCCTATAGGTTAGCTCCAAAATAACTTATGTTAGCACAAAATGATCAAGTTTAGATAATAAGCTTATAGTCTTCTTCTTATTCTTCTTCTTTTCCAAAATTCTTCTTATTCTTCTTCTAGTGTTCTTCTTCTTCTAGTATTCTTCTAGTCTTCTTCTTTTTCTTCGTCTAACTTCTTGTTTATCATTTTGCAGATTTGATTTAATTCACGGAAGCTTGCATGGATGGAGTGCTTCTTTTCCATTTGTGTTTTTATTTTGTATCAATGTGAAGCTTTTGTGAACTGATGGATAACGGTGTTGGATGAACAATGTGAAACTTTTGTAATATGTAACGATGGAACTATGTGTTGGCTATGTATGTATATATGATGGAACTTGTGTGTTGGCTATGATTGTTATATGGATGCTTGTTGTATATATATGTGTTGGATATCTCATATGTGAAATAGTGACCTAAGATTAAGAAAAAAATTAAAAAATTGTTACTAATGGCGCACTACCATGTGGTGCGCCATTAGTATAAGATTTACTAGTGGCGCCTTGTGGGCAAAACTAATGGCGCTCTGCATGGTACGCCATTAGTATACCAGATACTAATGGCGCACCAGTGGTGCGCCATTAGTAAAAAATTCTAGTGGCGTGATACTAATGGCGCACCGGTAGTGCACCATCAGTAGGCAAAACCGGTGCGCCATTAGTAGGCCTTTTCCTTGTAGTGGTAGGCACAACAGGGCTCAAACAACTCCTACGCATGCTAGTGGGTTTCATCTATTTACTGTGGCAATGACATGTCATGCAGAGGATAAGGGGTTCAGCTACCGCAACAAGTAACAGTTGAATCGTTGTTGTCCTAATGCAGTAAAAGAGAGCAGGAGCGAGAGAGTGGGATTGTTTCGGAATGAACAAGGAGGTTTTGCTTTCCTGGCACTTCTGAAGATAATATAGTTCTTCATCGGTGTCATCGAACTCATCGTCGGTACGTCGTCTACTGAGAGGGGACAAACACCGGCAAACAAGGAAGAACACAATCAATGCCATGCAACAATATGATGCATGAATGTGACATGGCAATATGATGTGATTTGAGCTAATGCAACTAGCGGCGAGTTAAATGAAGTTGGTTTGAACCCTAGGTTCAAATTCAAACTCCATATGTGAAGGTTTAAATGCCATTATAAGATTTGGCCTAAACGGTGACATATAAGTTGATCTAACATGCATGAAAGTGAATGCAGATGGGTAGATTGGATTTTTGATCATTTGTCATATATAATTTGTTTGATTTGGAGTTACGGTTGAATTTCTATGATTTTAGAGGTTAGCACTGTTTTTGAAATTACACGAAAAAGAATAAATCCAGAAAGAAGCCTATTCTTTGCTTGACATTAAGCCATCTTGACCTCGTGAGTCAACTCACTTGCTCGGTCAAACCTGACGATTGGGTCCCGTACTGTCGATGAGTTAGTTAAACTAATTAAATTTAATGAGCGTTAAACTAACAGTAACCTAGTTTAGTTAGTGGCCTGGGGCCCACACGTTAGTGACCCAGGGGGTCAAACTGGGCCCACCCGGGGTCAACTTAGTCAGCGGGGTTAAACCTGCCGGCGTCGAGTCGCCGGCGAGGCTAAGATGACGGAGAGCGTCGGAAACGCTGCTCGGCCCACGGTTTAATCTTGTGGTGGGTGCTACGAGTAGCTGGCGATGTGGCGCATCCAAAGGTCGCGGTGTTTGGTGCTGGGGTGGCCGGGAACAACGGCGGCGAGCACGTCCGCGGCGCCCGGACTTCGGGCCTCGGTGGAAAACATGCTAGGTTGCACAACAGGACGTGGGCGTGGCCGCGTTCGACTCGTGGGGATGTACTGAGTGCAGTGGTGAGCTCGGGTGCAAGCTTGCGGCCGTGTACCGCGGTGGCGACATGGCGGCGGTGAGGAGCTATCAGCTCCGATGGCCATGGTGGTTAGAGGACACCAGACGGCAGCGAGAGAGGAAAATGCTCGGGGCTCTGGCGGTGTTGTAGGGATGGCGATGTGCTCGGGAAGCTTCGGGAGGCGGCGAATCGATGGCAGCAGTCCCGGTGGCGAGGAGGGGAAGCTGGAGCTGGCGGCGTCCAGGGGCTTCCGGCGCCTTACATCTTGGTGAGGAGGAAGAGGGGGACGAGGCGGAGATCTTGAGCCAGTCAGGGAAGCGAGGGGGAGGCGGTGGCCGCGGTGGTGCACGTCAGCGGCGGCGGGCGCGTTCGGGTGGTGCGAGGAAGAGAGCTAAAGGAGGGGAAGGAGCACGGGGAGAGTGAGAGAGGGACCACGGAGGCTGCCTGGCGTCGTGGAGGCGTCCAGGCCCTCGGCGGCATGCAGGAGGTGGCGCACGGCGGTGCGCGCGCGTCGGACACGCGCCCGTCCTCCTGGCAAAGAAGGAACACGACAGGGGAGGAGGCGGTGGTGGTGGGCCGAGTTAGGCTGAGCTGCCCGGTGGGCGACCTTGTGGGCTGCATAGTAGGTAGGTCCAGGTAACTCTCTCCCTCTCTTATTTGTTTATGTTTTCTATTTCTTCTGTTTTGTTTTGATTTAGTAAAATACTAAACCATTTTATAAAATCCAGGAAATAATTAGGGGTGTTGTCTGAATTATTCCTGTGACCCATAACAACTTCCAACATTTTTGGAGCATCGAAAATATATATAGCATTTAAATAGCTCCAATTCAAATATGTTCGAATTAATTCAAAGCCCAAATATGTCCTGCAAAAATATAAACCATTTTGGTAGATGCTTCCACCTCAAACTAGAAATGTTGAACATTTTTAGAGGCATTTTGAGTTCAATGAAAAAGATTTTATTTTCACCCTAGTTGAATCCATTTGGTGCTAGGGTTTAAGCATCCCCATTTCAAAATTAATAGAAATTGAAAATGATGCATGGATGCAATGCCACTAATTACAAGAAAATTTCTAGGGCTATGACATAGTCCCGAAAAGTCCCTCCTGTTTGGTTTGGATGTGACTGACACAGAGTTTTTTTAGTCCCTACACAAAAATGTCCCTCTAAACAAACACCCTCTAATAATGCCGCTGGAAAATTGATGCAATGCCACAGTTAAAAGCAAATTACATGTTTAACGAATTTTATTGTTAATATAATCTCTATGTTAATATTAATCAATTCCACCGTTTGAGAAATGCTACTGTCTTGCTTTCTTTCACATTTAGATAAGGTAGATGCTTCTTTTTGTTGGCTTCTGTGTCATGCACCGTTATGGACCACTAATTGTTTCCTTTGCACCTCTGTGTAAACAAGGTTATCTACTTCACCTCATTGCCATTGTGACCTTTTATTGCACTGCACAAAACACTTTTGTTTTAAGAGTGTTTTGTGCAGTTCAACCAAAATGTCACACTGACAACATTGCTTGATTGCTTGATCTTAGTGGATCTGCACAAGAGGAGATCTTACTTCCTATCCGGTAAGGCAAATTTGGTTCAGATCTTCTTCTTTTGAGTTGTTTGAATTCCGCATCATGAGAGGTCAGTACTAGCCTTCTTTCACATGATTCTGTAGTGTGCTTTCATATGTTGTGCTACTTGTACGATAATGTTGCTTGATTGTAGTGAACTGCACAAATGGAGACAAGACTTCCAATTTGTATGTGCACCGTAATATTCCATTGAGGTAAGATAAGGATATTTCACAACTGTTGGCCTGTATTTTGCCACTTTCATCAGAAAATTAAGTTTAGTACTATACTTGTGCTCCCTAATTGACATGCCAAATCTTACATTGAAGGCGAAGCTTGTCTGTTAATGAACAAAGGGAAACGGGGAAGAACAAGCGGAAGAAAAACAAAAATCAACTCCCGGTGCTGTAATGAAGCACTAGAACTGTGATGACACAAGTAATGATAAAGTTTTGCATCTTAATTTATTGCTATGGCTGGAACGAGCAATTGTTTTGCCTTGATTTGATGCCATACGTAATTATCTCTACTTGTGCAAACAGGGATCTTCTTTGAAGATACCATATATTTTAGTGTAAGCTTGCACAAGAAGATGTTGGAAACATTAAACTAATCGAGGAGTATATAGTAAGCATGGCCACCCCGTAGATAGCAACAGATGCTTCCCGAGAAGTGCTTCATCTCGTATGCTCTACACAATCAGCCTCTGAGAAAGGTTGGTACTAGTCCTTGATTTCATCCATATGATTGAGCTTTGTCATCTCTATTGGTGTTGTGCTACTATTTAGAATCTGTCATGAAAAAGAGGTATTGTCCTTGGGAAGTGCTTCATCTGTGCTGTTTTAAATATTTCCTTTCCTTTTTTGAGCAAACATGGATGCTAGCATTTAGTAGTCCTCTTGTCTTTGCACAACAGGATCATCTTCCTCTGAAGAAGAATATGGAGTGCATTGAAGTGACTAGTTCCGATTATGCCGGGATGAAGAAGCACTTTGTCTATCTTCTCATCGGAAGGAAGCAGTTGAAGGATGGTTACATTACTCCCCACAAGACCAAACTAACTTCAGCTCAGAAGGACTGACAAATCTCCATTTTTTTTTGTGATGCGCGAGTACAATGTTGTTCTAGGATTCTTTCTGGTGAGTTCCATTTTTCTAAAAGTGTGCTCTACATGGACCATGTATGTGCCTGTTGAAACTGCCAATTCATAGTACAGTTTGCTTTATACTAATCACTTTTTTGTATTTGTGCAAACAGGGGTGCTTAGCTTGATTTCAACGGGAACTGCACAAAATGTTCATGAATACATCAAATCATTCATTTCCACCACAAGAAAGGAGGTGCCCATAAGTTCAAGGCGTTGCAACATATAAGGGCGAAATCATACAAGCTACGAGCGAATTTGGTTGATTTTGGTGGAAATGCACAAAAAGAACAGCTGGTTTATTTAGCACGAGTGGCCATGTCAATGTTTGAACTGATGGCTAACCCTGCCCATTCCACAATCGTAGGCATTTGATATTTTGGAATGGGACAACCTTATCAAATTTTGCTCATTGATTTTAGCAAGATATGCGTTTGATATTTTCGAATGGGACGCCCTTTCTTTGTCGGTAATGGCGATCAATTTTTTCTTTATTCTTTAGTTGTGAAGTAAATATTGACTCAGACAAGTGAGTCGCTGAGATGCATAATAATAGATAGTTTTGAATGTTCTCTATTAATAGCAAGTCCTGTGTGTTTGATTGCAATGTCTGAAACGCTAAAAGCTGCTCAAACTCTTTGTACTCATACATTCCATTTTACTTCGCACATTGTGAAAGTGCATACTTTTTTGTATAAGATTGGTCAAAGTATAGATACTTTGACTGCAGACAAAACTTGTATGCAGACTAGAAAGGACCGGAGGGTGTACATGTGAAACTGCTGCAAACGAGGTGATCACCCTGGGAATAATGCTACTACCTCCGTCTAGGTGAATAAGTCATTTGCGTAGTTCTAGGTCGACGATTTAACTATCTAAATATGTATTATGTTTGACAAAAATATATATTTAGAAAGCGCATCCGATGTAGAAATCTAGTGATATACTTTTCATGACAAATAACACATATTTAATTCCTCAAATCGATGACCTAGAACTACGCGAATGACTTATTCACCTAGACAGAGGTAGTAGTACGTATTATTTTGCATGTTCATCCAATGCCAGTGATACAGGAATTCGAACTAATCGAAATAAATGCATTCATACACGGTCAGATTTCATATAAACATGCCGGATTTCATTACATTTCATACATTCTTCAACTAAAAAGGGGTGTTTGTGGCCGCATGCATCTCCCGGAATCGTGAGGCCGGGGGTCATCCTCCTTTTCGAAAAAAACTGAAAAGGGGTGCGCTAGAGGTATAATTAATTAACTGAAGCTACCCACCTGTGTCCCGCTGAGCCGAACAGAAGCTTCAGTGACTTAACTGCAGATGCAGTTGCGTAACTGACATGTGGCCTGTTGGGCCCATGTGTCATTCAGCCAACTGCACCAGCAGTTAAGTAGAAGCAGCGTTCTTCTCCAGCGCAGCTCTCCGACTCCACGTCGTCGCCAAGAAGCTAACCGGCCGTCAATGGTCAACCCGCCTAGCTTGGCTTCAAACGGAGGGTAGCAGCAGTGGCCTTACTTGGACCCGAGCGGCGGCGACCTACCGTGTTCTACTCTTCCACGTTTTCTGTGTGGCGAGGCCTCACTGGCAGCGGGGCGGGGCCTCGGCGGAGCCGGCGATGCCTCTATCTCGTTGCCGGCGGGCGGCGCCTCGGCGGAGCGGTGGAAATCCTTCCCCATGTTGCCGGCACGGTGGGGCCTCGGCTGAGCCGGTGATGTCCTCTGCCTCGTTGTTGGCGGGGCGGAGCCGGCGGTGTCCTCTGCCTCGTTGTTGGCGCCGCGGGGCCTCGGCAGAGCCGGCGGTGTCCTCTACCTCGTTGTTGGCGCCGCGGGGCATCGGCGGAGCAGGGCGTCATCGCCGCCGGCGGAGCGGGGACTCATCGGAGCCGGCATTGTCCTCTGCCTCGTCCTCGATCTCGCCAAACAGTGCCTTGCCCGCTTCATCGCCCTCTTTGCTATCCCCTTTGTAGGCGGCTGCAGCCTCCGCCACCCGCATGCGGTACCGCCAGCGCTCGAGGCGGCCCTTGCGGGCGGAGCTGTACGAGTCGAGCAGCGCTTCCTGCTCCGCCCGCTCCATGGCGATCTACTCCTCCGCCTGCAGGTGCTCTTGGAGGAGATGGTGGTTGTAGGCGGCGTCGGCCTGCGCCTCCCGGAACTGCTCCTCACGCATCTGCCTCACCCTGTCCATATATTGGGCACTGGCCTCGCCGATGGTCATGGTGCAATGCACCAGCGAGGATGCCGCGGAGGAGGGGGTTGGCACCGGATCGTCGACTACCATGTTCTCCATTGGGACATCGTCGTCCTCCGGCTGCCTGCCGGCCAGCCGGTCGGCAGCAATGGCTGCTAACTCCTTGTGGTCTGTCGTCCGCCCGTCCGAAGAGTCTTTGAGTGCGAGGAAGCCATGGTGGGCAGTAGTGGTGTGGGCGGGAGAAAGGCAACGGATGCGGATGGCTGCGGCTATGGCCGGCATAGCAGTTATATAGCAATGGTGGGCGGCGGAGGGGCGAGCGTGTGGCGCCGGAGTAGCCGCCTCGGCAACCACGTATCATTAATGTGTGCGGCAGATGGGCCAGACGGACGGCACTTGTGTCGTTTGAAGGCGAACAATGTCCTGCACCGGGAAGCGAAGCGGTTGGCCTATTGTTCGGGCGGAAGCGCAGCAGACGAGAGATCACTTTACTTGGATAGGATGACAATGGGGACCCACAGGGTCCATTGCCTCACGTCACATAAGTGCCTCCTTATTATATATATATATATATATATATATATATATATATATATATATGTGTGTGTGTGTGTGTGTGTGTGTGTGTGTGTGTATAAAACTATAATTTATTTTGCTTCCTCCTGATTTCCTGACATCACGGTCCCACACCATTGTCTACCTATGTACTCCCTCCTTTCTGGTTTATAGGGCTTATCTCAAAATTTTAGTTTTTCCATGTTATAAGGCTCAATTTGGTTGTTTTCCAACACATGTTCAGATTCCTAGGTGCATTAAATCATTGCATACAAGTATTAAGAGAAAATTGACCAATGCATGTACTTTATGCATGCATGCATTGCAATTAATGTATTGATAAACATAATTTTTTGAGGATAACAAGAGCATTAATTAGGTGCTTTTGCAAAACTAGAAAAAGTATTCCACCACTCGCCATCTACCTTGATTGGTGAGATTTTTGAATTGAGCATTATAAAACGGAAAGGAGGGAGTAGTCAATAAATGAGAGAATTGCACAAGAAGCGGCCGGCAATTTGGGACCAAGCAGCTCGGCAGTATTTGTGTTTTTGAGGTGTGAGCACTGCAGAGTTTTTTGATGTTTACCCCAGATATTAATTTTTCTCCTCTGAACAACAACGAAAACATAACTGCAGGTATTAACTAGGCGGGCTGTGACCCGTCTAGCCGAACGAATATCCGACCTAGATATTAATTTTTCAAAATTTGAAAATGGCTAGCCCAGCTATTCTTTTTGTAGGAATACCCAGGCAAGGTCAAGTTGTTATTCTCCACCCCGCTGGGCTGCAAATCTTTCCTAGGAGGGATGTATTAGGCTTAACAAGAAAATGGGCTTTAAGAAATAATAAATGGGATGTAATTATAAAAACTGGGTAGTAACTATAAAAAATGCACCAAACAGTGATTACTTTATAAAATATTATTTTTGGAATATTGAAAATTTTAATTTCCTTAATTGTTGTGAGCAGAATATTTCGTTGGATTTTTACGCAATATAAATTTATATTGAAATTGTATTTAATCTGACTAAAATTTCAGGATAAAAATATTCGGATCCCATCAAAATGTGGGACATTTTATTGAATTATGTTTCGAACAGTTGGTTGAAATGGGCTGTACTTTTAACAAACTGTAAATGGGTTGTAGTAAATACCATTATAATTCAAAATGGGCTACACATTCTTACAAATCTCAAATGGGCTATAAGTTCTCTGTCACACACTTCTGGCCTTACTAAGTTGATGCGTCCCCTAAAAAACAGAGTTGACGGGTATGCAAGGCTTTGTCAACTTATAGTCAACACACGGTTCTAGCAGCAGTGGCCGTTGGATGTCCATCCAACGGATGCCGTGCTTCTTCTTCAATCTCGGATATTCTAGCTTCACCCGCCCAAAAACTGATTCATCCCGGACATCCGGGCGCACCGTTCGGAAGGCGGCACGTGGGCCAACTAAGTTGACGTACCAAGGGCTTTGTCAACTTAGTCAATATAAACGATTCTAGCTGCAGTGACTGTACGATGTCCATCCAACGGCCGTCGTGCTTCATCAAGCTCTGGTCTTCTTGCTCCAGCCGCCCAAAGAAGCGCCGGTCGTGCCGCCTCCTCCTGCCTCCCATGGCTGGCTGTGCTGCCGCGGCGGCCTCACCTCTCCCTACTACTCCCACCGCTGGCCAGGCCATCCCTCCACTCACCCACTGACCCACACCCCCTGTTATTCTACGGCGACGGCAGCGCAGCTGAACCAGTGAACCCTCCTATTCCTCTCTGCGTGTGCATCCACTGCCGCGTCTTCCCCGGCTCCGTGTCGTCCCCTTCCTAGGCCTCGCCATCATCCACCGCCGTGGTGGTCTCGGTGCGGCGTGGTCAACGTGGTCAAGGAACGACTTCCATAGGATGTGGACTATACATGGAGGGGCTGACAGCTGGGTCCACGGCAGCCACAAGGAAGTGCCTCATTTTTACGCGCAAAATAATTATTCCTGCACCTGACAGCAGGGACCCACCGGACGGGCCACCTTATTTCGCGAAAAAACGTTTCCCCCTGACTGCCGGGACCCACCGGACGGGCCAGCGTATTTCGTGAAAAAAACGTTCCCCGCGCTGTCAGCTCGGACCCACCGGAAGTGCCTCCTTATTACGCACAAAAAAAAAGAATACTCCCCTTGCTAGCTGGGACCCACCATGGTGGGAGGCTGACTTGTGGGCCTACTAAGTTGGTAGGGACGGGGGCCTTTGTCAACTTTAGTCAATGTGAACGATTCTAGCTCCAGTGACCGTACGATGTCCATCCAACGGCCATAGTGCTTCTTCAACCTCTGGTCTTCTTGCTCTAGCCGACCAAAGCGGTATTTGGTGGTGCCGCATGCTCCCGCCTCCCGTGGCGGCCGTCTTTGCCCATGAGGCCTCACCGCCCCTACTATTCCCCGCTATTTGGCCAAACCACATGGCGTGACGGCAGCCTCACACCATGACCGAACGGTGAACCCTCGTACTCCTCTCCGGCGGGCTTCATGTCGCGTCTTCCCCGGCTCCCCGTCGTCCCCTTCCTAGGCCTCGCCGTCGTCCATCGCCCTGGTGCTCTCGGCGCACCATGGTCAACATGGTCAAGGAACGACTTCCATCGGACGTGGACTGTACGTGGAGAGGCTGACAGCTGGGTCCACGGCCGCAGCAAGGAAGTGCCTCCTTATTACGCGGAAAATAATGATTCCTCCATCTGACAGCTGGGACCCACCGGACGGGTCACTGTATTTCATGAAAAAAACGTTTCCCCCTGACTGCTGGGACCCACCAGCTATATCTTCGCACGCAAGGAAGTGCGTCCTGGCAAAAAAATCCAAAACGATTTGCCCCCCTGACTGCTAGGACCCACCAGCTACATCTTCGCACGCAAGGAAGTGCCTGACAGTCGGGACCCACCTGGTCGAAGCGTACGTAGCGTTGTCATTCTGGTCGAGAACGATGCGTACATCTTTGGTCGATGTAAGGCGGCGCCGCGTGTCGTAGATGTAGAGGCGCCGCGTGTCATAATGCGGTAGCGCCGTGGCGTGTACACATACGTACAACAGCGAGGGTGCAAGAAAGAAAATACGGCCACATACGTACATACGGGCAGGTTCTCGAACGCCTACTCGCGCATATGTGCATGGTTGGGTCGGAACGGAGAAACATCGTCGCCGTCGTGTTCATGGGGAGCCAACCGGCTGGGTCGGAACGGAATGCGTGGTCATGTTCATCGGGAGGGCTTGGGCCGGAGCAGGCGATGGAAGCGAGGCTGGCGTACCGCTGGCGGAGGAAGCGGCCTTGTGTTCGACCGGCCACATTGAACGAGGTCTTGTTGATCGGGAGGGGCTGGCGTGCCGCAAAATGGAGGAAGCGGACCTCCTACGGTCGAAGCAGGGGTCCTGTTGATCGGGAGGGGTGTGGCGTGCCGCAAAATGGAGAAAGCAGACCTCCTACGGTCGAAGCAGGGGTCCCGTTGATCGGCGAAGTGCGGCGTACCGCCAAAAGCAGACGAAACAAACTTGTGTTGGGCCTTCTGGTCGAAGCAGAGGCGGGGAGGGTGTGGCATACCGCAAAGCAGGACTCCATGGGATCTTGTTAATCTCCACCGTCGACCTCCTCCGGCCTCCACGGGCTCCTGTTCATCCAGCCTCCACCGCTGGCGCTAATCCACAGCTCTTGTTCAACCACCCCTCCACGGGCACCCCTCCACCGTCTACTGTTCATCCAGCCCTCCACACCACGGGGTCCTATTCAACCACCCCTCCACCGTCTACTGTTCATCCAGCCCTCCACACCACGGGTTCCTGTTCATCCAGAGGCAACGCCACCGCTCATTGTTCATCAACCCCCCTAGCGCTCACTGTGTTCATCGAGGCAGCATCGATCGGCTTTAGTTAGCAGCGATGGCGAAGAATCGTTCCATCGAGTTCGATTAACAGCCATCGATCGATCGCTCGGAGTTCGATAGCGTAACCTGCGATTCTGTCGCTCGGGTTGATTAGAGCCAACGCCTCGCTTTTTACTGCAGCGTACGTCACGAGAGAAACACGCATCGCTCCGCCCCCAACCTCCCACCGTAACCGGCAACTCCCCGAAATTTTCCTCCCCCTCGCTTCTACCACGGTTTTTTCCGTCATGGACGGCCCAAACAATGTCATGCAGCTGCGTCTCCGGCCCTCCAAGGACGAAAAGCCCATTTTCTGTCATGACTTTTTGTCATAGAAGTAGGAGCCCACCACATCTATGATGATACCGGGTTTTGTCACAATTATCGTCATAGAAGTGTCATATGTATGACAGAAAAAAATTTCGTTCGGCCCAAAATGTCACGGATGTGTCTTTTTTTTGTAGTGATTCAAGCCCAGGCCCACATCATCAGCAACATGAGCGGATGTCCGGACCCGTGCCGGATGTGCACCAAGCTGCTGCCGGACGTGGAGGTGGTCCGGCTGGTGAATTTCTTCTCTGTCTACAAGCTGTGGGAGACGGACTGGCGGTGTGGCAAGGAGCCGTATAGCCGTGCAAACTCGCCTTCTGCGGTAGGTCTTCTGTTTTTCTTTTCCCTTTGTCAATTCAGATTTCTTCTTGCCGCCTGACCATCCTGCCGCATTGCAGCGCTGCCCGGGCCAGACGACAGACGGCGTGCCGGCGCCCGACTCTCAGTACACGGCAGACCGTGCCGAAAGTGACGCGGACGACCCCGAACTGTGGGCGGCCATCATCGAGGAGTATGATGCCGCAGGCGGTGGCAGTGAGGTAGCAGGCGGCTCCTTAGGAGGCGGCCTCGAAGGGTGGTCGGACGATGACGAGCCGCGCCGCGTCGCGCCCATGGCGTCAATAGGACGGGCCCCGGCACCTTGGCCGTGCCGACTGCAGCTGGCGGCGTGCCGAAGCGTCGGGCTGACGCCGGGTTGTTTCGCAGTCGGCCCAAGAAGCCCAAGACCTCGGCCGACACGACCAAGCGGCAAGAGGCCACGGCGAAAGCGGCCCTCCTCCAGAAGGCCCCAAAGCAGCTCCCGCTGGTGTACGCGTAAGTGCTTTGATTTTTCTTGCGTTTGTTATGCATTTGCTTTCCTCTTTCTCATAGTCTTCTTATTTCCTTCTTCCTTTAGCGTGCAGCGTGCCACTTTCCTTGTCGCGAGCCCCGTCCGGCTCGGTGATCGAGGCGGCAGACGGCTCCGCGGGCCCCCGCCGCGTGGATCCGCTCGCCGCCCTCCAGGAGGCGACGGAGAAGAACGCGCGGGAGGCGCGAGAGGAGCGGGAGGCCGTGGCCCGAGAGAAGGCGGAGGCCGATACAGCGGACAAGGCTCAAGCTGACGCAGCGGCCAAGGAGCAGGTGGACGCAGCTGCCAAGGCGCAGGCGGAGGAGGCGTCTCGCAGCCGGGCTCCGGAGTCGACTAGTCCACAATCTGCGGAGCCTGTGGTGCCGGAGGGCTAGGCGCCGACTGGAGGGGCTAGCGACGACCAGCCGACCATGGAGAGGGGAGAGGACCCCATTGTCGCAGAGGCAGAGGTGCCCCGCACCCATTGCCGACACCCACACCAAGCGATCGGCTTGTGGCGCGCGGCATTGTCTTTGCCGACTGCGGTGAGTTGGTGGTGTGTCCGACTCCTGCAGTCCGTACTCTGGTGCACCGGCATGCGGAGACGGCGACCTCAGCGCCACGACCATTGGTGATCAGGGCCACTAGCTCGTCGGCCCCCGACGCCGAGGCCACCAGCACCGCCCCTCCGGATTGGACGTCTGGGGGCGGCACAGGTGTTTTGAACGCGGCAATGCAGGAAGTCCTGGCCCGGTTCAACACCCAAGGTGCCACTCTCCAGCAATACATGCAGGAGTTCCTGGCGACGCGGACGGCCGTCCAGGTACGTTTCTTACTTCTTGTTTTCTTTTCTTACTTCGAGTTCCGGGGCGGCTGCTGAGCAGGCGGCTGTCGGATTTCGGGTTCCGGCAGACCCTTGAGATTCGAACACTGGGGTGCGTGCGGAGATCCAACCCTCCACCGTCTCGTACCATGCCGAATCGCTGGGACCTAAACTACTAAACGGAACAGCACAAGAGACACGAGATTTATACTGGTTCAGGCCACCATCGTGGTGTAATACCCTACTCCAGTGTGTGGTGTGGCGGATTGCCTCTTGGGCTGATGAGGAACAATACAAGGAAGAACAACTGGCGAGGTTACATTCTTGGCGTGTGATGAACTGCTAGGTGGTGTTCGGTTGCTCTAGCTACTGGTTTCTTGATGAGGATCCGGATCCCCCTGCCACAGGGGCGGCTACTCCTATTTATAGTCGAAGGCCACAGGCCTCTTCCCAAATATTGAGCGGGAAGAGGCGCCAACAATTAGCCATTTGAAGGGGAACAACGGGTACACTTATCTGACTAAATTTGGTCCTCGCTTGCCAAAGGCTCTGGTGATGGCCTTTGCTTGGGCTCCTGATGACTCCCTTCCAGCCGTTGGGCTGGTCTTGAGTCTTGTTGCAGCAAAGCGGATGTCTTTGCTTGATGCTCTCGCTGCGCTTGCTCCCTTTGCACCAAAGAGAAAGGAGGACCTTTGCTGAGGCTAGCGCTTCGGCCAGCACCCTTGGTCGTCATGGCTTGCGTCATGGGCACCTTGCGAGGTACCCTACCTTGAACTCTCCGCCTCCTCATGAGCCCGACTGACGAGGCCGTGCACGAGGAAGCTCCTTGTCGTCCCCGCCCATGAGTCTCAGCCCCTCGCGAGGGTCTTGAGCTGCGTAGATGAAGATGGGCCGTCTTTGGGCCTCCTTGAGCCACGCCGCAGGCCTTGAGCGAGCAAGTCTGGGGACCCCGTTCCCGAAACGCCCGGCAGTAGCCCAGGCCTGGCGGCGCCCAAACTTGGCCGAGCAGAGCGGCGAAAGGGCAAGTGCGAAGCGTCACGGGCCCTAACAGCCTGCAGCCTTGGGCGACGCGTGCCGGTTGATTGGACGCGTGCGCACTGCTTCCCCATGATTCCTCGGTAACCACCCGGATTTGACAAGTCCCTGCATGCAGAGTTGGTCATGATTACCGATGATCGTGGAGGCCGACGGTTGGCCTTCGCAGGCTATAAGTACGGAACGGCACGCGCCCTTCTAGTCTAACCTTTCTTGTCTCTCCTTCTTCTCCATGGCTCCACCAAGGAAGTTCTCGGCCGCAGAGAAGGGGAAGGGCCATCAGGTCGAGTCTTCCTCTCCTCCGCCTAAGCGTGGTCGAGGTTGCCCTCGCAAGCATCCCGTGGCCTCCACGGCGGTCCTCCGCGGTCGTGGGGGAGGCTCTCAGCGTGGCGACGAGCGGCTGGCCATGGTCGGGGCGTGCCCGGCCGCGCGCGTCCCCGAGCCGCGCCTCCATGCTTCTTTGAAGCACTTCTGGGAGTTCATGGTGAGGCGGAGGAGCCGTCCGGCGTCCGGCTTCAGCTCCCGTGCTTCCTCTGGGGTGAGGTCCCGGATGGCGCCACTGAGTGGCCTCTGGCTCCGGCCAGATGGCTGCTGCAGCCCGAGCTTCATGGGCTTCTCACGGAGGTCTCTGCCAGGGAACCTGTTCACGACCATGGTGGCAAGCGTTCGCTCGCCCGCGTGGTCTTCGTCATGATGCTTCCTGCACTTCAAGTACAACATAGCGCCACCCTCTACGAGGGTGTTGGGGAAAACGGTCGCCGCGCATGGGGTGCTGCCCTAAAAGGCGACGACGGCCGAGGACTCAACCGGCGTGGGTGGAGAGGGCATGTGGGCGGTTTGGCGATGCCCGCGACTCCTCATGCTTCACCAGCTCTTCTTCGGATGGTGATTATTCCAGCAGCGGCCGCGGCCAGCCCCCACGCCGCTGCGCCCGCTTGGGGGGTGGCAGCGGGTCCGCTTGCCGCCATGCCCCGGTGAAGCGCGAGAGGGAGTCCGCCTGAGCTCCGGAGGCGGCTCGAGCCTTCTTAGAGAGCCGGCATGGGGCGTGCTTCACCTGCTTCTGTCCCTTTCCTTTCTTTTCTCCCTGCATAAAAAAGGCAACAATGTGTGGCCCGTGTAAGCGCGTTTAGGTTAACGCCATTAATTATTGTCTTGCTTTTGTTATCACGATCTTTGTTCCCCTTACGCGTCGCCCATTCATAAGTGAACCCCAGCCGTGGCATGAGGCGACCGATCGAGCCCGTGTTCGCGTTGTGCTGCCCGTGAGGCATGGTCGGGAGGGTGCTCCAGCTGTGGACCAGGGCCGCGAAAACTTGAGCGATAGGGGCAGGAGCAGCTCATGAGGGGCTCGAGGCTTACGCCTCCACGAGTCCCAGCATAAGAGAAATCGAGCGGGGAGAGCGAAAAAGATCGAAGAACCATGGACCAAAAAAGGGGCGATAGTTTCGATAAAAACTCCAAATGGGAATAACTAGTAAACTGCAGAAAGCAAACGAAAAAGCCGCGTCCGGCACCTAGTCTAGTCTTCGACGTCTTCTCACCAGCGCGGAGCTAAGTGCTTCCACAGGGCGTGGGAGGGAGCCCCAGGGCCTGAGGCCGGCAATCCTGAGACTCCGGGGCGTGTACAGCCCCACTCATTATTACGTGAGAGTGTCACGGGCGGCGAGCTTCACAGGTGTTGGCCTTCTTCACAGGCTCCGGGCCTTTCTTCTAGGAAGCAAGCTTCACGGGCGTTGGCCCTCTTCACGGGCTCCGGGCCCTTTCCAGAGCGCGACAGCTTCACAGGCGTTCGCCTTCTTCACAGGCTTTGGGCCTTTCTCGAAAAAGATGAGCTTCACAGGCATTCGCCTTCTTCACGAACCTTTGGGCCTTTTCCAAAAGAATGAGCTTCACAGGCATTTGCCTTCTTCACGAACCTTTGGGCCTTTTCCAAAAAGAATGAGCTTCACGGGCATTCGCCTTCTTCACGAACCTTTGGGCCTTTTTAGGGGTAAAACCTCCGAAGGTGCTGGATGTTCCACGCGTTCTGAACTGGCACCCCCTCCTGAGTCTCCAAGCGCGCGGAGCCGGGCCTGGAAACATGAACAACCTTGAACGGGCCCTCCCACATGGGAGAGAGCTTATGCAGTCCCTCCCTGGAGAGGACCCGTCGGAGCACGAGGTCCCCTAGCTCGAGAGTTCTGGGACGGATGTTGCGGCAGTGGTATCGCCGGAGTGCCTGCTGGTACCTTGCCGCTCGCAGCGCAACTTCTCGTCGGCGCTCCTCCCTCAGCACGAGGGCCGTCCCCCGCATGGCGTCCTGCAGCGTTTCATCGAACGCCAGGACCCACACGGATCGACGCTTGACCTCGTGAGGAGGAGGACGCCGGCTCCGTAGACCAGGAAGAAGGGGTCTCCCGGTTGGCTTGGTTGCGGTTGTGCGGATAGACCACAACACGGATGGAAGCTCATCATACCAGCCTCTGCCGCGGGCCTCGGTTTCTTCTTGAGCGTCACGGTCTTGAGGCCTCTCGGGACCTCTGCGTTGGCCCGCTTCGGCTTTGTCCCGTTGCTGCGGGGGTGCGCCACCGAAGCGTAGCAAATCTGCGTCCCAAGGTTAGCGCTGTACGTTTAAAAAAGGTTACTGGTGAACTGCGAACCGTTGTCGGTGATGATGCGGTTCGGCACTTCGAACCGGCTCACGATGCCCTTGATGAACTTGACCGCAGAACCAGCGGGGATGGTGCGAACGGCCTCGACTTCGGACCACTTAGTGAATTTGTCCACGGCGACGTAGAGGTAGGGATAGCCCCCTGGCGCCCGAGGAAAAGGGCCCAGGATGTCCATCCCCCAGACCGCGAATGGCCAAGTGAGGGGGATGGTTTTCAGACCTCCTGCTGGCTGGTGGATCTGCTTGGCATGGAATTGGCAAGCCTTGCAAGCCTTCACGAGTTCAACAGCATCATTGAGCGCAGTGGGCCAATAGAAACTGCCATTTAACGCTTTGCCGATTTAGAGCCCGTGGATTTAATTAATGGTGCCTACAATCTCCACCATGTATATTCCGCCAAGAAGTTCCTTCCCCTGTTCCCTGGTGATGCAGCGCAGGGATACGTCGTTCGGTCGTTTCCGGTAGAGCTCTCCATCCATGATGCTGTATGCCGTGGCTTGCCGCGCCACACGCTCTGCCTCCTCCTCCTTCTCTGGCAAAGTTCCACGCGTTAAGTAACTCTTGAGCTCCGTGATCCAGCACCCCTCTTGAGGTTCCATCGTGAGGAGCAGGCGTGCTCCTGAGGCCGGGCCACAGGCTGGGGCTCCCGAGGCAGGTGGCTGAGGGAGCTCCTCCCGAGGCTGTGCTGTGCTTGATAACGGCGGCAGTGCTGAGGGCTTGAAGAGCCGTTCCTCAAAGACGCCCAGCTCCTGGGGCAATCTCCTAGAGGCTCGTTTGGCGATGTCGTCGGCCTCTTGATTGGTGTCGCGGGGCACGTGCTGCAGCTCCAACCCCCAGAACTGTTTCTCCATACTGCGGACCTCCGCAAGGTAGGCTTCCATGTGTTCATCTCTTGGCTCGTACACCTTGTTGGAGAAATTGACGAGGAGCTGCGAATCGCCCTTGATGGTAAGGCGCTTCACCCCAGTGGCAGCGGCAGCGAGACCGCTATCTCGGCCCCTCATATTCGGCTATATTGTTGGAGACCTTCCGCCCTGCTTTGAAACAGAGCTGCACGACATAGTAGAGCTTGTCTGGCGGGAGATATGAGCACCACCCCAGCCCAAATACTGTCTGAGAAGCGCTACTGTCAAGTACATGACCCAACCTTCCGGTGCTTCGCTTCACAGGGAGAGGGTCGATCCTCGCCCGACCACGAGGACCGATGCTTACATCCCATTCTGCCACGAAATCTGCCAGCGCGGCCCCCTTGATGACTCTGGTGGTGCTGAACTCAAGCTGGAATGCTTGCAGCTCAATGTTCCACTCGGCGACCCTTCCGGCCGAGTTGGGGCTCCTGAGAACCCTCTCCAGGGGGTATGCCGAGACAACCTTGATTGGATGACCCTGGAAGTAGTGCCGCAGCTTGCTGAAGCCACCAACAGCGCGAGGAGGAGCCTGCAGCATGGGGTACCGTGCCCTCGCATCCCGTAACACTTGTCTTGTGAAGTACACCGGGTGCTCGACGGGGCTAGGGGCGTCGGCGCTGGTGGCGTCTTCCGGAAGCTGTGGTGCCTCCCGAGGCGATGGCGCCTCCGGAAGCTGGGTGCTTGGATGGGGGGCCTCTCCCACCCTTGGTGTGCTCTGCTGTGACAGCTGATCTTCTTCCATTGCGGTGCTGGCTTCTGCAAGTTCCTTCTGATTCGGCCTTGCCTTACTCGGGTGGTCGCCGTGGTCTTGGCCTGACGCTCCTCCCTAACTGCCACCAGAGCTGCGCTAGCGGAGTAGGGAGTGGCGGCGAGGTAGAGTACCAAGGGCTCTGAGGCGTGGGGCCACCATCACTGGAGGGCTGGTCGGGTACCTCTTGAGGTCTTGGGCAGCAGTCGGCCTCTTGATCCATTCGAAGGGCCCCTTTTTCTTCATCAGCTGGAAGAAAGGCAGCGCCCGCTCCCCCAATCGGGAGATGAAACGGCCCAGCGCCGTTACGCGCCCCGTGAGCTTCTGCATTTCCCTGAGGGTCTTTGGTGGGCTCATGTCCTCAACTGCCTTGACCTTTTCCAGGTTGGCCTCGATGCCTCGGTGGGACACGAGGAAACCCGGGGAGCTTACTGAGGAACTCCAAACACACACTTCTCGGGCTGAGTCGCGAGGCTCACTGCGTTGAGGCTCGTGAAGGTTTCTTCAGGTCTTGTATCAAGGTCTTGGCCTCATGAGACTTCACCACGATGTCATCGACGTAAGCCTCCACATTCTTCCCGAGCTGTGGGCCCAAGGTGATGTGCATGAGCCGCTGGAAGGTTGCCCCCGCGTTGCGCAGCCCGAACGACATGCATGTATAGCAGTAGACTCCATACGGGGTTAAGAAGGCCGTCTTTTCCACGTCTTCCACCGCCATCTTGCTTTGGTGATACCCGAAAAAGGCGTCCAAGAAGCATAACAGGTCACACTCGGCGGTGGAATCGACGATCTGGTCGATCTTGAGGGAGCGGGAACGGATCCTGTGGGCATGCTTTGTTGAGGTTGGTGAAGTCGACACACATGCGCTCCTTTCCTCCCTTCTTTGGCACGACCACGGGGTTGGCCAGCCAATCTGGGTATCGGACCTCGCGAATAACCCTCGCGGCTTCTAGCTTGCGGGTCTCTTGGACGATGAAGGCCTAGTTTTCAGTGGACTGCCTTCTCGCTTTCTGCTTCACTGGACGCACGTTGGGGCACATGTTGAGGTGGTGCTCGATTCGCCCGTGGAATCCCTTGGTTGATCGGGCTCCTGTGCGAACACCTTCTTGTTCACACGCAGGAACTTGACAAGGGCTTCCTCTGTTCGGGCTCGAGGTTGGCGCCTATGGTGAAGGTGGCGTTTGTGGACCCGTCCTCATCGACAGTGTATCTGCTTGGTCTCCGCCTTGTCTTGAGTGAACAAGCTGCTTCTTCTTGGTCGGCGCAGCCTTGGGCTTAGGGGGCTACCGCATCGGCGAGGCTGTCTTTGCGGCCGCTTGTCTTGAGGTGAGCTGGCCCGCAACAAGCACCTTCAGTATCCCGGCACGGTGAGGACGCCCGCTGCTCCAGCATCTTCATGAGGTTGTACCGGGTGGAGTTGCGGCCATGAATTTGGCCAATGCTGGATAGCCAAGGATGGCATTATAGGGGAGGCCGATGGGGGCGATGTCGAAATCGACCAGTTCCGTCGCGGAAGTTGGCGTAGGTGCCGAAGGTCACCGGAAGCGGATTGCCCCAAGGAGATGGGCGACCCTCCTCCCACGCCCGAAAAAGGCCGGCTGGGCTGCAGCCGCTCCACTGGGTATCTGAGAGGAGGTTGAAGGCCTCGGCGAGAGTGCGTTGAGGCCGGGCGCCGCCCGTCGATGAGGGTCTGGTGGCGGCAACCTGGCAGATGGTGGGTGTGCGAGCATGGGAGCGCACCCGAGCCGGCCGAGTTGGTGGGGTGGTATTGAGAGTCGAAGGTCAGCCCGGCCGACGACTCTGCCCGGCTTGAGGGAGCCCCCTGCCGCGTGGAGGCGGCGCCGAGCTGGCGGACGAATGTCTTGACATGGCGGCTGGAAGGCGGCGCTGCGAGCCGCCGAGGAGGGCTTGACGAGTGGGGGAGCAGCGCGAGGGGAGGGTGACACAGGAGCCGCGGCCCCTCCCCTGAGGTCGCCGAGGAGCGCAGGGACGATGCTTGCTGCCCGTCCCCCGCCGGGCCGGTGGCGGTGTTGACGGCAGGTGACGGCGAACGACGAGGGCGCCCGCCGACGGGAGCTGTCCGGGCGACATAGGAAGCGAGGGCGGCTCGGTGCCCAGCGCGGGCCCGACGGGCGTCTGACATGGTTGCGGTGTTCGGGGAAGAATGAGGCGACGAAAGGCAGATTACGGCGCACCCCTACCTGGCGCGCCAAATGTCGGATTTCGGGTTCCGGCAGACCCTTGAGGTTCGAACACTGGGGTGCGCGCGGAGATCAAACCCTCCACCGTCTCGTACCTCGCCGAATCGCGGGAACCAAAACTACTAAACAGAACAGCACAAGAGACACAAGATTTATACTAGTTCGGGCCACCGTTGTGGTGTAATACCCTACTCTAGTTTGTGGTGCGGTGGATTGCCTCTTGGGCTAATGAGGAACAGTACAGGGAAGAACAGCCTCGCGAGGGTCTGTTCTCGGTGGTGTGATGAACTGCAAGGTGGTGTTCCGTCGCTCTAGCTTGAGGATCGGGTCTCTATCTCTCTCTCTGGATTCCCAATGCCAGATCCCCCTACTCTGAGTGTGGCTACTCCTATTTATAGGCGAAGGCCCTGGGCCTCTTTCCAAATATTGAGCGGGAAGGGCGCCAACAAGTGGCCATTTTGAAGGGGAGCAGCGGGTACACTTATCCTGACTAAAATTGGTCCTCGCCTGCCAAAGGCTCTAGTGATGACGCCTGCTTGGGCTCCACGATGACTCCCTTCCAGCCGTTGGGGCTGGTCTTGGTCTTGTTGCCTTTGAAGCGGATGCCTTTGCTTGATGCTCTCGCTGCGCTTGCTCCCTTTGTACCAAAGAGGAAAGGAGGACGCTGCGTGGCTGGCGCCAGTGGCGCCCTTGGTAAATCATGGCTTGCGTCATGGGCACCTCGCGAGGTACCCTGCCTTGAACTCTCCGCCTCCTCATGAGCCAACCTGACGAGGCCGCGTCTAAGGAAGCTCTTGGTCGTCCGCCCCGCGAGGCTTGGCCCCTCGCGAGGGTCTTGAGCTTGTGTTGATGAAAATGGGCTGTCCTGGGCCTCCTTTGAGCCACGCCGCAGGCAGGCAAGTCTAGGGACCCCCGTTCCCAGAACGCCGACAACTACCCCCCTTAAGAAAAATCTCGTCCTCGAGATTCGCTAAGGGTTGTAAACAGAATACTTTTACCTGCTCAAAAGGTTATTTTACTCAAGTGGTAAAAAGTGGCTACAGTGAGAGCAATAAGTGGTGCAAAAATACAGTGTGGGATACTGGCGCGGCATGGGGAAAAATCCACGGTTAGGAGCAAAACGAGAGATTTCTACACCGTATATAGATTTAGAATAAATTCTAAATCTTAAAATACGCTGGTTGCAACCGAGAGCACAGTGCTCTCTCTGGCTGACTGGTGGACCCGGGCCCACGGTCAGCCTCTTCTTCTTCCTCCGGCTCTTTCTTCTTCCTCTCTCCCGCGCGCTCTCCCGCGCTTTCTCCACCGGCGATGCCTAGCGCGTAGGGCACCTAGGCCGTCTGCAGCCCGGTAGTCTTGGCGGCGTGCTACTGCGCCGGTGCAGCGTGCACTCACCTCGCGGGCAGCGGTCTGTTGCCGGCCCTCCTCATGGATTCGCCTCCGAACACCGTGATCCAGGCGGCGTCTTGGCGTTGGTGGACCTCGCCCACCGTACACCGAGCTCGAGCTATAAAATGACCGCGGAGTTCTCCTCTTCTTCCTTACACCTGGCCTCGTTCCTCTTTCTCCTTCCTTCTCCTCTGTTTCCGTTGGCCGGAGCTCGAGGCGAGGCTCTAATGGCGGAGGTGGTGCCGGACTGGTACGTGATCCTGCTGTGCGGAGGGCTGGCAGTGGTATTGGGGCTCTTGGTGCTCCTGTGCGCGATGATCCTCGATGATCGTCGAAATGCCACTGTTCGGTTGCTGGCTCTCCGCGGCGGCGGTGGCCACGATGAGTAGAAGGAGTGTGTTGGGTGATAACTGTTGTCGGAAAGTGCTTAGTTAGACGCAACACAGTTGCAAAACTTTGCAAGCAGTGTATGTGTTTCGATTAATTGAGGTTGTGAGTCTGCTGCCGTGGTGCTGCGTGAAATAAATAATCTATGTCGTGAGAAAAAAACGATGCGGCAACTCAGGGAAAAGAAATCTCACTCCAGGATTTCTCGCGAGAGAAAACAGTAATACATTAGAGTCAAATCGCGACAGAGTTACTTACATTAATGATTTACTCGCCGCGAAACTCGGGGTACTAAGCATAAGTTACAACACATAAATAAAAGTGGCGATAATAAAAATAGTGGTGCATCTAGATTGAAAACGGTAACTGGACGGGGTCCTGAGAAATCATTTCTGGTACTGGGATACACTCTTCTTCTATCGGAGGGAGTGGATTGACCAGACGATGAATGTCTCTCTCCTGGTCGGGCCTCAGTGATCTGCCGATAGCGATCTGAGGATTTAAATCCGCGAGGCTTTGTAGATAACCCATCACGTGTTGGGTTAAACATTCTTGAGCGATGACGTATTGGACGAGGTCGGCCAAGACTGGGTCTCTCTCAATACGTCCACCTAGAAAAGAGGTTACTCCCCCGGGTGCTGCATGGCTCAGAAAATACTAATACCCTCGTTCGCTGGCATAGGGTACCGCGAATCGAAGGCGAGCAAGTGCTTCATCTGGCAGCTTCTCTGACCATATCTTGGGGTTGGCATAGATTTCCCCACGAAGGAGACTTCTGTTGGGTCTTGGTTTGGGTTTATAGGAGGGATGTGCACGGCTGCCCAATATCTTGAGGTGGAAGGGGTGATTCTCGATTTGAACAGCTCGTACTGGGGTGGCTGGGTAGCGCCCATGGTATTGTGGGTGAAATCCCACAATATCTTGACAAAACTACACAGGGTAGCATCTGGAGTCCTCAGATAAATACTAGGGCTCGGCATGGCAAGAAATGGTTGTGAGGATGGTGCACAAGGTGAGGGGTGCTTGGCAAGGTCACTCGGTGGCCCTTTTTATAGTACCGGGGCTGGGTCATTTACCGTGGTAAAAAGTAAAGAATTGGCCGGCTCAGCTCGGGATCAACCACATGTACACACCTCTTACTAAAGTGACGTATCACTGTGGGTGTTGTCGGGGCGGTTTTTGGTGGCTGCACCAAGGATAGAGAAATCACACTGCATGCTAATACATTCATGCAAGACTACTATATAAAACAGAGGCAAGATGACAGGTTGCGTTAATTTAAGGGATCACAGGATTACAAAGTGAGGATACACTGGGACTCGCCACTACTCGAGTGACTTAGTCTACTTCGTTTACATCCAAGCGGGCGTCCCTTGTGGATGTCGAGGCTTCTCCATGGTTCTCACCGTCGGAATTAGCTGGAGAGGGCTGAGGGGCTGCAGGCTCGGGGTAGTGATGATGACCATCGCGGGGATTGTTGACCACAACCCCGTTGGAGTGTGCTCCCAGGAGGCGGCGAAGCACTTCTGGGGTCATCAAAGCACCTTGGCTAACGGCTGGGGCTGACCTCAGGGTCTCGATCGGGTGTCCGAACAGCACGACTGGGTTGTCGGCGTTGGGCTCGTTCTCCTCTCTCGCTGGGGCTCGACGAACCAGCTCTCCACGAGCTGCGACCAGATCAATGGTGATTTGATCGAACAGTTCCTCCAGCGCACCTACATAGCACACTAGGTTCAGCAATGCAGGGTCCGTCTCGTGATCGCCGTTGGCTACTTGGGGTGGTCTACCATACCCTTCACGCCTGGGGTAGTAGTGGAACGAGCGATAGTTAACTCTAGGCGACAAGTGCCTGAGATGAACTATAGCCTCTCGAGCAGCTAGTTGGATAGCTTGTGGCTCAAAGGAAGTTGTTCTTGCGGTGAACCTGTAGGGGCGCTTGGGTGCCAGACCTCTACCGTAGATGTGTACCGTGGCCCAGAATTGACTTTTCTCACCGCTCAGGGGTCCTTGGTACACAACATATTCAGGTGGCTCTTCTAACGCATAGGCACGGCGAGTGAGGTTTGCTAGTATGGTCACAAAGCCTCCAAGGTTGGTTGCTGTGGTCTCGTTGTGCACGACGGGACCGGGCATTGTGGCTTGGTTTGGGGAAAAAGCTGTGCTATGCTGGGTTGGGGCTAGCGTGCCCTTTTTATAGAAAAAAGGGACGGAGTCTTCCTTCGCACGCTTGCGAACGAGACACCTTGGGTGCTGGTCACTGGTGCGCGATAGACGGGCTAGGTTGATAGGTTGGGCACCGATTGCCAAAAGCGTCGGGTCACTGTGTGGCTATCTTGTGCGAGAAGCTTGGCTGAGGTTTTGGTTAGGGCTTGGTGTGTTGTTAGCCTAAGTTTATTGACCTGGCTAAGATAGGATTAGCCAATGGTCAGCTTGGCTCTGATACCAAGTCTGTGGCGACCGATTCTCCGGGTGTTAATTCCCACAAAATGGCCCTTGTGCTCACCAGCCCCAGGATAACTGTTAGCTGATGAGGCACCAACTTGTTACAGAAATTCCAAGCAAAATAAAAAATATGTAGAACAAGACCATTCTGGCCTGTGAGTACAATAAATGGTTTCTAATGGTTGATGGCGGAAGCGGTTTATGGATCATTAGTGTCTATGGGACTCCAATTCCCACGGGAACAGCTGACCAGGTTAACTCCTATCTTCGCGAGGCTGCTATCGCCGTTGCTTAGGTTCTGGGACTGTTGCCACGGTCGCTCCTCTCCGCGCAAGAGAATCCGGCCAAGACAATAGCCAGGGACAAGCCAGTGAGTACTTTGAATGTACTTGCAAACATTATGAACACAGGCATAATTTAATAATGATGTGCTGAAAAATATTTCATGCTCATGACGTCAGTCACAAAAGATAAATAAAACTCTGATGCGTGCAAGCATGTTATTTATGAATATGCAATAACATAGTAGTATCAAACTTTTGAAATAAATAACAAGAGTAGTATTAAAATTATGAAATAAATAACAAGCACGCCACAGTCGGGCGTCTTAGCGACACCACATAAAGGGCTTTAAAAGAAATGCCACAGTCGGGCGTCTTAGCGACACCACATAAAGGGCTTTAAAAGAAATGCCACAGTCGGGCATCTTAGCGACACCACATAAAGGGTTTTAAAAGAAAACACATTAAATATCCAGGAGGTAGAACCATCCCAGGGATATTTGATAATGCCAATAATATCACGGGTTAGTCAACAATAATAATAATAATCATAATTATTACAAGTCACGAGTTGTGATTCCAGTTCTGGTTTAACAGTTTCACCTCCGAAGACCGACACTAAGACTGATACTTGACCCATCCCAGACTGTAATCCTTAACCATGGACACGGCTATTCGAATAGGTTTAATCTCTGTAGAGAGTGTACTCTTTACCCACGAGTAACGGATTCCTTTAGTCCATCGGGACTAATTCCGTCTACGGTCTTTTTGTTGAAAACACACCTAACTTGCACACACCAGCTTAACTCACCTGTGTCAGGAATCACCCACGGCACCTGTCAAGCAAAACTCTAAGTGGGGAGACTACAACCTCGACGTAACATGGGATCACAAAATTTATACCGCGCGCAAACTGGGGAGCTACCCCTTTCGGCTACAACCGAACGCCCATGCTCGGACCGGTGGCATGACTACGGATGCCTCGATATCTTCCACCATGGCCTCTACATGCGGTGTGTGCTAGGAAAGGGTTGACAACTTCTTGAACCGTACCCTACTTGTTGTAGAGGCAGTGGTAGTACGAAGCAAGTATGGGGTTCTTGGCACAAGACTCGATCTATTATGCGACTCGGGAGGTTGCAATACTCCCTGCAAGATTAGTGTAACAATGCAAATACTTCAAACTACAGATAGAAACACCCCGCGACATACCCCCTCATGTCATACCAGACACGACTATCTCGACGGAGGACTAGGGACAAGACCGTGTCTACCCAAGACAGAGGCCTTCCCGCCTTTCCTCCCGGTATGCATGAAGGGCATATGACGGTGATTTCTATCACAATCATATCAACTTCATTTGCATGAAATTCATTAACGTGCACTCATGAGTAGGAACACATCCTCACATAAAATGACGTATGCTCGTGTCGGGGTGGTGTTGTCACCGTGCTATGCAACACACACAAAAATTTCACCAGGTCTCAGAATGCTTGCCTTCAGGTCATGGGAAGGCAGGGTGCATTCCAACACATATCGAAATCTTCAAAAATCCTATTTAGAGGAATATATATGAATTATTACATAAAATCAAAACAGCACAAAAAGTTGTTTTGAAAATTTTTCAAATAAATCTTGAAATAAACTAGACGATATTTGAGAGAGGTAGGAAAAAGAATCAATTCATTTGGAGCTGTATTTAAAAAGATACAGCCGGTCAAAGTTTGGTCAAAAATCTGTTATTAAAAAAAACAGAAAATGAAACGTTTCAAAAATACACGTACACGTCGAAGGCGTAATCTGGAAGTGCGCTTCCACTTAACCCACGTGGACTGGGCGGGGTCACTGACAGTGGGTCCCGGGGCCCACTGGTCAGGTTTGACCATTCTCCCTTCCCTCTTCTTCCTCTGGCCGAGCAGTGGGTGCTCCGGCGATCGTCGCGGCGCTAAGCGGCTCCTCGCGGGCCCCGAGTGTGGGGATGGATCCGCAAGGCTGGGGCGGTTCTTCCGGTGGTCGAGGGAGTGATGGGGATGGAGGAGTCGTCGTGACGAGCTGTCTTGTGCGGAGGAAGGTTCCGGTGGCGTAGTGGTTTTGGGGCGGCGGTGGTTCCCGATCCAAGCTGAGCAGGGGGAGGGTTTCATGGGAGGAAGGTAGAGCTCTTGGTGTAGAGAACGGAGAAGGGGAGGTTCTGATGATGCCGGAATGGCCTGGGCGGAGGCGGCGGCTGCGGTTGCCGGAGATGGGGAAGGAGGTTTCCCCGGGTCGATTGGCTGCCAATGGGGTCCTAGGGAGGGGGTTTTAGACTGCCCTGCGTGCGGAGACGAGCTCGGGGGCTCCTTAAATAGGCGCTCGGGTTTGGTTCTGGCGGCCGGGATAAGGTCGCGGTGACCGCCATTACTGTAGCTTAGGGTGTCGTGGTGGCGGCAGCGCTAGTGGACATGGCTGCGGATGAGCTCGCGCTGTTCGAGGCAGGTGGCGGCCGGAGGTTTGGGCGGTGCTGCTCATGGTGGTGGCGGTTGCGGCCGCGGGCGTGCCGCCAAGCGGCTTGCTGGCAACGCTGCAGAGGCAGTCGGGGTTCTTGGCGCGACGCAGCGAGAGGCCAAGTGAGTGGCGCGGCTCTGCGGGGTGGTGGAAAGCCAGGGGCGCAACGCGTCGGCTCGGGCGCGGCACGTGCAATACGCGTGCTCTGCTCGCGCCCAGAGCACGCACGGAATGTGCTCGAAGAAATGCCATGGCATGCTACAGGGCTTGGGTGAGGCTGGCACTTAGCAGATCTAGGTTAGGATCGTCTAGGTGCTTAGTAGACACGCTAGATTGCCCAGAGGTGCAAGGTCTCAGTGCAAAACAAAAATCATGCCAAAACAGATCATGCCCATAAGGTGTTTGACAAAATGCCAAGGGTACTTAGGCATTTCTTGGAGTGGCCAAAAACTCCAGATCAGTGTCTCCATGGATGTGAGGGAGGGTTGTGAAGTTAGTTTGCCAAAAGGAGAAACTTGGTAGTGCAAGTTATGCAAAACTTCAGTTCTGGGCAGAAAGTGAATGGCACTGTTTCATGAACCAGAAATCTTCCAAAGGGTCCACTCTTCTGGACTTAAGGGTTTGGCAAGGAGGACATAAGTAGGAATAGGAATTATGGATAAAGAAGCAAGTTAGGAGATGGTTGCAGTACAAATCACCAAATGGCACCAGAATGAAGTTGAGGATGATTCACTCAATTTTTCCTAAGAACAACACTAGTTTTTTGCATAAAGTTGGATGGCATGCTACCACTGACATCCCAAAATTTTGGTGGAGGTTCTAGGGAAATATTTAATTGGGCTGTAGTGCAAAAGTGTCCACTGGACCAGATTCGAAAAACAGGTGTAAAACTCAAAATAAGCAATGAAATAATTATATTAATGCACACAAGTGATTTAGAGACATCACATGACATCTCCAAATTCTGGTTGGAATTTTAAGTGATTCTATCAAATGGTTGTAGTTCAAAAAGAGCTCCAAAATTTAAAACAATTCATTTTAATGAATAAAGGTCAGGGTGAAGTAATTTAATAAATAAATCTACTGATTAAGAAAATGTTATCTGAGAGAGCATAGAAGTCCAATATGTTTTGGAAAGCTCCACATGGAAAAGACACCATAATATTAAAAGAAGAGTTACGAAATCAACAGAAATAAAAATTTAAAACTCTGGCAAAATTTTAATATTTAAAACTTGGCAAAAAAATTTGGGTTATTCTGACTTTTCGGTGGACTGCCTTCTCGCTTCTGCTTCCTTTGGGCATACGTTGGGGCTACGTTGAGGTGGTGCTCGATTACGCCCGTGGAATCCCCTTGACTGATCGGGCTCCCGAGCAAACACCATGCCGTCGTCTTGTGGAACTCATCCCGACACCCTGCTGGATCGAGTCCGGGATCGTCATCGAGCTGAGCGATGTGCGAGAACACGGAGGTGCCGTCACGTTCGGTACTTGGATCGGTCGGATCGTGAAGGCGTGCGACTACATCAACAGCGTTGTCATAACGCTTCCGCTTTCGATCTCACGATGCGTGGACACACTCTCCCCTCTCGTTGCTATGCATCACCATGATCTTGCGTGTGCGTAGGAATTTTTTTTGAAATTACTACGTTCTCCTTCAATAAACTCATGCAATATGATATAAACCCCATCTTTTTATCCTCGATGGCAACAATACAATACGTGCCTTGCTGCCCTGCTGTCACTGGGAAAGGACACGACAAGATTGAGCCCAAAGCTAAGCTCTTCTCCCATTGCAAGAAAGATCAATCTAGTAGGCCAAACCAAACTGATAATTCGAAGAGACTTGCAAAGATAACCAATCATAAGTAAAAGAATTCAGAGGAGATTCAAATATTGTTCATAGATAAACTTGATCATAAGCCCACATTTCATCGGATCTCAAGAAACACACCGCAAAAGAAGATTACATCGAATAGATATCCAAGAAGATCAAGGAGAACTTTGTATTGAGATCCAAAGTGAGAGAAGAAGCCATCTAGCTAATAACTATCGACCCGAAAGTCTGAGGTAAACTACTCACACATCATCAGAGAGGCTATGGTGATGATGTAGAAGCCCTCCGTGATCGATGCCCCCTCCGGCGGAGCACCGGAAAAGGCCCCAAGATGGGATCTCACGGGTACAGAAGGTTGCGATAGTGGAAATAAGGTTTTTGGCTCCGTATATGATGTTTCCAGGGTATATGGGTATATATAGGAGGAAGAAGTACGTCGGTGGAGCAACGAGGGCCCCACAAGGGTGGAGGGCGCACCTGGGGGAGGTGGGCGCGCCCCCCTACCTCGTGCCTTCCTCGTTGATTACTTTACGTAGACTCCGAGTCTTCTGGATCATGTTTGTTCCGAAAATCACGTTCCTGAAGGTTTCATTCCGTTTGGACTCTGTTTGATATTCTTTTTCGGCGAAACACTGAAATAGGCAAGAAACAACAATTTTGGTTGGGGCTCTGGTTAATAGGTTAGTCCCAAAAATAATATAAAAGTGTATAATAAAGCCCATTAAACATCCAAAACAGAATATAATATAGCATGGAACAATAAAAAATTATAGATATGTTGGAGATGTGTCATGGGGAAGCGCAGCAGACGAAGATTTACTGCGGTAAAAATCCGCCCCACCTGCCCGCGGACTGTTCAGGGCCTGTCCCAACAACGTGTCGCGCTTATATGTGGCCCAGGCCCGGGGGCTCCTATCGGTGTAGAAAAGTAGGGGCACTCCTTTGTACCCCTTTACTTGTGCACGACCAGTCAGAGCCGCGCTCCACGGCCACACTAGGCAGGGCAGAGGAGGGGAGCCGGAGAGAAGCCAAAGCACAAGATGGCCAAGGCAACGCCAAGACCAAGAACACAATGGACATAAGGGAGAAGCAGGCTCCCCCGGCAAGACCCTTGCCGGGGGGTCCTCGGCAGTCCCGGCAAGGGCCTTGCCGGGGCGGCACGCCCGACGCCAACAGAGTGAGACACCCTTGAGCCCACGGGTTCCAACCCAACCAACTACATTGGAACTAGGGCTCGGGAGGCACCTCCGTGATGGCATGCAGATCTTTGTCAAGACCATAGATATATGAGATCAGATGAGAACCAGAAGACGGCGACCCTCGGCGGGATTCTTGCTGAGGAGATCCACAAGACCCCCGAAAGACGGCGACCCTCGGCGGGATTCTTGCTGAGGAGATCCACAAGACCCCCGACAAGCGCCTTCCGTGGACGACTGCAATGCCACGGCAAGACCCTTGCCGGGTTACCGAGGGCGTTAGCGGGGCCACAACCAGGCCCGCATCAACCAAGACTCCACCGCCGTCCCCAAGCAGCTGCTAGCTCAACCAGCTGGGCAGACACCTGCATGGCGACGGGCGGCGTCTATGCCAACCAGCAAGCTCCTATGTGGTGGCATGTAGATCTTCGTGAAGGCTCCACCACCGCGCCACCTCAGCTACCTGCGTGCCTACATGGCACCGCACGCACCTCTGGCCTGGGCGCGTGTCGAAGCAAGGCGAGGCGGCAATGGACGGGACGGGCCTCGTTCCCGTCCCTAATAAAGCGAGGGGCCACCTAAGCGATGCATTAAATGCGTCTTGTCCTGTAACACGGGCGATAAGCTCGCATCACTCTAGACCTTTCAACCTCCTGTGTACCACTCTGGCAGCCCCTTTTGACTATAAAAGGAGGCCCATGGCGGACTGGAGGGGGATTCGGCTCTTTTGAACTACGCAGCCATCGTAGATAGTTCGAGAGCTCAAGAATTCTCACAAATACACACCAAAGAAGGACTAGGGTATTACGCATCCTCACGGCCCGAACCTGGATAAACGATCCTTCTGTTGACTATTAATCCTGCTCTTCTCACAACCCCGCGCCCCGGCAACCGTAGTAGGGATTCTTGTGATCCCATAGGTGTCGTTTTCCACCGACAGACAAGATGAGGCTGTTTGCTCGCTCGACTTGGCCATTTAACTGCGGATGGGCAATGGACGCTAAGTCCAGTTGGATGCCCTGTGTCGGGCAGAAACGTGCCAAGGCGCCTTTGGCAAGGTTTGTGCCATTGTCGGTGATGATGTTGTGCAGTACACCATACCGGACGGTGATATCTGCAATGAAGGTCACAGCAGTCGAACCATTCAACTTCTTGAGTGGCTTTACTTCAATCCACTTGGTGAATTTTTCCACAGCGATAAGCAGATGGGTCATGCCATCGCGTGCTGTCTTGAATGGGCCCACGATGTTCAGCCCCGAGACGGCAAATGGCCAAGTGAGGGGGATGGTCTTGAGTGCAAAAGCCGACAGGTGTTGCTTGGAGCTGAATTTTTGGCACCCTTTGCACTTCTTGACCAAGTCCTTGGCATCATCCAAAGCAGTTGGCCAAAAGAATCCATGGCGGAAAGCTTTGCCGACAAGGGATCTGGAGGCCGCAAGGTGGCCGCACTCGACTTGGTGGATGTCTTTGAGGATTGCCTTGCCTTTCTCTCGCTCAACGCAGTGCTGGAAGACGCCAGTCACGCTCGCCTGACAAGATCTCTGTTCACTATCGTGTATGCTGTTGCTCGGCGCTGCACCTGTCGGGCCAAGATCTCGTCGGCTGGTAGCTCTCCACTCACCAGGAAGTTGAGGATGGGCTGCGCCCATGATGGTGCTTCGACCACTGTCATTACGGCCAGTGGTATTAGGGTGGTTGGGTTGGGAGGCGGCGGGTTGGAGTTGGCCGCCGCTTGTTGCGCTGTTGAAGTCCACGGGCCAGCTGCTGCAGCCCCCGGGCCGGGTTCTGAAGCCCCAGGGGCGGGTTCTGAAGTCCCCATGCCAAGTGAGACTGCTCCAGTCCCCGAGCCGCATGACGAAGTCCCCTGGTCAGGTTCTGAAGTCCCCGGGCCGGGTGCGACTGCTGCAGTCCCCGAACCGGCTACCGAAGTCCCCGTGGCGACTGCTGCGGTCCCCAAGCCGGATTCGACTCTTTCGGGGACGGCCGGCATGAAGATGGACTCTGAATCCGGCGAGGGCTTGATAGACGGCTTGCAGAGGCACTCGAGGGAGACGCCGGCTGGTATCGTGTCACATCCCTAGCTTCTGGTGCTGCCTAGTGTTTGCATCTTGCTTGCATCATGTTTAACTTTCATGGAAATCTGAAATGGGGATTGCCTAAACCCCTAGCATCAAAGGAATTCACTAGGTTCACCTAAAATATTTTCAGTAATCCAAATGGCTTTCAAAAATGTTCATCATTTATGGAAAATGCTAAAGCAATTACGGAAGGTGATGCACATTTTTCCATGACATATTTGGGCTCTGAATTAAATCATACTTTATTTGTATTTGGGCATTTAAATTTTATATATTATTTTAAATGTTCAAATAATCACAAGCGAAATGTTTGCTGTTGGAAATATTCCAAACAAAGTGACATTGAGCAGTTTCATGATTTTTGGAAATGCCACGGCATTTTTATTAAAGCCAAACACAATTACAGAAAATAGAAAAGAGAAATAAAATAGAAATGGAGCAGAGAGAAAACCACTGGCTTACGGCACAGCATGTGACCGGTGGCCAGCCACTGGCGGCCCAGCCCACTGTGGGCAGCCTCGTCTTCTACCTCTTGCCAAGAGGCGAGAGGAGAAGGCTGAGCACGGCGCACAGCGCCACCTCCACCCTGCCTTTGCCTCTTCGACGGCTCGGGCGCCTCTGGCGTTGCCATGAACCCCTTCGACCCCTCAACCGCTCCACTCTCTCCTGCCTCACCTCTCGCTCTCCCTCCCGGCAGAAGCGAAGCCGTCGCTGCCGTTAAATGCGCCACCGTGACCACCGTGTTTCCCTCGCCTCACTGACCCGTCCAAAAGCCCCGCCTCATCGCCCTCGTCCTCTCCGCCGAGCCACGCGGCACCGGACGCCCCCAAAAATCGTCATCGCGGTCATCTTCAACCTCGGGCACCCGAGCCCCTCACCGTCGATTCGCGCCGCCAAGGACGTCCCCGAGCCACTGACCTACTCCGCTGCCTTCCTGTGAGCTCCTGCTCCCAACCCCTCTCTCCCCGCCGTCGAATCCCTCCTCTAGCCCCCTGGCCACCGCGGCCGAAGCTTGCTACCGCCGCGAATGTCGCCGTTGTCATTACGGAGGGCCAACGCCGCATCCGAGCACCTGGTCGAGCTCCTAGGGCCCCGCAGCTTCTTCTTGTGCTCTCCGTTCGCTTGTAATCGAGCTGCAGCCCCGCCCCCACATCTAGCCGAGCTCCGGCCACCGCAATGGTTGCAGTGGCCATCGTCTCCGGCCACCCCGCAGCCTCCCGCGTGATCGCCTGGATGCGCGAGGATGGGCATCCTCACGGTGCCTCGGTAGCGTCGAGCTGACCCCTGTAGCGCCGTCCCGAGCAACTCCGGTGATCCTCCGCCGCGGTTTTGGTCGCCGGCGGCTAATCTCCGGCCGTGCTGACGTGGCGAGGTTATTTAGGCTTTAACCACCTCCTAATCAAACCCCTAGAGTCACAGACAGCCGGGCCCCATCCCATAATTAACCACATGGTTTTTCCCTGCTTAAATTAACTATAATGCTTTGACCCGCCACCTCAGCGTTGACCTGGGCCCCACTGTCAGTTTTGACTTGGGCCAGCGCCTTTGACCTGCTGACGTCACCACGACATCGTCCTGACGCAATAACTTATTACTAGAATTTTTCTTATATTGGAAATTCCAGAAAATAATCAAAACTTCTAAAAATCATAGAAATTCAACCGTAACTCCAAATGAAATAATTTATATATGAAAAATGATCAGAAAAATCCAATCTATCCATATGTACTGTTTTCATGCATGTTAGAACAACTTATGACTACTGTTTAGTACAATTCAATTAAATGGCATTTAAATAACCACATGTGGAGTTTGAATTTGAATCTTGGATTCAAACCAACTTCATTTAATCTGGTTTTAGTTGCATTAGCACAAACCACATCATATTGCCATGTCACATTCATGCATCATATTGTTGCATTGCATTGATTGTGTTTCCTTCTCTGTTGTCGATTTGTCCCTCTCAATAGACGACGTTCGACGATGAGTTCGATGACACCGATGAAGAACTATATTATCTTCGGAAGTGCTGCAAGCAAAACCCCTTGTTCATTCCGATACAATCCCACTCTCTCGCTCCTGCTCTATTTTACTGCATTAGGACAACAACGACTTATGTGTTACTTGCTGCGGTAGCTGAACCCCTTTATCCTTTGCATGATCTGTCATTCCACAGTAATTAGATGAAACCCACTAGCATGAGCAGGAGTTGTTTGAGCCCTGATGTGCCTACTCATTCATGCTTGTTTGTCATGCCTGCTACTGCTTAGAGTTGAGTCAGGTCTGATTCATCGGGAATGAATCGGAGGTGTATAAACATGTCCTACTGTTGAGAGCTAAGTGTGTGAACACGATTTGGTAAAGGTAGCGGTGAGAGGCCATGTAGGAGTACATGGTGGTTTGTCTCATTGCAGCCGTCCTCAGGAATTGAGTTCTGTGTTGGTGATCCATGAACAGTTACTACCACACATTGGGTTCCGGTAACTCGACCCCTCTCGACTTATTAATCAACATGATCTCTGTCCAGGAGTTGCAACTAGTTTCTGGTGTTTGTAGGTAGTGTTAGTAGTCTACCAAGTGGCACCCGATGCAGGTGGGCTTGGGACGGACTAGGCACCGTGGCGGGTATGCCAAGCGCCGCCTGCTTGGTGGGCTTGGAACCTCAGACACATCGTTTGGGGCCGTGAGCGACACCCGGCCGGATCTCCTTGCGGATGGAACCTGAATAGGCGATAAACCCGGACGAGAGACTTGTGTGGTTAGTCAGGTCGTGGCCGACTCCCTCGCCCGGCTTCCGCTTGAAGGTTGCCGAGGTACATGACGATGTCTGAGGCGATAAGTGGCGAGAGCGTGTGTGAAGAAGTACACCCCTGCAGGGTTATCGTTATCTATTTGAATAGCCGGATTCCTCGGATATGGAAACTTGGACCCCTTGCATAGTTCATAGACAAGTGAAAGTGGATACCCTAAAATGCGCAAGATAAGCGTGAGTGCTATGGATGGCGTTCTCGTAGGGAGACGGGAGTGGATCCATAGTGGTGTATTGATATGGTGAATATGTGGACTCGTAGCGCCACCTCAAAAGAGTTACTTGCAAATGTAGTTTAGGATAGCCACCGAGTCAAAGCTGGCTTGCTGCGGTCAAACTCCACCACCCCTTTGTTGATAATGATGCATATGTAGTTAGTTACGATGTAAGTCTTGCTGAGTACATTTGTACTCACGTTTGCCTATTTTATGTTTTGCGAGAGACGTCGGTCTCCCTAGTAGTTCCGCGTGGACTTGACGTTTAATGCTTAGCTTGTTACCTCAGCTACGATCTTGTGCCCTCGGCAGGATCTCGGTAGATAGTCAGGCTTCTCAGCCTTTTTCATTTGTAGATGTCGTACTCGGACATGTTAAGCTTCCGCGTGTGCTTTGTTTTGTATGTTTCAATGTTGGGTCATGAGACCCATGTTTGTAATATCTCGCTCCTCGGAGCCTAATGAATAAATACTTTGAGTCGTAGAGTTATGTTGTGATGCCATGTTGTATTTACACATATTGAGCATATTGTGTGTATGTTTGAAATGCTTGGTATGTGTGGGATCCGACAATCTAGTTGTTTACCCTTGGCAGCCTCTCTTATGGGGAAATGTAGTCTAGTGCTTCTGAGCGATAGTAGTCCGCTACAGCCAGTTCACTGTGAGTCCAATTTAGCCCAAAGACTACTGCTCTGGACACTTGACTGGCCGGCATGTGTTTCACTTCATTCCTGTGTCTGTCCCTTCGGGGAAATGTCATGCGGTGACATCCGGAGTCCTGCCTAGCCTGCTACAGCCCGGGTTACCGGAGTCCTGTTAGCCCAGTGCTACAGCCCGAATTCATACGTTGATGACCGACATGCTCGATGTGATTCATGTATGCCTGTCCCCATGGGTTAGTGCCGCTTTGGGTTCACGACTAGCCATGTCGGCCCAGGTTCTCTGTCATATGGATGCTAGCGATGCTATCATATACGTGAGCCAAAAGGCTTAAACGGTCCCGGGCCATGGTAAGGCGACACTGTGGGAATACCGTCTTGAGGCCGCAAAAGTGATATGAGGTGTTACCGGCTAGATTGATGTGACTTGGAATCGGGTCCCGACAGCTTTGGTATCGAGCTTCGACTGCATCAGAGGGATTACCAAGCCAAACTGGTCGAAGTTGTGTCTAGAAATGCTTTAGTTATGTAAGGGAATTGATTAGGGAAGGGAACGTAAGGCTCTTTTTTCCTCCTTATACCTCATGGCCTTCTGATCTGAGTCATCCTCTTCTCTTCTACGGGGATTAAGAACTAGGCTTCTCATCTATCTATCAGGATGATGTGTTACTAATCCATAGACCTTTAAGATTGTTGGTTTTAAGCCCCAGTTCAGTTCCTACTATTTCTGTATGATAACTGTCGATCTCGGAACCTTGTTATTGTGATGTTGAGTGGTTATGCCACCATTTTTGCAGGATGTCTCAAATCATTTTGAGCATTTACCGCCGTTATGCTGTCCGAGTCATCCCAGGTCTCTAAATAGTCTGATGCATTTGCAAATCCTTTCCTTCCGTTCCCGATGTCCCTTTGGTCAGAATAAGCACACTAATTGGTAAGTTGAGGTACTTTGTTGCCTCGGCGTAGACGTTGGAGCTATTATTATGACCCTAGGTGTTTAGGAAGTCACCTAGTAATTTAGCAATGCTTTTGTATCCCCAGTGTGATGATTCTGGCCATTATTCTTGAAAGCATCCTGTGATGTTATTAGTTAGTAGGCATTCTATTCCTGGGTTCTTGAACCCGAGATTCACCCTACTTCATGTTGTTAGTATTTGCTAGTTCCTTTAGGATATTAGTAACCTTGCAATAGTCCTCGAGGTCCGTGGTATTTCCTTCTTCCAAATACCATGAACCGCTTATGGCATAAGTTCCTCACTGAACCGAAGGATCACAGTCAGAGTACTCTTGAGGAGTTCTCCATTCATAATTGTGAATCTGCCAGTTCTACCCTTTTCTGCATGGGTTATCCGGAAGAAATGTTGAGCTTCGCTCGACATACTAATCTATGCATCCACAACTCAGAAAGTTATATGTTCCTCGAGTTGTTCCTCCTTAGTTGTATTCTGACCCCCGTCTGTCAATTGATAGTCAGGAATAGTCGTGCATTCGTCATCGATGCCTATTATTGTTGTGGTCTGTCAATCCATTCTATTCCGGAATGACTAGGAGAAACAAACTCCAGTACCTCATCCATATCTAGGATTGGGTCAAAGTAGTTGTATTCCGCAGATCAAATGCCAATCCAGCTTTTGATTCTGTTCTACCCTGAAGTATTGCCATCTTATGTCAAGAATGTCATGGGAATTTCACAACCTCTTAGGAATTCTTGATGCAGTGATACTCTCGCCATCATCGTTCATTCCTCGGTCCCGTGTTGTTGCAACCGGAATACCGACAAATGAATTGTGATGTGTGAAATCAATACTCCTAGCAACCTCGTTGCTTGGTAGTAAATGGGAAATATTCTCATTCTTAGCGTGTTGGTTATTGAATCACCATTCTAAGATTAATCGTGCTACTTAGTCCTTAGTTCCGGTGCACTCTTCGATCAATGAGTTGGGATTATTCAATCCCTTGCTTATTGTTCATATCGTCTTGCCCTGAAAAGCAAGATTGTTCTCGAGCTTAGTAACATACCGGTGGTTCGTGACTTTCCAAATATCTTCTTGGAAGTGCTACCAGGTTGTCGCCTGATCGCTATTTAAGTTCGTGATCAAGTTGGTTTCTTGTAAACCACCCCTTCTCCAAGAATCCGTGTTGGATAACCCTGAGCTAGTTGGTTAAGCTAAACAACAACTTGGAGAGTTGGAAGATGAAAGCTTGTCCGACTTAGTTCATTTTAAGGGATATCCTTTTGAGTGTGTGTTGAAGAAAGATGATATCTTCATCAATTGGTCCTCGTGATCAGTTGTTGGACCTATTGCCTTGTCAAAACCTTGTCTTGAGTATGGGCCATCGTCAAGTCAAATCAGAACCAACGATATTTGTAATGTTGTCTTACTCGTGGTTGATCCCTCGAGCATACACCATTACATCTTTTGGTCTGACCAATACTATCACCGTGTTCACATGATGGCGGAAGTCCAGTGATATGGAAATTCCGATGAGTTGCTGTTGAGCCCATCAGCAGCATTTTGTCTCCCCCATGATTCATGTTGAACATCAACCTAGTTTTGGAAACTTGTGTAAGCATTTCTTCGTGTTTCGTTCATGAAGTATATGTTTTGGTGAAAGAAGTGACTTTCTCCAAGTTCACGTGCATTAGGTGTAAGTTGCCGCCATGAATTTGAGAAAGGTTTGTTTTGTTTCCTCTGGAATCATCCCAAGTCAGTCATACCTGTGCAAAGTATTCTATGGTCTGCTAGACTGGTCATCTTCATTCTATATGCAATTCCTAGCACCGCAAGCCACTGATTGATTTGTTCAAGGAGAAGGAGTTCCTTCATAAGAGCTAATCATGACTTATGTTAGGACCTCGATATCCTCGATGATGGTTCCCCACCTGAACTCGGTAGTATTTTTATTATAAGACTACTACGTGGTCATTTTTGTCTTGGACAATGTGCTCACATGTATGTAGCAGAACCAGCTCATGTCTTGGAGCTTGCTATCGTAGCTCATCCCCTGAGAGTCTCGCAACGTTATCTCGTCGGTTTGTGTTGTAAACTTTCTTCTCCATGCATGCTGTCTGAAATATCCCGTTACCAACCAGATCTGAATCTCAGGCAGATATGATGGTTGGGTCATTCCCAGTATTTGCATTTTGTTCCCAGCTTGCACCGCATTGTGCCAATCTCCCTTGGATTGCCCTTCTCAGCAATTGTTGTTCAGGATCATCTTCAGAGGTGGTCCTACCATGGGTCCCATCCATTTTCGATGATAAGAAAAAATCATCCATTGCGTTGTCTTCAACAAGGTAGTCCACATCATCCATCCTAGTTCGAGTATGTCATTCTTTCGAACTCTTTCAAATGATCGCTTGTGATTGCCTTAGGTTGGTATAAAGAGTTCCAATGATCTATGGATCAAAAGTAATTCTTTTGCCACTTAAGGGAGTAGTTCTTCGAGTCACCTTTCCTAAGGTGTCCCGTTATGGAATCATGGCAATCATCTCCTTGTTACTTTGAAACCATGCACCATTTTACTTAAGCGTGGAACGGTCGCCTACCAATTTGAACCTTCGTCATCCGTTTCTTTTACATCATTCCTAATGTGTGTTTGGTGTCTCAACTCAGGAGATGTTCTTACGTCTCACTCCATGAACTGCTCTTGAGTTGCTCGATCTTCAAGAGATTAAATCCTGTAGGGTTTCTCCCTCTTTCTGTTGTCGTGTCGAGTGAAGATCTCGAAAGCAAAGACGTCAAGACCAAGATGATGGAATGAGTCAACATCTTTGAGAAGGACAAATGGATCGTGAAGATTGTGATAGTTTTGTGACTCCCCTTTTCCTCTTACCTCACGCTTGAATCTCGGGACGAGATTCTTGTTTAGTAGGGGTGAGTTGTCACATCCCTAGCTTCTGGTGCTGCCTAGTGTTTGCATCTTGCTTGCATCATGTTTAACTTTCATGAAATCTGAAATGGGGATTGCCTAAACCCCTAGCATCAAAGGAATTCACTAGGTTCACCTAAAATATTTTGATAATCCAAATGGCTTTAAAAATGTTCATCATTTATGGAAAATGCTGTAAGCAGTGCAGAGGTGATGCACATTTTTCCATGACATATTTGGGCTCTGAATTAAATCATACTTTATTTGTATTTGGGCATTTAAATTTTATATATTATTTTAAATGTTCAAATAATCACAACTGAAATGTTTCTTTGTTGGAAATATTCCAAACAGTGACATTGAGCAGTTTCATGATTTTTGGAAATGCCCTGGCATTTTTATTAAAGCCAAACACAATTAAAGAAAATAGAAAAGAGAAATAAAATAGAAATGGAGCAGAGAAAGAAAACCACCTGGCTTACCTGGCCTGGCACTGTTACAGCCCAGCCTACCAGGGGCAGCCTCGTCTTCTACCTCCTGCCAGTAGGCAGAGGAGAAGCTAGGCACGGCGCACGCGCGCGCCACCTCCACCCTGCTCGCCTGCCTCTTCGACGGCCTGGACGCCTCTGGCGTTGCCACGCAGACCCCCTGGACCCCTCGACCGCTCCACTCTCTCCCTGCCTCGCCTCTCTCGCTCTCTCTCCCGAAGCAGAGCGAAGCCGTCGCCGCCGTTCGTCGCCACCGTGACCACCGTGCTTCCCTCGCCTCACTGACCCGTCCAAAAGCCCCGCCTCGTCGCCCTCGTCCTCTCCGCCGAGCCACGCGGCACCGGACGCCCCCAAACGTCGTCATCGCGGTCATCTTCAACCTCGGGCACCCGAGCCCCTCACCGTCGATTCGCGCCGCCAAGGACATCCCCGAGCCACTGACCTACTGCGCCGCCTCCCTGTGAGCTCCTGCTCCCAACCCCTCTCTCCCCGCCGTCGAATCCCTCTCTAGCCCCACAGCCACATGGCCGGAGCTTCTGCTGCTTGAATGTCGCCGTTGTCATTACGGAGGGCCAACGCCGCATCCGAGCACCTGGTCGAGCTCCTAGGGCCCCATAGCTTCTTCTTGTGCTCTCCGTTCGCTTGGAATCGAGCTGCAGCCCCGCCCCCACATCTAGCCGAGCTCCGGCCACCGCCATGGTTGCAGTAGCCATCGTCTCCGGCCACCCCGCAGCCTCCCGCGTGATCCCCTGGATGCGCGCGAGGATGGGCATCCTCTGGTGCCTCCAGCGCGTCGAGCTGACCCCTGTAGCGCCATCCCGAGCAACTCCGGTGATCCTCCGTCGCGGTTTTGGTCGCCGGCGGCTAATCTCTGGCCGTGCTGACGTGGCGAGGTTATTTAGGCTTTAACCACCTCCTAATCAAACCCCTAGAGTCACAGACAGCCGGACCCCATCCCACAATTAACCACAGGGTTTTTCCCTGCTTAAATTAACTATAATGCTTTGACCCGCCACCTCAGTGTTGACCTGGGCCCCACTGTCAGTTTTGACTTGGGCCAGCGCCTTTGACCTGCTGACGTCACCACGACATCATGCTGACGCAATAACTTATTTCTGGAATTTTTCTTATACAGGAAATTCCAGAAAATAATCAAAACTTCTAAAAATCATAGAAATTCAACCGTAACTCCAAATGAAATAATTTATATATGAAAAATGATCAGAAAAATCCAATCTATCCATCTGTACTGTTTTCATGCATGTTAGAACAACTTATGACTACTTTTTAGTACAATTCAATTAAATGGCATTTAAATAACCACATGTGGAGTTTGAATTTGAATCTTGGATTCAAACCAACTTCATTTAATCTGGTTTTAGTTGCATTAGCACAAACCACATCATATTGCGATGTCACATTCATGCATCATATTGTTGCATTGCATTGATTGTGTTTCCTTCTCTGTTGTCGGTATTTGTCCCCTCTCAGTAGACGACGTTCCGACGATGAGTTCGATGACACCGATGAAGAACTATATTATCTTCAGAAGTGCCAGGCAAGCAAAACTCCCTTGTTCATTCCAATACAATCCCTCGCTCCTGCTCTATTTTACTGCATTAGGACAACAACGACTCATGTGTTACTTGCTGCGGTAGCTGAACCCCTTTATCCTCTGCATGACCTGTCATTCCACAGTAATTAGATGAAACCCACTAGCATGAGTAGGAGTTGTTTGAGCCCTGATGTGCCTACTCATTCATGCTTGTTTGTCATGCCTGCTACTACTTAGAGTTGAGTCAGGTCTGATTCATCGGGAATGAATCAGAGGTGTATAAACATGTCCTACTCTTGAGAGCTAAGTGTATGAACACGATTTGGTAAAGGTAGCGGTGAGAGGCCATGTAGGAGTACATGGTGGGTTGTCTCATAGCAGCCGTCCTCAGGAACTGAGTTCTGTGTTTGTGATCCATGAACAGTTACTACCACACATTGGGTTCCGGTAACTCGACCCCTCTCGACTTATTAATCAACATGATCTCTGTCTAGGAGTTGCAACTAGTTTCTGGTGTTTGTAGGTAGTGTTAGTAGTCTACCAAGTGGCACCCGGTACAGGTGGGCTTGGGACAGACTAGACACCGTGGTCGGGTATGCCAAGCGCCGCCCGTTTGGTGGACTTGGAACCCTGTACACATCGTTTGGGGCCGTGAGCGACACCCCGGCCGGATCTCCTTGCGGATGGAACCCGAATAGGCGATAAACCTGGACGAGAGACTTGTGTGGTTAGTCAGGTCATGGCCGACTCCCTCGCCCGGCTTCCGCTTGAAGGTTGCCGAGGTACATGACATGTACAGGGCGATAAGTGGCGAGAGCGTGTGTGAAGAAGTACACCCCTGCAGGGTTATCGTTATCTATTCGAATAGCCGGATTCCTCGGATATGGAAACTTGGACCCCTTGCATAGTTCATAGACAAGTGAAAGTGGATACCCTAAAATGCGCAAGATAAGCGTGAGTGATATGGATGGCGTTCTCGTAGGGAGACGGGAGTGGATCCATAGTGGTGTATTGATATGGTGAATATGTGGACTTGTGTGCGCCACCTCAAAAGAGTTACTTGCGATCGTAGTTTAGGATAGCTAATCGAGTCAAAGCTGGCTTGCTTAGTCAAACTCCACCACCCCTTTGTTGGTAATGATGCATATGTAGTTAGTTACGATGTAAGTCTTCTTTGAGTACATTTGTACTCACGTTTGCCTATTTTATGTTTTGCGAGAGACGTCAGTCTCGCTAGTAGTTCCGCGTGGACTTCGACATTTAGCTTGTTACCTCAGCTACGATCTTGTGCCCTCGGCAGGATCTGGTAGATAGTCAGGCTTCTCAGCCCTTTTTCATTTGTAGATGTCTGTCCTCAGACATGTTAAGCTTCCGCGTGTGCTTTGTTTTGTATGCTCACGAATGTTGGGTCATGAGACCCATGTTTATAATATCTCGCTCCTCGGGCCTAATGAATAAATACTTTGAGTCGTAGAGTTATGTTGTGATGCCATGTTGTATTTACACATATTGAGCATATTGTGTGTATGTTTGAAATGCTTGGTATGTGTGGGATCCGACAATCTAGTTGTTTATCCTTGGCAGCCTCTCTTATGGGGAAATGTAGTCTAGTGCTTCCTGAGTGATAGTAGTCCGCTACAGCCCGGTTCGCCAGTTCCTGCTAGCCCCAGCACTACCGCTCTGGACACTTGATCGGCCGGCATGTGTTTCACTTCGTTCCTGTTACGTCCCTTCGGGAAATGTCATGCGGTGACATCCGGAGTCCTCGCCTAGCTCGCTACAGCCGGGTTAGAGTCCTCATAGCCCAGTGCTACAGCCCGATTCATACGTTGATGACCGACATGCTCGATGTGATTCATGTATGCCTGTCCCCATGGGTTAGTGCCGCTTTGGGTTCACGACTAGCCATATCGGCCCGGGTTCTCTGTCATATGGATGCTAGCGACGCTATCATATACGTGAGCCAAAAGGCGCAAACGGTCCCGGGCCATGGTAAGGCGACACCCGTGGGAATACCGTGCGTGAGGCCGCAAAGTGATATGAGGTGTTACCGGCTAGATCGATGTGACTTGGAATCGGGGTCCTGACATATCGCTTGCCAGGTGGGGCCGATCCGTGCCAGGGCATTAGCTTGCTCTTGTCGACCCGTGGTACATGGAGGAACTCGCACCCGTCAAAGTATCCGCTGATCTGCTGGACGAGAAAACGGTAGCTCGCCATGTTTGCATCCTTGGCGTCCCATTTGATGGTGTCCTAGACTAGCGAGTACTCACCAGTTGTCTCCCGACCAGCTGGATCGGGCCGAGGACCCCCATGGCAGTTCACTATTGGGCTAGTTCGGACAGCCCATGCCGCATAAAAGGAGGATTCCACAAGACTTGGTGCCCAAGACAAGGGCTCCTCTAAACCCTAGGCCTACGGTGCATATATAAACCGAGGCCAGGCTAGTCAATAGGGGATGTGATATTCATTACTACAATCTCGTGGTAGATATAGGTACTCTATACTACACCCCATATGAATACAATCAAAAGCTGCATGTAAGGTATTATCTCTTCGAGAGAGCCCGAAGGTGGGTAAAATCCCGTGTCCATGTTACCATCGCTCCAAGACGCCTAGCTTAGGACCCCTACTACGAGATACATCGGATATAGAACCGACATTGGTGCTTTCATCGAGAGCCTGCTAGGCGATCGTCGCGGTTTGATGGTCTTCTACCGACGCCAAATCAGGTGTTATACTTTCAGTTTATTTCGTTTGACATAGATCAGTTTCTTTGCAAATTATCTACGTCGTCGTGGGAAATTCTTTTACAGATCGGTTTTTGCCCTCGCTTGGAAGTCGGGATCGAAAGATAGTCGCGCAAACTCCGCACACCCCGATCTCTACTACACAATCTGTGCGATGCACATCGAGCTGAGGCATGCTATCATGTCGTGTCTTTTAGACCCGCTTGTCCGCTTAGGATCAAGTGAAAGTGTCGTACGCGGAGACCAAGATAAACAGTAGTGTATGTGGCTTTTTTCGAAGACGCCAGGTTCTGTTTGGCAAGCGACAAGAAAATCTGATCTGGTGCATGGCTGCAGCCTCGCGTGGACAGATTATTCAAAGTTGTCCTTTCTCCCCCAAAATAGTCGTGTGCACTAGCTAGGGGATCATTAGGGAGATCCAATTCCTATCTCTCTCTCTTCCTTATTTAATTAAGCCATGAGGAAATAGACTACTTTAATACCTAGTTTCTACTACATGTACATAAAGCATGCATGGTACTCATTGTTTTGCATGTTTTGAAGATTGATCATGGTGCAAATTTGCTTTGAAGCTCCACTTACCATTAAGGATGCTCCGCGCTGCCCCGACTCGACTGACTGTTCGTCAGCCAGTTTCTTGTACCGCTACTGATGGACACCTCGTGCGCGACACCGAAAGTTAACACTGTCCGCACTATGCTACCTGCTCGGTAATTCGACCTTGGCGCCTAGGATTTTATTGAAAGCTTGCTAGGTCATCGCCGCCGAACGGTGGGACGATCTGGTGATAATTTTCTAGTCGAATCTTTTCCATGTAAATTTTCTCTCCTGCAAAATCGTCGCTACCGTGCTGTGCTATTTGTTTGCAGTCAGATTGGATCGAGAAATTTTATAGCGGCAGCGACCGTATCTGCCGCCTGGCAGAACGTTTGACCTGAACTACCTTGCATACTGTAAAGACCCTGGTGAAACGCGTTTGTAAGCGGTGGCATAGTTACCGGACTCGCTACAGTGCGACGGTGACCTAGTCGAGGCGACCGGGCAGCCCGTTCTACCCACGCAGTGCAGCGCAGGTGGGCCTGCTGAATGAAGCATTAGATCGGTAGCAACAGGGAGGCTCTCTTCCCTTTTCCTTTTTTTTCATTTTTTTAATCTACTAGTATCTACGCTGCCGCTCGTGGTCTGCTAGTACTTCTTATTGAGCATGCATAAGACAAACACTAGTGTTGTAGCACTACTTCAATTGGGTTTACCTCACGAAAAATTTCAGAGATAAACATCATATCTGTCGCCCGGTAAGTGTCTTGTGATTTAGCTCAGCCGGACAACTTTTCATCAGACTTTGCTTCGTCAGTCTTCAATTTGGCCAGCCACCTATATTACTGCCAGGTGCTACCTCTCCAAATTATTTTTAGTGCGCAGTACCTTTTCTTATGGGAATTATTACTTCGGCCAGTATCATTTTCTGTATACAGGCAGTTAATGTGTGGCAACAATGATGTCTTTTGCGAGTTCTTGTTTCACCACTATGTTGCATCTACGATGCCGTTCCACGGACGACCTGTGGTTTTCGACTAGCGTGATGTTTTAGCCGCGTCACTCCACGGAGCCAATGTCAACCACGCCGTGTCATCGCCCCAGGCCATTATTTCTTTAAAGCAATATATTTGCACGAATAGTTATGCAAAGATTTCTTTTAAACATTATTATTATTATTACTTTTGGCCTGTACTATTTTACATGTGTAGGTAATCAACTTCAACTGCGTCACGCGGTCACTTCGATCGGCAGGCCGACATCATCGTCCCAATCGGCATAAATCGGCTTGTGTGATCACTTTGTTGGTCGAATTGCCATACCGACATGTTTGATTGCCTCGGGGACTTCAGCATCTCTGAGAGAGCTCTATCTCATCGAGTGTTCGACACACGGGCCATATTTATTTTATTACCCACTTTGCATAAAGTATTAATTATGCAGAGATTTTTTTTATTATCATTATTATTATATCTGGATTGCACTATTTTTTGTGCACAGGTAAATGATTTTGGTCGGGAAGCACTATTACCCTGGCGCACCAATGTGCTGATGTGGGGGTTATGTCGTCACCTTGCCGACCTACCGCATCACCTCGGCTGGACCAGGGGCTTCATCATCACTTCATTAACACACGTTGGGGGCTTTGGCGTCACACTGCCGGCCTGCTCCGTCGCCGCGGTCGGACTAGGATTTTCACCTCGCCCATCGACTATGCTCCGTCACCACTTCATCAAGCTGAGCTCTCTACTTGGACACCTCAGGATCGTCTTGGGGGTTGGGACCTCGTCCCGCCGTAAACTCGGGCCACATCATCTACACCGAACACATTATCCAGCTAAGTCGCTTTCATGCTCAAGCTTTTTAATTTCTGTTCGGTTCGACCTTGCATTATGTTTATGTTAAAATCTATTTGTGAAAAGCGTTGTTTGTTCAAAACACTTCTTTTTCCCAAGTCAATTGGGGGCTCCTAAACTTATTTGAGTTGTTTTATAATAAGTGTTCTTCTTCTTAGTCGTTGCAAAGTCTTTTTCTATCACTCCTTTTTTCGAAGCGAGTGTGTGGTCAATAGACGAGGAGCCTAATTTCTCTCTCAAAGCCGCTAGAGTTTAGTTTGCTAAATTGGCCTAACGAGAAGTACTCCACCTTCGGGATAGGAGGTTGAAGCCTTAGGCTGACCCGCTCGAAGTCTTGAGATAGGATGTGTCATGTTAAAGCATGACAGAACCACAATTTTCTTTTTCTAAGACCAATTTTTGGATTGGCACCGAACACTTGATCTCGTTCGGACATTAAACTTTTGAATAAGTTTTTTGGCTTTTAGAGCCTATGACACTTTTAAACTATTTGTGTGTTTCCAGCATTAGTCTCGCAGTGCAACGTCACACACCTTTAGAGATTCGGCAAAAAACTTCTTGGATATTGCTATATATGCATTGGTTTCGAATTGTGTCTTCGGTGAATAGTTGGGTTGCCCGGCTCCTGTGCTTGCCTCCTACGTTCCGCTTTGTTCGGCTTGGTGTGCAAAGGGAGAACCACTGCGATTGTGCTTCTAGCTCGCATGGTTAAGCGCCTCAGTGGAGAAAGTTGACTATCACAATAAGCGTAAACTGGTCAGTGATCCGATGACTGTGTTAAATTATAAGATCAATGGAGGTCACCCCATGTTAGGCGACGGGCCGTTCATAACATTCGCCGAAGTGTTAACGGCTTGAACTTGGCTATCGCCAAACACTAACCGGGGGCTAGTAGCTGGCCTCCCAACTTTAAGCTCCTATGACTAAGTGAAAGTTATAAAGCCCGCATATCTGATTGCCTTGTTTCTGCTAACACAACCGCCTTCGGCCACCGAGACATCGACTAAGGGTTGTTTTGTTATTACGGAAACACCCTGCATAGCATATACAAGGGGGTGGAAGCCGACGATGGGCCACTTTCAACTGATAAACGGTCGCAATAGAGTCAAAATAAACATATCATCAGCGTTTGTATTTAATATACGAGGGCTGCCTTCCGTAATCATCGTTATAAAGCCATAAATATGCATCAATTTGACTTAAGATTTTGGCCAAGCTGGGTTGCCTGGCTCCTGTGCTTACCCCTACGTTCCCAATTGTTCGGCTAAGCGGTAAAGGGAGCACCTCTGTGATTGTTACTACCGGGTCATCCGAGTTAGTACCTCAGACTGGGTGAAGCCGAAAGCTAGCAATCTTAACGGATCACATTGGTCGGCAACGACGGAAGTGAAAATTTTGGTTAATTAATACCATAGAGTTCGGGAACTTTCCCCGAACTAAATCCTCAATATTTTCCTCCCACATTTTCCTCCCACATGACGACCCAAAGAAAGGAACCGATAGCGGTGCTATTTTCTTTGGAAGATGTTTCTTACGTTAAAACTTAATATAACATATCTCTCCGTGTACCTTTGTTTATAAAACTGTATGGACGGATTGCCTTGTTTTCCGTAAAAGTTTTCCCTTGTAAAGGCTTTATAAAGTAGGACAAACACTCCCCAGCTACTGGCCGAGGAGGTTGAAGCCGATGGTCGATCAACAAAGTTTTGTATAATGCGTATCCGAGCATTAATGATATAAAGCACTTGGATACACAGAATCATTACACATATTTTGTGATTTTACTCCGGATATCGATCCTTAATTCGGCCACTCGTGCCCACATTAAGGCTCGGGGGTTACTAAGCTTCGGGCTTATAATTTACTAATATTAGAGGGGCACATCGATCCTCTGATCTGGTGTTGCCACCCAACCAGTGTCTCGGGGGCCACTGCATTGCCTATTCAATGCAAAAAAATTGAAAGGGCTTAGTGTTCGGCTTGACCGAACTACGGGCAAACGCGTCTTTGGACCTATCCGGCATCAAGCTAATGTATCACGACAACTTCTCAAGACCCTCTCTCAAGGGCCCGTTCGTCGATCACTATTTCCTCTAATATATTACACCGTGTTTCTGTTCCTAAGTATGATGCCGAGCTGGGAATTGATCCTCAGGGCAATTTCATGAATCGACCAGAGTCTCAAGGGCTACTGGGAAAAGCGATCTGATTTTATCCTTCAGGTGCATCCCAGATATAGTCCAACATGCACCTTGAGGGCTATTGTCTATACATCTCGGCAGAGAATACATTGCAAAAATCGGAATTAAATTCATAGAGGGCATCTCCAGCATTAAGCTCGGTTGAACCCTTTTAACTTTTTAAGGCCAAGGTAATCTATGACACCTCAGATAGTTCGGCGTTGGAGCTTGGCTGTAAAAAGACTCTTCGGATACAGTCCGGTGTTGGAGCTCAGATACATTCCGACATTGGAGCTTGGAAGCGGTCCGGCATTGGTGCTCGGCTGCAAAAGATGCCTCGAATGCAGTCCAGCGTTGGAACAACTTCAAACCCATCGCACGGGAACAACTTCAAACCCAAGGTGTGGCATAAAAAATTACAAGGCATTGATAAAGGCCGAAAACTTGAAGGTCTCCTCGGATGCCCGACGTGTGAACTCTTCGGATTTAGCTCGGCGATCCTCAAGATCGAAGATGGGAAGATTTGTTGAACCGGTTTTCAAGACCGATGGCTGAAGATGAAGAATAGTTTGGAAGAATCGAGGAGGTTCCCCAACTTGAAGACCGGTTCAGGGGGCTACTGACGGTGTCACGGACTAGGGGGTACTCACCACGTCGTCTCCCGACCAACTGGATCGGGCCGAGGACCCCCATGGCGGTTCACTATTGGGCCAGTTCGGACAACCCATGCCGCATAAAAGGAGGATTCCACAAGACATGGCGCCCAAGACAAGGGCTCCTCTAAACCCTAGGCCTACGGTGCATATATAAACCGAGGCCAGGCTAGTCAATAGGGGATCTGATATTCATTACTACAATCTCGTGGTAGATATAGGTACTCTGTACTACACACCATATGAATACAATCAAAAGCAGCATGTAGGGTATTATCTCTTTGAGAGAGCCCGAAGTTGGGTAAAATCCCATGTACATGTTACCATCGCTCCAAGACGCCTAGCTTAGGACCCCTACTACGAGATACGCCGGATATAGAACCGACACCAGTCGCCAGACGACTGCTGGACCACCAAGTCCGAGTCGCCGTAGCACAACACTCGGCGGATGCCAATTTCACTAGACAGTCGTAGCCTGTGGATGAGTGCCTAGTACTCGGCTACGTTGTTGGAGGCGGCAAAGTGAATATGCATTGTGTATCTGAGCTTGTTGCCTTTGGGAGAGGTGAGGACGATGCTGGCTCCCAAACCGGTTCGCATCTTCGAGCCATCAAAGTGCATCTGCCAATGGGTAGATTCCGGCGCTGGCGGCAGGTACTGGGTCTCGGCCCAGTCGACGAGGAAGTCGGCTAGTGCTTGGGACTTGATGGCGATGCATGGATGGTAGAGGATGGTGTGGGGAGCTAGCTCGATGGCCCACTTCACCACCCGGCCTGATGCATCTCTGTTGCCTATGATCTCGGGCAAGTGGGGCAGTGCGGACGACCGTGATGGAGTGCTCTTGAAAGTACTTCTTGAGCTTCTTGGCGGTAAAGTATACGCCGTAGCACATATTCTGGCAGTGGGGGTAGTTCTACTTGGAGGCCGACAGCACCTCACTGAAGTAGTAGACGGGCCTCTGGACCGGCTGTGCCTTGCCGTCTTCTGGGCGCTCGACCACGATCACTATACTGACCACCTGGCTGGTGGAAGCGATGTAGAGGAGCATGGGCTCCTTAGCAGTCGGAGCCGCCAGGACAGGCAGCATGGTCAGCATCTTGTTGAGCTCGAGGAAGGCCTCGTCCGCCTTGTCGTTCCACTCAAAGAGAGAGGTTTTCTTCATTAGCTGGTACAGGGGAAGAACCTTCTCGCCCAGCCGACTGATGAAACGGTTGAGGGATGCCAAGCACCTGGTGAACTTCTGGACGTCTCGTAGCTGGGTGGGTCTCTCCATCCGCTCAATGGCCTTGATCTTCACAGGGTTGCACTCGATGCCGCGTTCAGAGACAAGGAAACCAAGGAGCTGGCCGGCTGGGACTCTAAAGACACACATCTCTGGGTTAAGCTTGATTTGAAAACGGTGCAGATTGTCAAAGGTCTCCTTGAGATCCTCCGGGAGGGTGCCTCACTTCTCCGTCTTCACCACAATGTCGTCTACATAGACGTTGGCATTTCTGCCAAGTTGCTTGAGGAGGCACTTCTGCATGCAACGCTGGAACGTGGCACTGGCATTCCTTAAGCCAAATGTCATGGTCAGGTAGCAGAAGGCTCAGAATGGTGTGATCAACGCGGTCTTCAGCCGATCGGCCGGGTTCAGCTTGATCTAGTGGTAACCGGAGTAGGCATCAAGGAAAGAGAGCAGCTCGCATCCGGCTGTGGATTCAATCACTTGATCTATCTGGGGCAGAGCAAACGGATCTTTGGCACATGCTTTGTTGAGGCAGGTGTAGTCAATACACCTGCGCCACTTGTTGTTCTTCTTCAGTACAAGGACTAGGTTGGCAAGCCATTCTGGGTAAAACACTTCCATGATGAAGCCGGCTGCCAGAAGCCGGGCAATCTCTTCACCAACAATTCTTCTCTTCTCTTATGACTGGTGGTGGAGGGGTTGCTTGACTGGTTTTGCGTCAGATCAGACATGTAGCTTGTGATCGACGAAATCCGTCAGAACACCCGGCATGTCTTTGAGAGACCGTGCAAAGATGTTCGATTCTCACGAAGGAAATTGACAAGCTCGCTTTCCTATTTGCGATCAAGGTTGGTCCCCACGACAGCATGCCTCTCCGGGTGCTCCATGTCCATGGGTATCTTCTTGGTTTCTTTGGCCGGCTGGAAGGAGCCATGGATTTCCAACTCCTTGGGGTCTGGCGACAGGTCCGGCTGTTTGCTAGCCATGGCCACCACCCGGTCAAGGAGCCGCTTCTTTGCAGCAATCATGAGGGACTCGGCCAGCCGACTGCTGGCGGCAGCACATGCAGCTAACTTCTTGTAGTCGCCGGCTATGGTGATTCTCAGTGTCAAAACCAGCGGATCTCGGGTAGGGGGTCCCGAACTGTGCGTCTAAAGTCGATGGTAACAGGAGACGGGGGACATGATGTTTACCCAGGTTCGGGCCCTCTCGATGGAGGTAATACCCTACTTCCTACTTGACTAATCTTGATGAATATGAGGATTACAAGAGTTGATCTACAACGAGATCGTAATGGCTAAACCCTAGAAGTCTAGCCTATATGTTTATGATCCTCTCTACGGACTAAACCCTCTGGTTTATATAGACATCGGAGGGGCCTAGGGTTGTACAGAGTCGGTTTACAGAGGAAATAATCTTCATATCCGAAAGCCAAGCTTGCCATCCACGCAAAGGAGAGTCCCATCCGAACACGAGAGGAAGTCTTCTATCTTGTATCTCCATGGCCCATTAGTCCGGCCCACGTCTCATAGGCCGGACGCCCGAGGACCCCTTAATTATACCAAGACTCCCTCAGTAGCCCCTGAACCAGGCTTCAATGACGATGTGTGTGGCGCGCAGATTGTCTTCGACATTGTAAGGCGGGTTCCTCCTCCGAATACTTCAAAGTAGTCCTCGATCATAGAAAACGTGTCCGGCTCTGCAAAACAAGCTCCACATACAACCGCAAAGTGTATAATATCAACAAGTCCCATCTACTGACATTTTTTGTAGTGAGACGCCACGTCCCTGCACGGTCATTATTTCAAACCGTTTTTAGCCTCCCGCTCCATGTTTCGAGATGTGGTTTCCATGGGTACGTCTTGTCAAAGCAGAGATCGTGTCCCCTTATCACGGGATTCTCATCAATACGGGCGTGGATAATCCCACTGTGCCGTCCGCCCGACCCTTGGGGAATAGGCGAGTTTTAAGGTGAGTTGGGAGGCGCTTGATATTCACTACCTTTATAAAGAGATAAGGATTCACCCTTTCACCCACGCCCTCTTTCTCTCTGCCCACCCATTCTCGAGCTCCAGCGCCCAAGCTTCCATCCTTTCCACCCCAAAAAGCACTCCGACCATGTCCGGATCTGGAACACAGGGCAAGTGGATGGCCTCCTCTGTCACGCAGAAGGACATCACGAAGCTCCGGGAGGCGGGGTACCTGGCCCAGGAAATCGCCCACCGGCTTTCGACCAAGGGGCAGATCGTGCCCAGCCCGAAGCACCAGGAGGGGGTGGTGTTCATTCCCCACTTCGTCCGCGGGTTGGGATTTCCCCTCCACCTATTCGTCTATGGACTCATGTTCTACTGTGAGTTAAATTTCCATGATCTGGCCCCAAACTCCTTCCTCAACATCTCGGCATTCATTGTCGTGTGCGAGGCCTTCCTCCGCATCCCACCCCACTTCGGATTGTGGCTAAAGACCTTCAATGTGAGGCCGAAGGTGGTGGCTGGTCAACATGCAGAGTGCGGAGGCGCTACGGTGAGCAAGATGTCCAACGTCACGTGGCCCAAAGGCACCTTCATGGAGACTGTAAGGGTGGCAGAAGCAGTGGTTCTACGTCACAGAGCCCCGCGACACCACTTGGGCTGCGGCTCTTGAATTAAAGTCCGGGGCCCCAATGCGGCTCACCTCCTGGCTAGAGAAGGGCCATTGGGCCTCGTCGGACGAGCTGACGGCGCTGCACACGCACATCAAGAGCATGCTGGATAAGAACATCAGCTTGTCAATGTGATCTAGGTGATGCTTTTTCGCCGGATCCTTCCTTGCCAAAGCCAGACTTGCAATTTGTGGGAGTTCGATCCGGCCAAGCACCAGACCTTGCAACAGTTCTTCGGCGCTACGCACGAAGGCATCTAGAAGGTGCTTTTTAAGGCCAATGATATGTGACCGGAGACGATAGAGGACCGTGGGTACAACCTGACCCATGCCGCCAGTCTGGTATGTTTTTCGTATTTCAAGGTGTATCCTTCACCTGTACATTGAAGGAAGATGTCTAAGCTTCCCTATCCGTCTTTTCAGGGCTGGACGACGAAGGTGAAGCGGATCCAATGTCCGGCTCCGCTGCCCGAAAACCCAGCAATCCCACTTATGACGAAGAAGCTGGTTCCGGCGCCCTATCAGGCGCTGAAGAAGAAGGCCAAGAAGAAGGCCAAGGAGACCAGAAGTGGCCTCCGCCGTAGAGGCACTTCAGACGTGATGTCCGAAGATGCCGACACCCACTCCTCCGCCACCACCGACGACGACGAGGAGGAGGGGGAGGAAAGCAACACTCCCCCTTAGGGGGGAAGGAAAAAAAGGACGGTCTCCACGAATCTAGAGGCAGGGGCGCCCTAGAAGGTGAAGATCTCCCCCGCAGAGAACTCCGCGTTGGACATCGATAGCAGCTCCGAGTGGCGCACCAGGAAGAAGCCCCTGGCCGAATCGTAAGTACTCGAAGGCACTTGTACACACATATATCCAACTTCTTTACTTCGTGGTTCTAATATGTCGAATCATGCGCTGCAGTCCGGCCCACACCCGCCCCCAGCAATCCTCATCTTTGGGGAATTCGCTGTATCCAAATGTGATGGATAGCGGGTCACTTCCTGCGGCCTCCTCTCCCAAGGACATGGACGATGCCAAGGTGTTGTCCCAAAGGACCTCCCCACGCCAGGGAGAGGTATAGGAGGCCGTTGGGGTGGTGCCATAGGGTGATACCTTGGCCGCCGGACACATGGGGGAGCAAATTCCCTCGGAGACTGGCGATGGGGGCCATATCCAGTTCGGCCGCCAGTCGAATACTGTTCCGGAGGCCCATATGGCTTCGGAATCAGGCAAGCAGCTTCCTTCGAAAGAGGGAGGTGCACCTGTTCCGCCGGTGACCTCTGTCCATCGAGAGGCACCGAATACTTTACTAGAAGCACTACAAAGTGCTTCCATTGTTGAGGAACACCGTACCCTCATGGGTACGGTGGCTGAGAGGGTTCAGTCTGCTAAGAGCGGACTGACCAAAGACTGCACCAGCCTTCTAACAGGCTTTGAGGTATGCGACGTAATTTATGCAAGAAGAATGACATAGTATAGAAAGTAGCCCCTAAGACTCTGTCCGGTGTTCGAAAAGAAAAGCCGGACAGAGGATCAAATAATTTTCGGAGGAGACTAACCATATATGTCTATGTGAATAAGCAGGCGGCAATGCTAGCTGCGACCTCCCATTCTGCCGAAGTCTCCAATCTGAAGCAGAGGCTCGAGCAGGCCGAGGAAGAGCTCAGCCGTGTGAAAAAACAACTAGAGGACAAGCAAGGTATGCAATGACATATTCAGATCTGGAAAGATCTGAATTGCTTGTGTTGATCATGTTATCATGATATTTTGTAGGAGCTGCGACCAAGGTGGAGTCCCTCAAGAAAGCGCTGGCCGAGGCCCAGAAGAGAGCAACGAAGGAACAAGCGGCAAGGGTCGGGGAGGTCCAGCAGGAGCACTAGGAGGCCGTAAATAAATGCGAGTCCTTCGAGCGCAAGTTTGTGGACCAAGAGTCCGAACTTGCTAAGGCCCGCGAAAGCGCACAAGAGGCCCGGGTTGAAGCCCAGGGCGCCCTCCAGGAAATCCAGGAGGCCAGGAAAATCGCGGTGGGTAAGGCCTTTATTATGCAGAGCAAATTTGTGAAGAAAAGGTACCTCTTACTGACCTGGATTTGGAGTTCTCCAGGAGCGTTTCCGGATATGCCGCGCAGTGTTGCTGATGCTACAGAGTTCTTCCGAGCCGAAGAGGGGAGCTCAACGGAGATCCTATTCTGGTCGCAATACCTTGCGCCAGAGCATCTAGTGCCCTTTAGCGATCAGCTGAAACAGCTGACCGGACTGCATAGGGTGGCTGAATTGGCCATGGAGGATTTGATAATCTGTTTATGGCCTGTCGAAGCTATACCCAGCAACTACTTGGGGCTCGTGAAGCGGCTTGTTGATGCCTGCCCTCGGCTTGATGCCATCAAGCGGTCGGTCTATGTCGAAGGTGCGCGGATGGCCTTCGCCCATGTCAAGGTGCAGTGGGCGAAGATGAACGCCGTCAAGCTCGCGACCGAGGGACCACCCGCGGTCAAGGAGCACCGCACGCCTGTCGGAGTAATTGGCCACGGGTAGCCTAACCCGAGCCGCCGAACCTTTCAAGACATCGGGGCCGGCTACGCCCTAGGGGAGTCCTGGATTAGGGGGTATCCGGACAGCCGTACTATATACTTTGTCCGGACTATTGGAGCGTGAAGATACAAGACTCAAGACTCCGTCCCGTGTCCGGATGGGACTCTCCTTTGCTTGGAAGACAAGCTTGGCGATCCGAATAATATATTTCCTTCCTTGTAACTGACTCCATGTAAACCCTAGCCCTCTCCGATGTCTATATAAACATGAGAGGTTGGTCCTTAGAAGGCCGATCACAATCATAACCATCATAGGCTAGCTTCTAGGGTTTAGCCTCTACGATCTCGTGGTAGATCTACTCTTGTAATACTCATATCATCAATATTAATCAAGTAGGAAGTAGGGTTTTACCTCCATCGAGAGGGCCCGAACCTGGGTAAAGATTGTGTCCTTGCTTTCTGTTACCATCAGCCTAAGACGCATAGATCGGGACCCCCTACCCAAGATCCGCCAGTTTTGACACCGACATTGGTGCTTTCATTGAGAGTTCCTCTGTGTCATCACTACAAGGCTCGATGGCTCCTTCAATCATCGTCAACAACACGGTCCAGGGTGAGACTTTTCTCCCAAGACAGATCTACGTGTTCGGCGGCTTTGCACTGCGGGCCAATTCGCTTGGCCATCTGGAGCAGATCAACAGCTACGCCCCTAGCCACCAGATCAGGTTCGGAAACCTGAACTACACGGCTGATGTCCGCGGAGACTTGATCTTCAAGGGATTCGAGCCTGTGCCAGGAGCGCCAGACGGTCACGATGAGCACGGCTTAGACCTGCTGTCGGACAATGATCGGGATGTCATCCCTACGGCAGACCTGGACCTAAATCTGGAGCAGACCGCGTTGCCTAAGGACGGAAGGATGGACCCCGCCCTGCAGGCCGCACACTCATCGGCGGTAGAGCTAAACAGAGGCCTCGCCCCCAAAGAAGCCTGTGACACCGGACCCCCGGACTCGTATCCGGCTGTAGGTTCCGTTCCGCGCTCTCTGTAGCCCGGCGAACCTGGTTGGGCCCCTGTAATGGAGTTCACCGCCGCGGATATCTTCCAACACTCGCCCTTTGGCAACGTGCTGAACTCGTTAAAGTCTCTCTCTTTGTCAGGAGGCTCGTGGCTGAACTATGTCCGTCTCGAGTGGGAAGCAGGCGACGAAGGAATTCCTTGCCCACCCACCACCCACTTCATTGCCACGGTCGATGATCTAACCAACGTGCTTGACTTCGACTCCGAAGACATCGACGGTATGGACGACGATGCAGGAGAAGAACATGAACCACCGCTCACTGGGCGGCGGACAACCACCTCCTCATACGATATATATATGGCGGACACTCTGAAGGAAACCAATGGCGATGAGGCAACGGAGGACAATCCCTCAGGGAAGAAAGAAAAGCATGGGCGTCATTAAAGCCGCTCCAATCCCCGCCACAGAAATACCGGCACAGGAGACGAAAACAATCCGGATGGCACCAAAGATGAATACAACCCTGATCATCCTACCTTCAAGCCGGCCGGACTGGCCACGGTGGGATACTTGGAGAGGAACAACTATATGCCCACTCCGAAGACGAGGTAAGCCTCGGCAATGATGAATTCGGTGTGCCTGAAGATACAGTGGAACAAGTTCACTTCAAGCGACGGCTCATGGCCACGGCAAGGAGCCTGCAAAGAAAGCAACAGGAGCTTAGAGCTGACCAAGATTTGCTCATGGACAGGTGGACCAAGGTCCTGGCCACCGAAAAATACAGACTCGACCGCCCCCACAAAGGGCACACACGGCATAATTAGCTACCTCAACCTAAGCAGAAGAACCCAACACATACCCCGACGTCAACGCACCACCACGGTCCAAGACAATATGAAGGATACACGAAGAGGCATCCTCAACCCTCGGTGCAATGGTCATAAATGTCAAGTCGGGGAAGTTGGTGCCAAGTCCAACAACTCCCAGTCTGGTCAGCGAACAAAGAACAACTCAAGCCTATCCGGCCCGAGCCACATACTCGATCAACCATGTGAAATTCATGGTACTCATAGAAGGACGGCCAAGCATACCAATAGAGAATGTCGGATCCTCAAAACAAAGCGGCCGGTCGTGCGCCGGAAAGAATGAGGGGAGGAGTCTAGTAAAAAGATCCCCCAGGGCATAAAAGTACGGCCAATCTCCCCCGATCATATCGACCATCCGGACAATATCAACCACAACAATTTAATTGCACTACCACTGGACACAGTAGTCTGGAGGCTCCATCTCACATAATGCCCCCGCGGGTATGAGAGCACAGATAACATCTTCTATAAGATGCTAGGTGCAGAGGCCAAGTTTTACTGGCCCACCACTCTAACGGTTGTCTTGGGATCACCAAACAAATACCACGCTAGAGAATAAGTCTTCGGCACTTTCCCCACATACAGTAATTATCATATGTTAACGGGACGGACCACGCTGAACTAGATTCCACATGGAAAACCATTAGGCCAACCCCGTGTGATATAGTCACACCCATGGGAAAGGCCGAATCCCACCCTTAGAGCGGAAACCATACCACTGCCGGAGTAGCGAGTCGTGCCTGCCTATCAAAATTTTTATATGGCAGCCAACTATCCGGACACCAATTGAGGAGTCTGTGCTACTTTGCGACATAACGGCTCGGTTAACCAGGTTCCAATCAGGCACCCTCGGTCCAACCACAAGAGGACATTCAGCTGCCCGCAAGTATTTGCCTTCACAAACTAACTTTGATGCAGAAGAGGATTGGCGACATGGAATCAACCCGGACACACAAGGGCAGGAACACACAAGCGAACCCCCCCCCCCCAAAGAAGGCAGTCCGGATTCACTGCAGATCCACTCACAGCCCCCTCCTGTCCGGCCATGACAGGTTCCGCCAAAAACACCTCTTTTCATAATCATAAAATCGTACTCATATGCATAGACATATCATCCTACTACAGTGCATAGATTTGAAACAACACTTACCGGCTATCATTCTTCGTTAGACGCCACTTTTTCGCCCTAAATGGCACCCATACGTCGTATTAGGACCCAATAAGCCAGGGGCTTCAGAATACTCCTAATACGACAAAGTCCAGACACCTTCCCGGTCGCTCGGCACCCCGAACTTATAGCACTATATGCATCAGCTCCGAATCATGTCTTGGGTCATTAGTTGGGTTTGCTCGGCTCCCATGTTTTGGTACCTTACGTTCCGCTCTATCGGCTAAGGTAGCGCTGGGAGAACTACTGCGATTATGTCCCGGTTCTTCCGGACGACCACTGTCGGTGTCAAAACCGGCGGATCTCGGGTAGGGGGTCCCGAACTGTGCGTCTAGGCGGATGGTAACAGGAGACAAGGGGCACGATGTTTTTACCCAGGTTCGGGCCCTCTCGATGGAGGTAATACCCTACTCCTGCTTGATTAATATTGATGATATGGGTAGTACAAGAGTAGATCTACCACGAGATAAAGGAGGCTAAACCCTAGAAGCTAGCCTAAGGTATGATTGTTGTTCGTCCTACGAACTAAAACCCTCCGGTTTATATAGACACCGGATAGGTTAGGGTTACACAGAGTCGGTTACAATGCTAGGAGATCTACATATCGTGTCATAAAGCTTGCCTTCCACGCCAAGGAAAGTCCCATCCGGACACGGGACGAAGTCTTCAATCTTGTATCTTCATAGTCTTGGAGTCCGGCCGTGACGATAGTCCAGCTATCCGGACACCCCTAGTCCGGGACTCCCTCAGTAGCCCCTGAACCAGGCTTCAATGACGACGAGTCCAGCGCGTTGATTGTCTTCGGCATTGCGAGGCGGGTTCCTCCTCCGTATACTTCATAGAAGGTCATGAACACAAGGATAGTGTCCGGCTCTGCAAAACAAGTTCCACATAACACCGTAGAGAGAATAATTTTTGCACAGATCTGGCAGACGTATTCATGGCGTGACATCACACCACGGCCAGGCCTTTATATGAATTGTTTTTTACCGTTTCACCTTAGGGCGTTTAGCGAGGCGGTTTCCTTGGCACGTCTCATCAAAGCATAGATCGTGTCCCCCTTATTCCGGGATCCTCATCAATACGGACGTGGGTAACCCAACCGGGCCCGTTGGCACGCCTCCTTTATCGAAGGCGAGTCCAAATCGACCATGGGGTGGGCTCTTGGTATTCAACCTCTTTATAATGAGACCAAGGCCCTCCTCTTTTTACACCCTCCATCGAGTTCGCCCCGTGCTTCGAGTTCCAACACCCAAAGCTTCAGATTTAGGCGCTTCGGACCTTCGACGATGTCCGGCTCCGACCAGCACGACCGATGGATGTCTTCCTCCATCACAGAAGATGATGTGCTAAAGCTGCGAGGCGCCGGTATCTAACGGCGAGATCTCGCATAGGCTGCCTGCTCAGGGCAGGTCATTCCCACTCTGAGCCCGGCGAGAACGTGGTGTTCGTGTCCCACTTCCTTCGGGGTTTAGGCTTCCCGACGGATCCCTTTGTGCGGGGGCTCATGTTTTATTATGGGCTTCATTTCCATGACTTGAATCCGGAGTCCATCCTCCATATCTCGTCATTCATTATCGTATGTGAGGCCTTTCTCCATATTACCCCCCACTTTGGATAGTGGCTCAAGACCTTCAAGGTGGAGCCAAAGATGATTGAGGGGCAACACGCAGAGTGCGGAGGGGCGGTCATAAGCAAATGTGCTGATGCTCCGTGGCCCGAGGGCCCTTTTCAAGAGGAGCTTGGTTTGTGGCAACGGGAGTGGTTTTATATCACCGCTCCCAGGGGCACCAAATGGGCGGCGCTCCCTGCCTTCCGCTCAGGTCCACCACAACGGCTGGCGTCATGGGTCAACAAAGGGCTCGACCGGGGGCCGTCCAAGGACGCTCCTCTGCTACAGGGCCGTATTCGAGACCTCCAGGAAAGAGAGATCAATATGGTTGCAGTGGCGCAGGTTATGGTGATCCGGCGTCTTCTGCCCTGCAAGCGTCGCCCCTCCGCCTGTGGGAATTCAATCCGGAGGGACCACGAGCTCTCCAAAATTTTATGGGCACGACGCCCGTGGAGATGTATAAACTGTTCTTCGGATCACAAGAGAAGTGTCCGGACTTGACCGAGGACACAGGACTAAGCTGCAATCGCCCAGATACTCAAGTAAGTAGTCCTGTAACCGGACAAGCTGTTCATTCATTTATTTTATATATATGCCCTTTAAAGGAGCCGTTTCTTGAACAGGAGTGGATAGCCAAGGCAAAGTTAATAAGGTGTCCGGCTCCCCTCCCAGAGACCATGCCGGATCCCATGTTGTCCAAGATGTTGAAGGTCGCGCCTTTTGAAGAAGGCGAAGGGGGGGAGCGGGGAAGCGACTGCCTCCATGAAGGAGGCTATCAAGGAAGGAGGGATTAAAAGTCCCGTCTTTCGAGGAGAGAAGAGGACTGCTTCGGAAGATCCGGAGGTCAAGGCCTCAAAGAGGGGATGGGAATCTTCGTCGGAGAGTCCGGCGCTGGGAAGTAACCCAGCCGCACTATTTCCCCAAGGGAATCAGCCCTCCAGCGAGCCGTAAGTAAAAAGAAGGGGTCTTGTAAATAAGGAACATCCCTGTATTTATTTATGAAGATAACCGAAATTGTACCTTGTAGTTCGGACCTCAGCCCTTCTCAGCAGAGCTCGTCTTCGGGGGATCTTCTTCCGGAGATGATGGAGAGCGAAACGCCTCCACCTATCGCACCCTCATGTGAAGCGGACGACCCGGAGGTGTCGTTGCGGAGGGTTCCCCCAAGTCCGGCGGGGCCGGAAGGTCCAGCGCCAAGTGGTGTGCGGTCGGAGGAGCTGAAGGATCTGCTCGGGTGAGCGGCTATCTCAGAAGATCACCGTGCTCTAATGGGTACGCTGATTGAAAGAATTGCATCCGCGGAGAGAGGATTGCACGAAGCCGTCAGAAGCTTACTGATGGGGTTTGAGGTATGAAAAAAATAATGTACCTTCTGACAGTTATGCATATAAAATGCGCCATGTATAGATAGTAGCCCCTGAGACTCGGTATGTTGTCAAAATTGACGACGTGCCGAGGATCAAATTCTCAGTTTTAACATATCGCCGCTCCTGAACAGGTGGCGGGGCGTCCGGAGGCGGCGGACTGATGAGTATGCCGAACTAAAGCGGCAACTTGACGAGGCGGATGCGGACATCGCGCTGGTCAATAAAAGGTTTGACGAGTCACAAGGTATGCGACTTCTATGCGGACACCTGGTAAGGGAGCTTGATGCCCATGTCTCACTATTTGTATGCTTAATGCAGATGGTGCCGCTCTTTGTGGAGGAGCTGCAGGAGGAGCTTCGCCCGGCGAAAGAGCAAGCCAGAATAGTAATGTGGCGCTTTAAAAGGCGGCCGAAGAGCTAAAAGCCGAACGGGCTGCTCACTGCCAAAGCAAAGAGGACATGGCCGATATGGCCAGAAAGTTGATGGATATTACCGATCGCTGCGAGGTTCTTGAAAAAGAACGTCAAGCGGAACAAGAGGGCCTGAAAAAAGCCGGCGCCGAATCCAAGAGTGCCCAGTCGGCTTTGAGAGCTGCCAAGGAGGAGCTGAGTCAGGCGGGCAATTCTTGTTGGAAAACCGTTTCTGCTGCGGAGGAAATATACGGATGCAAAGTATGCTCAGTTAGATAAGTTGTGGAGTTCGGAGGATGCTTATCTGGACTTGGCGGCGAGCGCTGCGGATGCGGTTGAGCACTTCCGGGGCCAGAAGGGGCACCGAAGGGAAGAGCTATATTGGTCGCAATTCCATAGTCGGGCGTCCTCTGCCGTGACCGATCGGTTGGCGAATGGGCCGAGCTGAATCGACTGTCCGGATTTGCCATGAAGCATGTCTTGATTCACTTGTGGCGGGCGGACCCACCAAGAGCTATTTTGGTTTAGTGCAGCAGTTCCTTAGTGCGGTACAGCGTGTCGGCCTTGATGAAGCGATCGGCGTGTATTGAGGGGGCGCGGATGGCTCTGGCCCATGTCAAGACATACTGGGCAGAGATGAAGGCCACCGATGTTGCGTCCCAAGATTCGGACAGAAGCCGAGTACCTGCCGAGCACTACTTTGAAGAAGTCCTGCCGGGCGCTCGTTTGATAGAGACGCAATGCTCGAAGGATATTATGTTTAAATGTCATGTATGATTTGTGAAAACAATGTTTCAATATAATATAAGAGCTTTTTATACTTGTGCGTCCAAGTAGTAAACTACTCCCTGTGCGGCCGTTTATGTATATGTATATATAACCGGAAAGATGGCAGTCCTTGGCTTCAGCCCCCACACACATAGTGCGGGGGTGTTTGCAAAGAAAGCGCCTTTTCACACTTAATCCAACGTCTTGGTCCTGTTAAGGAGGTGATAGCGTAGCAAACCAGGTAACCGGACTATAATGCTTTATCACTTTCACTTAGCCATAGGAGTTCGAGGGTGGGGCTACTATATAGCCCACAGGGCACCGCACTCTCCCGAATTCGAGTGCGTATGTGCTGACCAAAAACCGGTCCTTCGTTAATGCGGAGGAATCCTAAACATTCCAAAGTGAGTCATCGAGTGGTTGACCAGTCTCTCGCTATATCATGATGATCAGTTTTCGGCTTTCTCTCGAGGTGCTCGCCCGGCGAACCGGGCACTGTCGCAGTAGTTCCCACAGTGCCGCGTTAGCCGTGAAAACAGAACGTAAGGCAGCAAAACACAGGAGCCGGGAAACCCAACATTTGACCAAAGACATGATTCAGAGCTGATGCATATAAGGCCTAACTCGAGACGCCGAATACTCCCGAAGGTATTCGGTCTTCATGAAAATGGGCAGAATAAAGCCCTAAGCCCCTGGTGTCCAGGTACGCGCCAAAATTCTAGTGCGGCCAATTCCAAAGCACCAGCCTCCTCCTCGGTTATATTAAGGAACCAGGGGATGTATATCAACAAGAGACAGTGAAAAAAGGTTTACGCAGGGTCTTAATCTGAAAAGAATCCTTGCAACGGGTCCCTACTGCACGTCTACGCCCGTGTCTCCGTTGTGACGTATCCTGGACGGGTGTAGCACGTTGTTCATCTGTAAAAGAGAGGAAATTAGTTTAAAAGATAAAGGATCGTGCGAAAGATGTACTTAATATTAAATAAACAGAGTACGGTTCGAAGATGTGAATAAAATTGAGCTTTATTGTCTCTTGTTATACATGCATGCGGCCCCTCGTATGGGGGTATGCCGCTAGTAGGCGTCAGACTCGTCTAGCCGTGTCCGGGGTTTGAATGACCAATTCAGGTTCTTTGCCTAGCAGAGCCGGAAAGCTGTGGGGCTGTCAAGGCGGTCTCCCGTTCTTCCGTGCTCGAGTAACACTTAATACTTCCTTTTAACGAGATGATGCCGCGTGGACCGGGCATTTTAAGTGTTAGAGATGCATAATGCGGTAGTGTTAAACCGGGCGAAAGCTTCACATCCCAATAGTGCTTGATGGCTACTTTTAAACGGGGCGACATGGAAGAGTAACCTTTCGCGACGGAAGTTGTCGGATGAACCAAATACAACTTCTAGCAGTATGGAGCCCGTACAATGGGCATATGGGCCTGGCATTACTCCTTTAAAGGAGGTGTTGCTACAGCGAATTTTGGTTGGGTTTATCCCCATCCTGCGGATTGTGTCCTGATATATCAGGTTTATGTCACTGCCGCCATCCATGAGGACTTGTGTAAATTGGAATCCGTCGATTATAGGATCCAATATCAACGCAGTCCATCCTGCGTTTTGGATATTTTCGGAATAGTCCTGATGGTCGAAGGTGATTGGTTTTGACAACCAGTGTGCGGCGCGTCTTTTAGTGGGCGCCGCTCTATTTTCCCTTTGATCACGTGAAGTGAGTTTACTGTTTTAACCTCCTGTGGGAAAGTTTTTTGTTTTCCGGGGCTCTGCTTGTGGTGCTCGTCGTCATCTTCACTTGGTGTGTCGAGCCCCTTGTGTTCGGCGTTCAGTCTGCCGGACTGTTTGAAGACCCACCAATTTCTGTGGGTACGGTTAGCAGGCCTCCCAGGAGTACTGTGGATTTGACATATCTTGTCCAAGATTTTGTTGAAGTTGGGTAGCTCATCGCTATTGTCCTTAAGGGGCAGTTTTTTTTGTTCTGCCGTGAGCTGTTGAATCCGGCGTTGACTGTCGTGCTCTTCGGACTGTTCCTTTTAATCCGGCGCTGGTCCTTGTTGCGCCGTGGTTTCCCATTTCCATGCCTAATTTCGGATGTACTTGGGTCGCTGGTGCTGCACCTTGCTAGCCAGCTATCCTCTCCAGCTGCAAATGCGGGTCTTGAGGCTTGTTTTTGCTGCCATTGTTCTTGGCTTTTCTTGGTAGAGGTGTCTGGCGTGCCATTCGTCTCGGACTTTGTGTTTGAAAGCTGCTAAGGCTTCGGCGTCCGGACATTCGACTATTTGGTTCTTTTAGTAAGGAACCTGTTCCACAATTTCGGGCTGACTCTCCGGGCTGTTGAGTTATGTGACTTAGATTATGCAGATCAGGAGGCGGACATAAGTCCCCTGAAAATTTGCCCGAAATGCATCCTCGAGCTCTCCCCAACTTCCAATGGTATTTTCGGGGAGGCTTTTAAGCCAATGCCAAGATGGCCCTTTGAGTTTAAGGGGTTAGTATTTTATGGCATGGAGATCGTCTCCTCTAGCCATGTGTATGTGGAGGATGTAATCCTCGATCCAGACTCCAGGGTCTGTTGTTCCGTCGTATGCCTCTATGTTTACGGGTTTGAATCCAGCTGAAATTCATGATCCGGCACCTCATCGGTGAAACATAGGGGTGTGCGGCGCCCCTATATTTGGGTGTGCCGTGATCTTGAATTTTGGCGTATTGCATTGCTTTGACGAGACTGCTTTCTTGGCCCATAGATGGACCTAACTGGGCCATCCTTTTGATGTGAATCCTTATGCGGATCGCATATTGGCTTGTGTGCGGCGCCATTCGCCGATGTCTTTTTGCCGTGGGGTCGTACATCCGACCGGGTGGCCTTCTTACTTTTTAATTGTGGGGGCTCTAAGGCCTCCTCATCGAATTCGGGCAGTAGCTTTCTTTTCGGGTAGCTCTTTGTTCGGCATCGCCCGTACTTGTCTGTGATCTTGAATACTTTGCGCCATCTGATCCTGAGTGCATCTTCCGCTGTTTTGAGCTTCCGCTTCGCTTTTTCAGGCTACGTGCGATGCGGCAGCGAGCCTTTTCTGGAGGTCATTTTGCTCCAATAATTTGTCCGGCGTGAGATCGTCCGGACTGTTGTCTTCGCCGGGGACAGATTGTTCGATAGCTTGTTCGTTGTCCACCAGTTCGCCCTGCTCTGTGGCTTGGTCTTTGTTGAGGTGGGACTTTGTTCGGCGTTTACGTTGCCATTCGATTGCTTTTCGAGGGATTTATCCTTCCTAGTGTCCCGTTGTTCCTCATCTTCATTTCCTTTAGGTGTATCCACAATGTATAAATCATGGGATGAGGTTGTCCAGCATCCTATAGGTGCTGGTTCATTGTTGTCTCCTACATCGTCATCCATACCGTCGATGTCTTCGGAGTCGAAATCGAGCTCGTCGTGTAAGCTTTCATTAGTGGCTACGAATTGGGTGGTGGGTGGGCGTTGAATTTCTTCGTCGTCCGCATCCCAACCTTCCTGACCGTAGTCCGGCCAGGGCTCTCCTGATAAAGAGAGAGACTTTAGTGAATTCAGGATGTCGCCAAAGGGCGAGTGCTGAAAGATGTCCGCGGTAGTGAACTCCATGACCGGCGCCCAATCGGATTCGATTGGCAGGGGCGCTGGAGGGTTGAAGTCCGGAGAGGAGTCCGGCACCGGAGTCGAGGTCTTCGCATAAGGACGAGGGATGGAGTTGACTCGATCGCCGTAGAGATTGTAGCCCCGAGGTGGTGTCCAACCACTCGTCCTCGATCGAGGAATCCGGCCCGGATTAAGGGTCGGAGCAGGAATCGGTGCGGCCTCCGAGAATCGCTCGTCAGCAGAGCTAGATCATGCCTAACGGGACAGTGCGGCACGTTGTCAGCATGGCTCGAATCCGTCGAAGATCTAGTCTCCGCGGATGTCGGCCGTATAGTTCAAACTTCGAAATCTGACACGATGGCCAGGGCGTAGCTTCGATTCGCTCCAGATGGCCAAGCGAATTGGCCCGCAGTGCAAAGCCGCCGAATACGAAGATCTGTCCGGGGAGAAAAGTCTCACCCGGGACCACGTCGTTATTGATGATCGAAGGAGCCATCGGGCCTATCGGTGACGACATAGAGGAACTCTCAATGAAAGCACCAATGTCCATGTCAAAACCGGCGGATCTCGGGTAGGGGGTCCCGAACTGTGCGTCTAGGTGGAAATACCATACTCCTGCTTGATTAATATTGATGATATGGGGCGGATCTCTTGTCCATGTAACAGGAGACAAGGGGCACGATGTTTTTACCCAGGTTCGGGCCCTCTCGATGGAGGTAATACCCTACTCCTGCTTGATTAATATTGATGATATGGGTAGTACAAGAGTAGATCTACCACGAGATCAAGGAGGCTAAACCCTAGAAGGTAGCCTATGGTATGATTGTTGTTCGTCCTCTGGACTAAAACCCTCCGGTTTATATAGACACGGATAGGTTAGGGTTACTGCAGTCGATTACAACAGTAGGAGATCTACATATCCGTATCGCCAAGCTTGCCTTCCATGCCAAGGAAAGTCCCATCAGGACACGGGACGAAGTCTTCAATCTTGTATCTTCATAGTATTGGAGTCCGGCCGTGACGATAGTACGGCTATCCGGACACCCGCTAGTCCAGGACTCCCTCAACCACCTCAGTAGAGAAAGTCGAAAACTGACTGTCATGATACGGCGATAGCTGGTCAGCTGTTCGAGAGGTTATAAAATCCTTAAAGATTTATTCCGCACAATGCCATTATAATTGCAAAGTGCGAAGGATCGGTTTTCCGATCAGGTGCCGACAGAGCCCCCAGTTCGGCCTTCCGAACACTAGGGGCTACGCCGACCATACTCGAATTCCTGTGGCTAAGTGAGAGTGGTAAAGCCCTATAGTCTAATTGCCTGGTTCGTAGTGAGGAACACCTCCTTAAAAGGACCCAACAATGGGATAAAGAGTGTTCAGATATGTCCCGAACACCCCCGTACTTTTTACATGGGGGCAGAAGCCAACGACTGGCCAACTCTCAGGTTTTATGTACACTAAATGGCCGCACAGGAAGAACAAGCGTTCACATAAAAAGGGAATAATTAATAAAAGTGTCATTTCCCCGCATTACAACGGCACGGCGGCCTTCAGGTAAATATAGTGTCTTTAGCACACTTGTCCGCCACAAGGCGGGCCCCTTTTAGTACACCTTCATAGTACAACTCGGGCCTGCGATGCTCCTTCCCCTACGGTGGCCCCTCAGTCATCAGCTTCTCAGCATCAAGCTTCCCCCAGTGCACCTTCGTGCGGGAAAACGCCATGCGCGCACCCTCTATGCAAACTGATCGCTTGATGACATCAAGCCGAGGGCAAGCACTAACAACCCGCTTCACGAGTCCGAAGTAACTGCTTGGAATTGGCTCTGCGGGCCACAGCCAGACAACCAAGTCCTTCATGGCCAGTTCGGCCGCCTGGTGCAGTTCGACCAGCTGCTTCAGCTAATCGATAAATGGCACCGGATAATTCGGCGCCAAATACTGCGACCAGAAATCCTTCTCCACAGACTTCTTCTCCTCCGCATGGTAGAATTGGGCAGCATCTGATATGCTACATGGCAGGTCCGCAAACACACCTGAAGGAACAAGAATTCCGTTCATTGCTTAGTGCCCCTATTACTATGCAAAAAATGGCTTTGAGTACAAAAGGCCTTACCAGCCGCAACCTTCCTTGCCTCCTGAATATCCTTCAGAGCACCTCGGGCTTCTTCCCGAGCATCCTCCGCGGCTTGGAGAGCTTGGGCGAGTTCGGATTCTTTCCCTACTAAACTCCGCTTCAAATCCTCATTCTTCTTCACCGCCTCCTGGAGCTCTCGCTCAGCTTCGATGACCCTGGCCTCGTGTTTCTCACGAAGCGCCTGTTCGGCGGCAGCCTTCCCGTTGGCTTCGGCCACAGCCTTCTTCAGTGCCTCAAATTCGGCACTCGCTCCTAGAGCATACAATACAAATACTTTTCATCAGGCACAATTACTCATTTGTGCCGAATTCAAGACAATGTTTCAACATACCTAGCTTGTCCTCCAATTGCTTCTTCACACGGACAAGTTCCTCTTCGGCCCGTCCCAGGCTCTGCTTCAGTCCGGACACCTCCGTATTATGAGCGGCGGTCTTCTCTGCAGACGCCTGTTTTCAAACAAAGGGATATACATCATTAACAAAGGCTCCTGCAAAAGCAGATGATTTGATCCCCTATCCGGCTTTTCTCTCTCTCGCCGGACAGTGCATCAGGGGATACTACTCATATTATGACAATTCCTCAAATGTTTCTTAAGAAATATACCTCAAAGGCCTTTATAAGGCCAAGGCAGGACTCATTCAGCCAGCTCTCGGCAGACTGAATCTTTTCAATTACCGCACCCAGGAGGGTCTGATGTTCATCGGTGATAGACGCGCTCTTTAACGCTGTCCATAGGCCGCCCGGCAGCTCTGTTTGGACAGAGGTTGCCGGTGGAGTAGGCAAGCCTCCTCCCGTCAGAGGTAGCTGCTCGACCGATCCTGGAGCCTTAAAAGTCTCCAGGACCGTGTCCGGCTATGGTTCGAACTCGAGATCACCCCCGTCGTCTACACACTTGGGGGCCATCGCTCCCGTATGTCCGGCTCCAGAGACATGCCCCCCTGGTCCGGGTCCCATTGAGAAAACACCTCAGTGTCGCGCCTGGACTTTGGGGAAGGGGCCTTCGGAGGCGTCTCGCTTGCCAAGGCGTCCGAGCTCAGCGAATCCTCCGATGAGGACTGTCCGGCGCGAGACCTCGTCGGACTGAACGAAGTATGGCGACAGTTAAAACTACTATACCCAAACATCCCCGGATGCATATGCATGTTCGGATTCGATATACTTACGACTTTTCGTGGGCTGGGCCACAGGATCCCACTACAGGCTGCTATCGGCAGCCGTGGTGGATGCCTCTGGGAGGGAACCTTTCCCCCTCTTGGGCGATTCGGCCTCCAGGGATGAGGAGGCCGTCCTTTTCTTACCTCCTATGGGAGGCTCGTCCTCCTCCGCTTCCTCCTCTTCGTCTTCGGAAGAAGGATGGTCGCTGGAGTCTTCGAATTTCGCGTTCGAAGCATCGCGACGACGGAGGCCACTCCGGATCTTTTTGACCTTCTTGGAGGCCTCTTTCTTAGCCGCCTCGTAGCACGCTGGGACCAGCATCTTCGTTAGAAGAGGTCCGACCGGTTCCTCCGGCAGCGGGGCCAGACAATGTATCCGCTCCACGTTTTTTATCCATCCCTCGGGTTGTGATAAAGCATGATAAAAGTGTCTTCCTCAGGACATGCCAACTGAAGCATAGATGGACAGAGCATAACAATAACTTACCGGGCTTGCAGAATGGGATAATTGATACCCACGGTCCTCGGAGGAGCCCGGCCATGATTTGCCGGACTTAAAGAGCACCTTCCAAATATCCTTGTGTGAGGAATTAGAGAGCTCCCGAAGGGTTTGGTGCTTGGTTGGGTCGTACTCCCACAAATTGCAGGCTCGGCGCTGGCAAGGGAGAACCAGGCGAACTAACATCACCTGGACTACATCGACAAGTTTGACGTCCTTGTTGACCACACTCTAAATGTGCGTCTGGAGCAGTGACAGCTCATCGGACGAGGACCAGTTCAGGCCCTTCTTGGGCCAGGACGTGAGCCGCAGTGGGGCTCCGGATCTGAACTCGGGAGCCGCAGCCCACTTTTTGCCGCGCGGTTCGGTGATATAGAACCATTGCTGCTGCCACTCCTTGACGGAGTCGTTGAAGGCAGCAGTTGGCCAAACGACCTTGGGCATCTTGCTCACCATGGAACTGCCGCACTCGGCGTGCTCGCCGCTCACCACCTTAGGCTTCACATTGAAAATCTTCAGCCATAGGCCGAAGTGAGGCGAAATCCGGAGAAAAGCCTCACACACGACGATGAACGTCGAGATGTTGAGGAAGGAATTGGGGAAAGATCATGAAAATCAATCTCGTAATAATACATGACTCCGCGAACAAATGGGTGAAGGGGAAACCCAAGCCCGCGAACAAAGTGAGGAAGAAACACGACTCTGTCATGGGGCTCCGGAGTAGGGACGATCTGTCCCGCCGGTGGGAGACGGTGGCCGATCTTCTTGGCCAGGTACCCGGCCTCTCGGAGCCTCTTGATATCCTTCTCCTGGACAGTAGAGGCCATCCATTTGCCTCCTGCTCCGGATCCGGACATCTTTGGAAAACCTTTCTTCGATGGAGAAGAAGGGTGCTTGGGCGCTAGGGCTCGAACAGAGGGGAATGGGCTAGCGGAAGGAGAAGGCGTGGGTAAAGAGGAAGAGACCTTATCTCTTTATAGAAACGGTAAAAGCTTTTTGCGCCTCCCCACTTGCCTGGTGAAACCCGCTCGTTCTCCACTCGCTTCAATTAGCGGTGCGGTTGGGTTACCCATACCCGTATTGATGAGAATCTTGTAGTAAGGGGACATGATCTCTGCTACGGCAAAACGTGCAGACAAAACCGCCTCGAAATATGCGCTAAGGCTGGTTGTGGGAAAACGATTCCAATAATGACCCGACCATGGTGACATGTCATGTTGTCTAAAAATTGCCAGCAGATCAGATTTATGTTATGCCCCCTGCGGTGGCATGTGAAGATCATTTTGCAGATTCGTAAACGGTTCAAGTGTTCGATAATTACTTTGGAGTATTCAGAGATGGAACCCGCCTTGCAATGCCGAAGAAAAGACTACGTGCCGGACTCATCTTCATTGAATCCTGGTTCAGGGGCTACTGAGGGAGTCCTGGATTAGGGGGTATCCGGACAGCCGGACTATATACTTTGTCCAGACTATTGGAGCGTGAAGATACAAGACTCAAGACTTTGTCCTGTGTCCGGATGGGACTCTCCTTTGCGTGGAAGACAAGCTTGGCGATCTGGATAATATATTTCCTTCCTTGTAACCGACTCCATGTAAACCCTAGCCCTCTCCAGCGTCTATATAAACCGGAGAGGTTGGTCCTTAGAAGGCCGATCACAATCATAACCATCATAGGCTAGCTTCTAGGGTTTAGCCTCTATGATCTCGTGGTAGATCTACTCTTGTACTAATCATGTCATCAATATTAATCAAGCAGGAAGTAGGGTTTTACCTCCATCGAGAGGCACCGAACCTGGGTAAACATTGTGTCCCTTGCTTTCTTTTACCATCAGCCTAAGACGCACAGATCGGGACCCCCTACCCGAGATCCGCCGGTTTTGACATCGACCCCCCCCCCCACCCTCAAGGCATCAAGATAAATCTCTACCTTCTGGCGGCTAGTTGGCCAAACGGCCGATCGCTGTAAGCGGCTGTCGGTGTCAAAACCGGCGGATCTCGGGTAGGGGTCCCGAATGCAAATCTAGGCGGATGGTAACAGGAGACAAGGGACACGATTTTTTTACCCAGGTTCGGGCCCTCTCGATGGAGGTAATACCCTACCCCGCTTGATTAATATTGATGATATGGGTAGTACAAGAGCAGATCTACCACGAGATAAAGGAGGCTAAACCCTAGAAGCTAGCCTATGGTATGATTGTTGTTCGTCCCCACGACTAAAACCCTCCGGTTTATATAGACACCGGATAGGTTAGGGTTACAGAGTCGGTTACAATGGTAGGAGATCTACATATCCGTATCGCCAAGCTTGCCTTCCACGCCAAGGAAAGTCCCATCCGGACATGGGACGGAGTCTTCAATCTTGTATCTTCATAGTTCAGGAGTCCGGCCAAAGGTGATAGTTCGGCTATTCGGACACCCCCTAATCCGGGACTCCCTCAAGAGTCTCCCAACCAGGCTTCAAAGACGATGAGTCCGTCACGTTGATTGTCTTCGGCAGTGCGAGGCGGGTTCTTCTCCAAATTCCATATACTTGTTGAATAGTGTCCAGCTTCTGATAATTGCTGCGCTCCTTGGCTTCTACGCCCAATAATGGCCATCTTCCACGTGTTTGAATGAATGCGAAAAGCCAGGGTATTTTTACACTTACCCCCCTAGCTGCGCAAATGAGCTGCCTATAAAAGGCGAGGATCTACATCTGAGTCACACCATCCCCCTTCGCGAGCTTTCATCGGAACGCCTCTGACCAAAGCCCATTCCATCATGGATAGTCGACGCGGCTCCTCCTCTCGCGCTCCCAGCCCTGAGCCTGGAAATTGGGAGAGATGCTCAGTCCCGCATAGCGAGCTAGTTATACTCCAAACCGAGGGATTCCTTCCCCCGGCCCTTCTTGGTTCCGGTTCGAGCCGGACTTGCCACCTACAAGGGCGGAAAGCAAGCGGAGAGTGTCCCCGATCCCTCTAAAGGAGAGTGGGTATGCTTCATCTCTTATCTAGTAAGAGGACTCGGATTTCCAATCCATCCGTTTCTCCGGGGGCTCTTGGAGTTCTACGGCCTCCAGTTGCACCACCTTATGCCTGCCTCCATTTTGCACATCGCGGGCTTCGTGGCCCTTTGCAAACTGTTATTGGGCGTCGAGGCTCATTTCGGGATGTGGAAGAGATTACTCTTCCTAGTACCCCGTTCTCATGAGGGGTCAATATATCAAGTGGGCGGAGCCGAGCTATGGCGCATCGCTGGGATCGGATACCTATCCGGAACCCCGAAGAAGGCGTCCGAAGACTGGCCTTCGGAATGGTTTTACATGGAGGATGTCCCGCTGCCGGATCCTGTTCGGATCGGCCTTCCAGAGTTCAGCAATGCTCCTCTGAAGAAGCGCCTAAGCTGGCGCCCTCGGAGGGAAAATGACCGGGATGTCCTTTATTTGATGAGCCGAATAAGGTTACTGGCTCATGCCGGATTGACCATGACTGGATTCATGGCAATCTGCATTTTGAGGTGTGTGCAGCCGATCCAATATAGGGGCCACCCGATGTGGGACTTCAACGTGGAGGACGATGCCACCCGCCATGGCCGCATAAAGGGCGGGATCGGTCACCGAACTGGTGAAGATCTTATGCGCCATGTATAAAGGGGAGGAGGAGGATTTCCTCCGCGTCAATCCACTGAAGGAGTTTTCTTCGAATAATCCTCGAAGCTGGGTAAGCAAACATGTTTGTGACCTGTCCGATCCATGTTCCCGTGGTTAAATGTCTCATTTCATGGTTTCTGCGCAGGAACTGCGCCGTACAGTGGAGAAGATACACAGCCCGCCTCCACAACCCAAGGATCCGGAACGGCCCCTCGATCCGACCTCCGAAGAGGATACGGATATAAAGGTGGAGTTGATCGACGGGGTATTCTACCAACTTAGCATCGACAATGCTTTGGTTGCCATTACGGCCGATTACCCCGGAATACTTCCAGCCTCGCAGGTAACTGAGACCAAGGTCCCAATATTCTGATAATGACCCATCCGTGCTTATTTCTCAATCACCGTATACCAATGGTGTTTCGCAGGGGGTACCTTCGAGGCAGGAAGCCGAGCCCGCGGCGGCTGGCCAACAAGGGGTAGTACGGCCCCGCAGGATGAAAAGGAGTGTGGTCTGGATCGAAACTCCGCCGCAACAGTATGGCGTGTCACCATGTTCCTAGGATTGATTCCTGGAAGGCGTACTAACGCTGACGCTCTTTTCAGGAAAAAGAGCGCTCGCCGGACTAAGTCCGGAGAGGTTGCCAATCGTACCTCTGCCGGCCAGGTTCCAAAGCCAGGTCCAGAAGCGGAGGCGAACGCGAGGCGTACGTCGGATGCTCCTCCGACAGAGGATGCCGACAGATTGTCCGCCACCAACTCCGAGGTGGAGAGCGCCCTGAATCACAGGCTTGCCGGACAGTTCTTCGTGACGCATGTTTCTCCCAAGAGGCCTTGAATGCCTTCAATTCGGGATATGCGCACCTCCGTGCCACTCAAGATGGTCTAGCCAGAGCCACGGAGCAGTATGTAGAGGACATACGGGTAAGGAAATTTGACAGTTTTATATTCCAGTAGCCCCCGAGACATAAAATAGTGAGAATAACTGATTTAAGGATCATTTGTTATGCAGGATCTTACAAAAAAGAGTACCCGACTGTCCCAGGAGCTTGAAGAGTGCAGGGCCCAACTTGAGGCCGCACTAGCCGCTACAGGGGGAGCCACAGAGACCCCCTCTGGTAATATACGCTTCAAAAGATAAATAGTTTATGAAGTGTGGCGGGTGTGTAAATCTGACAAAAACATTGCAGATGGCGCCGGACTAGATCCGGACAAGCAACAGCTCTTGCGCCAGCTAAAGGCTGGCGAGAGCGTGCTTACAAGGGTGCTGCAGGAAAAAAATAACCTCCAAGATGCCAACACCAAGCTGGGTGAGGAACTAAAGGATGTTCGTGCCCAGTTGTCTGACTCCGTAAAGGAGAATCGGCGGCTTCGTCGCGGCATTTTCAGTAAGTGCTTGAGCGAACTTTGAAAGAGTTCGGCGAGGAAGGCGACTAACATAAACATGTATGTAGGTTTGCTCATAGGTCGTCCTGAGGAGGAGATGCCCGATTCTTGGGTGATCTTCTTCCCGAATGCGTCGGTACCTGAGCAGAGTCGGGCATGTGATGAAAGGCGTCGGCCAGGCCTTGTGGCCATCTATCTCCCTGCCCGAAGGCATTGGGGAGCTGGCAGAGCGGCTTCAAGGAGCACGGCGGGCGCTCCGACTATGGAAGATATCGGCCTGCCGTCAAAGGCGCCAGGAGGCTGGGCCATGGTAAAGACGCTTGTACACGGTACGACCCAAACCACATGGCCGAGGTCGGACCTGTGTGGCCTGATGGGATGGAGATCCCTGTAAGCTTAGTGTACGGCCAAGTAGAATTGGCCGCCAAGTATTCCCAGCAAGATTGTAAATTAGATAGCCTATTAGATGGCATTGAGGAGGAATACAATGAGTTGACTTGACTATGTAAAAATATGACATGAAAAAATGTCTTCTAGCCGGATTGTAGATCGTTTGTCATAGCGGACCTTTTCGCTTCGACCTCAGGACCCAATAGTCCGGAGTGTGTCTGAATACCTTCGTGGTTATATTACATGGGTAGTAAGAAACATCTTCCAGGGAGAATAGTTCCGTTAAGGGTTCCTTTCGCTGGGATGCATGTCCTAAAGTGCATGTCAAAAGCTGCTATGAAAGCAGAGAATCATCTGGGGGCAGATGGGTAAATAGTTAAAAATCATCTTTCAGTTCACCGACTGAATATTCCCTTAAGAACGCTAGCTTTCGGCTTCACCCAGTCTGAGGTACACATCCGGCTGACCCGGAAGTAACAATAGCAGAGGTGCTCCCTTTACTACCTAGCCGAACAATCGGGAACGTAGGGGTAAGCACAGGAGCCAGGCAACCCATCTTGGCCAAAATTTAAGTCATATCGATGCATATACTGGTGAATAAAAGGTACATGCGGAAGTTTAATGCATGTGTTGGGCATGAAGCCCTTATAAAGAAGCTTACATTAAGAAGCCCCTGTATAATGAGCGGACAGCGCGTCAAGTATGTCTTGAAAGCGCATAAACGAGCCTCTAGAGGCTTCAAGAAGAAGGAGGAGGAAGGAGAGAAATAAAAGACAGCAAAAATAGAAAATGTGGACGGAGGAAGGAGACGAACTTGGAGTCCGGCGCTTAGGCGTAGAATCTTCGTAGACGGGCTGCGTTCCATGGGTTCGGCTCAAGTCGGTTATCCGATGCGTTTCACAGACGGTATGCTCCGCCGGTCAGGACCTGGTCGATGATGAAGGGACCTTCCCATTTGGGCTTGAGTTTGTCCTTTTTCTTGTCCGACAGGCGTAGAACTAGTTCGCCAATGTTATAAGCTTTGGCCCGTACTTCCCTGCTTTGATATCTTCGAGCCTTGTTGTTGATAGAATGCGGAACGAGCTTTTGCCACATCGCGCTCCTGCTCCAATGCGTCTAAACTGTCCTGCCGGTCGAGCTCGGCTTCTCTTTCTTCATACATGCGCACACGAGGTGAGTCATGTATTATGTTGCAGGGCAAGACTGCCTCTGCGCCGTATACCATAGAGAATGGTGTGAATCCGGTAGTATGATTCGGCGTGGTCCGCAGCCCCTAGAGTACAGAGTCGAGCTCCTCAACCCAGTGCGTGTTAGATTCCTTGAGGGACCGCACTAGTCTGGGTTTAATGCCGCTCATGATTAGACCATTTGCTTGTTCGACTTGGCCGTTGGTTTGAGGGTGATAGACTGAGGCGTAATCGAGCTTGATGCCCATGTTTTTGCACCATAATTTGACCTCATCGGCCGTGAAGTTGGTGCCGTTATCAGAGATGATACTGTGGGGGACACCGTAACAGTGCACTACCCCTGATATGAAGTCTATCACCGGTCCGGAATTGGCCGTTTAACGAGCTTCGCCTCTATCCATTTGGTGAATCTATCCACCATGACCAATAGGTATTTTTGCTTGTGGGTTCCTCCTTAAGGGGTCCAACCATGTCAAGCCCCCAGACCATGACGGCCGTGTGATGGGTATAGTTTTGAGGGCGGTGGGTGGCATGTGGCTTTAGTTAGCAAAAAGCTTGCAACCGACGCATCGTTGGACTAAATTCTCAAGATCTGCCGGGCCGTCGGCAAATAAAATCCTGTTCGGAAGGCCTTGACTACAAGGGCCCGGGCTGTGGCGTGGTGCCCACCCAGTCCGGCATGAATTTTAGCCAGGAGGTTTCGCCCTTCCTCTTTGGAGATACACCTTTGAAGGACTCATGTAGTGCTTTTCTTATAAAGCTCTCCCTCATGGACTTTGTAGGCTTTAGATCGCTATACTATGCAGCGAGCCTCATTTTGGTCTTCGGGGAGTTCCTGCCTAGTTAGGTAGGCTAGGAATGGTTCCGTCCACGGGGCGATAACCGCCATTATTTCATGGGCGGAGGGTGTTATCTCGGTGGCGAGCCTCCGATTGTGTCGAGTGTTCGGCGTCAGTAAAGGCGGTTGGGTCCGGATTGTTATTTCCGGACTCCTTCCCATAGTACGGATGGCTTGAACAGCCGTTCGAGGAAGATGTTGGGCGGGGCGGCATCGCGTTTTGCACCGATGTGTGCCAATATGTCGCCGCCTGGTTGTTATCCGGGCTATATGATGAAATTCGAGCCCTTCGAACCGTGTTGACATTTTTAGGACCGCATTGCAGTATGCTGCCATTTTCGGATCTTTGGCATCAAAGTCTCCGTTTATTTGAGATATCGCGAGTTTCGAATCCCCGCGCACCTCGGCGCTTATTGCCCATGGAGACTGCCATCCGGAGGCCGTGCGAGAAGGGCCTCGTATTCAGCTGCGTTCTTTGGAGTCCGTATACATTATCGAAGGATGTATTGGAATGTGTCCCGGTTGGGGACGTCAGACGACGCCAGCCCCTGTGCCGCCAACATTTTGGAGCCGTCAAAGTGCATGATCCAATTGGAGTATGCGCTGTACTCTTTAGGGAGTTCGGCTTCAGTCCATTCGGCCACTAAGTCGGCCAAAACCTGCGACTTAATAGCTCGTCGTGGCTTATAAGTTATGTCGAATGGAAGGAGCTCTATGGTCCATTTAGAAATCCGGCCCGTCGTGTCGCGGTTGTTTATAATGTCGTTTACTTCGGAGGCTACCGTTATCGAACATTCTTGAAAGTAGTGTCGCAGCTTCCGGGATGCTATGGACACCGCGTATGCTATCTTTTGATAGTGTGGGTACCGGGACTTGCCTGGAGTTAGGACAGTGGACACATAGTAAACCGGTTTTTGAAGAGGGAACCTGTGTCCGTCCGTTTCTCGTTCGATAATGAGCACCACGCTGACAACTTGATGTGTCGCGGCGATATATAATAGCATTGGTTCGCCCACGTTGGGCGCGGCCAGGAACGGATTTGTTGCCAAAATGGCCTTTATTTCTTCGACTCTGGCCGTGGCGGCATCCGTCCACTCGAATTGTTCGGTGCGCCGGAGGAGGCGGTAAAGGGGTAACGCCTTTTCTCCCAAACGGGAAATAAAGCGGCTTAGAGCCGCTACGCATCCCATCAATTTTTGTATTTGTTTGAGGTCTTTTGGAATATCCAATTGTGACAGAGCTCGGATCTTGGCTGGGTTTGCTTCAATTCCTCTACGGACACAATGAAGCCCAGGGAGCTTTCCATTTGGAACGCCGAAGACGCATTTTTCCGGATTGAGCTTGATGTCATATTTTGAAGATTGTCGAATGTGAGCCTCAAGTCGTCTACTAGAGTTTCGGCGTGCTTGGTTTTGGCGACCACGTCATCTACATATGCTTCTCTTGTTTTGCCGATCTGGTTTGCGGACATATACGAATCATGCGCTGATATGTTGCGCGCGGCGTTTTTGAGCCAAAGGGCATTGTGTTGAAGCAGAGCGGGCCGTATGGAGTGATGAATGCTGATGCAGCTTGGTGCGGCTCCGCCATCTTGATTTGGTGGTAGCCGAGATGCAGCGTCAAGGAAGCACAATGAGTCGTGTCCTGTCAGAAGCGTCAATAATTTGATCAATTCGAGGGAGGAAGGGATCCTTGGGCAAGCCTTATTAAGGTCTTTAAAATCAACACATAGGCGAGGATTTATCCTTCTTTGGTACCATCACCAGGTTTGCTAGCCAGTCCGGATGTTTTATATCTACGATGAATCCGACTTCCAAAAGTTTGGCTAGCTCCTCTCCCATGGCATGTCTCTTGGGTTCGGAAAAAGCGAAGAGCCTGTTTGGTGGCTTGAATCCTTTTAGGATATTTACGCTGTGCTCGGCCAGCCGACATGGGATTCCTGGCATGTCTGAAGGGTGCCAGGCAAAGATGTCCCAGTTTTCTCATAGAAATTCTCGTAGTGCGGCATGTACATCAGGGTTTAATTGTGCCCCAATGGAGGCCATCTTTGCAGGGTCCGTTGGGTGGACTTGGAATTTGACTATTTCATCCGCTGGTTTAAAAGAGGTGGACTTGGATATTTTATCAAGTATCACATCGTCCCTGTTCACCGTGGAGCACATCGTGGTGAGTTCCTCGGCCGCTAGGGCTTCGGATAGTGCCTCGAGGGCTAGTGCGGCTGTCTTGTTTTCGGCGCGGAGTGCGATGTTCAGATCACTAGCGAGAGTGATGATTCCGTTAGGTCCGGGCATTTTAAGCTTCATGTACCCATAATGGGGTATAGCTTGAAAAATTGTGAATGCCTCTCGTCCTAATAAAGCATGATATCGCTGTTGAACGGGCCATTTGAAATGTGAGCTCCTCGGACCTGTAATTGTCCGGCGAGCCGAACACTACGTCCAGTGTGATTTTTCCTGTGCAGCATGCTTCCCGGCTAGGGATTATTCCTCAAAAGGTTGTGCTGCTTCGCTCAATGCGGTTCCAGCTATTTACATTTTTCGGAGGGTTTCCTCATAGATGAGGTTTAGTCCGCTGCAGCCATCCATGAGTACCTTAGTAAGGCGAAAGCCGTCCACTATCGGACTGAGGACCAATGTGGCTGGTGCTCGGGCTGTTCGGAATTTAGGTTCGTCGCTGGCATTAAAGGTAATAGCCGTGTCACTCCATGGATTTAGTGTTGCTACTTGGTAGACTTCGGCAAGGTTGCGGAGTGTTCGTTTTCGCATGTTATTTGATGCGAAAGTCTCGAAGACTGTTAAAACCGTACTGGTGTTGCTTGGCTGGGATTCTTAAGCTAGAAGCTCTTCGCCACTTTTGGCCACCTGCCGTAGTATCCAACATGCTCGAAGGCTATGAGTTGGAGTGGCGCCCTCTGTACTGTGAATTTTGCAGGGTCCGTTTAGCCAACCCTTCTGTACGGTTCCGTACCCTTTAGGGGGTTTTGGTTTTTTGGTGTTTAACCCAGGTTCTTGGTAATGATGCACCCTTTTATTTCGGACTAGGGATGTATTCGGGGCCGGATTATCCCAAAATTTACTTTCGGTTTTCCAGGCGCTCTCCATCGCACAGTACTTTTGTACTATGGTCACCAAGTCGGCAAAGCGTGTAATTTCGCGATGATTTATGGCATTTAGGATTCCCTTGTCCGTGCAATTATTGCAGAAAATTGGGATTGCGTCCTCCTCTCAGCAGTCCTTTATCCTGTCCATAACCAAGAGGAATCTGGCCCAGTAATGATGTACTGTTTCAGCGGGCTCTTGCCGAACTCGGGATAGATCGATAATGTTTGGGTGGGCGGGTGGAACTGGATCCGGAACCCCGTCCAATTTAAGACTCGGGGGCCTGGAAGTTTCCGAACTCGCAAGTTTGGATTTTTGAATGGTATCCAATGAATCCATCCCGTTGCCTGACTTTAAGTTCAGGGCTTGATCGACATCCGTCCCACTGCGGGAATCCCGCATGGATGGATCGGGAATCCGGACGTAGCTAGTCCTTAAAATAGAAGAAGAATTGCCGCATTGCTCCTCTACCATAGCAACATGATGGGTAGCCTGGGGAGAGTTGATGTCTCTCAGATCGGTTTTAGGCCCAATCCGGTCGTAGTCTGTGGCGACTCCCAGGGCGGCGATGCAATCCAAGAGCTCGTTTACGAAGGAGAGCTCGATCGGATCTAAATGTTCAGCAAGTTCGGAATTAACGTGAAGACTGGTTTCGATGACTCGAGAAGTCATCGTCGGCGCGGTGGCCGAACTGGCGGTTATAAGAAGACCACCTAGCCGGAGAGTCTGACCAGTGGCCAAGGCTCCTTTGGCGATAGTATCGTCTTTAAACATGGGATGAGGCATCCTTCCTGATGGCGACGGCACAGAGGAACTCTCAAAGAGAGCACCAATGTCGGTGTCAAACCGGCGGATCTCGGGTAGGGGGTCCCGAACTGTGCGTCTAGGCGGATGGTTACAGGAGACAAGGGACATGATGTTTTTACCCAGGTTCGGGCCCTCTCGATGGAGGTAATACCCTACTCCTGCTTGATTAATATTGATGATATGGGTAGTACAAGAGTAGATCTACCACGAGATCAAGGAGGCTAAACCCTAGAAGTTAGCCTATGGTATGATTGTTGTTCGTCCTACGGACTAAAACCCTCCGGTTTATATAGACACCGGATAGGTTAGGGTTACACAGAGTCGGTTACAATGGTAGGAGATCTACATATCTGTATCGCCAAGCTTGCCATCCACGCCAAGGACAGTCCCATCCGGACACGGGACGAAGTCTTCAATCTTGTATCTTCATAGTCCAGGAGTCCGGCCAACGGTGATAGTTCGGCTATCCAGACACCCCCTAATACGGGACTCCCTCAGCGGCCATGCTTAGGAAGGCGGCTCCAAGACGGGCCAACTCCTAGCAGGCAGCCTCCCGAGAGGCAGGCTCCTAGCAGTCGGCCCAAGGAACCCTCAGAGTCTACGCCCCCATTAAAGAGACAAGACAAGGTGTGGCAGCAGTATAGCCCATCCCCCGGAATCCAGGGCCGAGCATGGTCACAATGCTCCGTACATGCGGAGATCTCCGCATGGCGCAGCACTGTTGCCACCCCGCCCCTGACGTCACTCCTTTCAGGCGGAGCCCTGCTCCCATGACCGCCTGTCGGTACGGCCCGAAGACGGTGGGCCCTACCAATCAGCGATAGCCCGAAGGACGGCGGACGCCTCACCAGTTGGACCCGAGGGAGGCCAGCTCCCAGCAGGCGGCCTGTTCTTTCCTCGGGGACCACGCACCATTAAACAGATGAGACCGGGCCTGGCAACAGTGATCCCCCCACCAGGCGGCGGGACTGTAGCCACGCTCCCTTGACCAAGCCTGCATCATTAGCACCACGACTACAGTAATCACCAGCCGGCAAGACCCACGAGCGGCGGGAGCGGCCTGTTGGCTCCGTACTAGACCAGCTGGCGGGATCCACCAAGCGGCGGGTCCCAGCAGCGGGCGGAGAAGCCGGCGACCAGACAGACTGACGGCTGGGTCCTACACCCGGCCAGATTACCATTATACCCCTGGGGGGTAGGCCTATATAAACCCCCCAGGGCACCCATGCAAAGGGTTCCGATCTGTTAGAATTAGACTCACACCTAGGGGAGGAGGAGAGCTAGCCTTGCCTTCTTCCACCTCTAGCATACAGCTCGAGGAGCGCCATTTGTACTCACTAGTGCCTTAGTGATCATGCGGAGACCCCGCAGAGCAGGACTAGGGGTGTTATCTCCTAGGAGAGCCCCGAACCTGGGTAAAGTGCACCGACGTACGTGTCTATGCCTCATCCCGCTTCCAGGCACCGGCGACGTTCTACTCGCTTCCACCATGATTAGTCATCCATTGGCATATGTCGCACCCAACCCCCGACAACGCCCGAGCGGTATTTTGATGATGTCCTGGAGGGATCCCACATTGTAGAGGGCCAGTGCGCAAAAGACATTATCTTTGAATGAATACATTCATGTTATCCTGTCCTGAATGATAAAACAAAGCCGATATGTAATATAATTATTGTTGTTTATTTAAAATTTACCTCTTGTGCGGCTGTTTTTATTAACTCTGAGAGTTGGCCAGTCGTCGGCTTCAGCCCCCACATAGGTACTACGGGGGTGTTCCGGTTGAAACCTAAACACTCTTGATCCAACAGTTTGGTCCTTGAAGGAGGTGTTTAGCGCAGCGAACCAGGCAATCAGACTATGTGGCATTATCACCCTCACTTAGCCATAGGAGTTTGACAATAGAAATGCAGGCGCAGCCCCTAGTGAGGATATGTTAATCTGGACTAGGGTGCTGTAGACACCTGATCGGGTGGAGGCCGATCAGTCGCATAATGCGGAAAAAATCACAAAAGATTTGAACCTGCGAACAGCTAACCAGCTCTCACCACATCATGACAGTTAGTTTTCGGCTTTCTCAACTGAGGTGTTTACACGGATAAACCAGAAACACAATCGCAGTAGTTCTCCCTTTACTACCAGCCAATAGGACAGAACGTAAGGTAGTAAACACAGGAGCCGGGAAACCCAACTATTGACCAAAGACATGATTCAGAGCCGATGCATATAATGCTAAATTCGGGGTGTCGAACTATACTGTAATAAGTGTTCGAACTTTGGTGCTGTAGTGCGGAGCGCAATGAAGCCCCTGACGAATTAAAGCGTACCAAAGTGTACGGGTGCAATCAATAAGAATATTGAAATAAAATGAAGTAGTAAGCCAGTGCCACATAAGTTGGGCCAAAAACTGTTCCATTATAATTTGATTAATACATCAAAGCGTATTTGTACAAATAGTGCGATGGGCAACAGGGCTATTTAACATGCCGAGACCAAGGGGGAGCTGCGTGCGGGGTCCTGAAAACAGGTAGAGTGATCGTCAAGAAGACCAACTAGAGATTCCCCCACACTTCTATGATGCTTGCTGCCTTGGTGTATCCATCCTTCGAAAGGGTCAATGATCAGGTCGTCGTGAGGGGCCCATGGAAAAGAAACAGAAAAAGGATAAAAAGAAAACAGAAAGTAAGTGTGCCCGAGGAAGGTCGAGCCGTATTATGGACCACAATCAAATTGTGCCTCCGTCTTTTCCCATCGTATTTCGAATGCATAGTTATGTATGTGCGGTACTTATGCCACCGTTTGGTCGGGACTAAGACGGAGGCCGAATTGCTAGTCGAACTCCTGACGAGCTGGACTCTCAAGATGCGGAGTAGTCCGGACTCTTTTGACAGTGTTCGGGAGCTTGGCCGCTGAATTAAAATTCTGCTTGATAAGGCCGCTCTGTACTTTCGTTGCGAGGGCCGCGGTGTGCTCCTCGGTATGGAGGGAGCGTTCACTGTTTCCATTGACTGTTATGACACCGCGTGGTCTGGGCATCTTGAGTTTGAGATAAGCATAGTGTGGCACCGCATTGAATCGAGCAAATGCAGTTCGTCCGAGCAGTGAGTGATAGCCACTACGGAAGGGGACCATATCGAAGATCGAGTCCTCGCTTCGGAAGTTGTCCGGAGATCCGAAGACGACTTCCAATGTGATTGAACCCGTGCAATGGGCCTCTACACCTGGTATTACTCCTTTAAAGGTAGTTTTTGTGGGCTTGATCCTTGATGGATCAATGCCCATCTTGTGGGCAGTATCCTGATAGAGCAGGTTGAGGCTCCTGCCACCGTCCATGAGGACTCGCGTGAGGTGAAATTCATCAATGATTGGGTCGAGAACCAGTGCAGCTGAACCGCCATGACAGATACTGGTCGGATGGTCCCTGCGATCGAAAGTGATCGGGCAGGACGACCATGGGTTGAATTTTGGGGCGACTGGCTCTATCGCATATACGTCCCTGAGCGCGCGTTTGCGCTCCCTCTTGGGGATATGGGTAACGTATATCATGCTCACCATTTTAACTTGGGGGGGGGGGGGACTTCTTCTGTCCTCCTGTGTTCGGCGGGCGAGGCTCCTCGTCGTCATCCTCACTTTGCGACCCCTTCTCCTTGTTCTCGGTATTTAACTTGCCGGCCTATTTAAAGACCTAACATCTTCTGTGGGTATGATTAGCTGGTTTATCGGGGGTGCTGTGGATCTGACATGGACGATCGAGTATACGGTCCAAGCTGGATAAGCCCGGATTGTTTCTTTTAAATGGCTTCTTCCGCTGGCCGGACTTGGAGCCACTAAATCCGGCGTTGACCGCCGTGTCATCGGTATTATCACCATTGCTTCGACGCTTGTGCCTTTTGCATCGGGGCTTGCCGTTGCTATTTCTGGCTTCAGAGGTGCCAGGTTCGCTTGCAGTGTTGTTTGTACGGGCTAGCCAACTATCTTCGCCCGCGCAAAAGCGGTTCGTAAGAGCCGTGAGGGCTGCCATGGGCTTAGGCTTTTCTTGGCCGAGGTGTCGGGCGAGCCATTCGTCGCGGATTCTATGCTTAAAGGCCGCTAAGGCTTCGGCATCCAGACAATCGACAATCTGGTTCTTTTTGGTTAGGAACCTGGTCCAGAATTTCCTCGCTGACTCTCCGGGTTGTTGAACTATGTGACTTAAGAAATCGGCATCCAGAGGTCGGACGTATGTACCTTGGAAGTTGTCGCGGAAGGCGTCTTCCAAGTCCTCCCAGCTACCAATAGAGTTTTCTAGCGAATTTGTTTAACTTGATGCCGAGCTGGTCCCTTGAGTTTTAGCGGGAGGTATTTCATGGCATGGAGATCATCACCGCGGGCCATATGAATAGGGAGAAGAAAGTCCTCGATCCATACCATGGGATCTGTTGTTCCATCATATGATTTGATATTTACGGGTTTAAACCCTTTTGGGAATACGTGCTCCATTACTTCATCAGTGAAGCAGAGGGGGTGTGCAGCGCCTCTATATCGGGCCAAGTCGCGACGTAGCTCGGATAGAGTCCGTCTGCGGTTTTCGGCCCAGACGTGGTTATACTTATCACGTCCGGCTAGAAATCCGCCATCGCGCGTCAGGGCACACCCCCGAGATACGTAGATCGATCTGGTCTGACCTGCTCTATTTTCCAGGTCCTGACGAAGGTCATATGTATAAACCCGAGCTATTATGTCTCTACCTTTACGGTGAGGTGGCATGGGATGGTGTTCGGCTTGAGTTGCCGTTCTATACCGGCCACGTGGTAGTCAGTCAGCCACATTACGCGCTGATGATACAGGCTCCAGTGCCTCGTCATCGAATTGAGGTAGCAGTTTATGCTTTGGGTAACTTTTGGTTGGGCGCTCGAGGTAGTATTCCTCGGCTGCCAAGACATTAGTCCACCTGTCGTTGAGTAGGTCTTGATAAGCCTGAAGCTGCTGCTACTTCTTTTTCAGGCTCCTTGTAGTGGCTATTAGCCGGCGCTTAAAGCGCTCCTGCTCGTGAGGTTCCTCAGGCACGATAAAGTCTTTGTTGCCAAGGCTCACCTCATCCTCGGAGGGTGGAAGATAATTGATGTCCTCCGAGTCTTCGTTTATGGCCTGTTCATCAAGGCTGACTTGCCCATCATCCCGATCGTCCTGTTCGGAGGTTGACTCGACCATGTTTTCTTGCTCTTCGGCACCGTCCGGAGTATTGTTGTCTCTCGTGCCGGTATTGCTGTCTTTTCCACGACGTGATTTAGAGCGGCGCCGCTGACATCGGCGCTTTGGTTGTATCTCAGGAGATTTATCCTCGACTGCATTCTTCTCGTTATCGTTGTTACCCTCTTTGGGTGTATCCACCATGTACACGTCATACGAAGAGGTGGCCGTCCAGCGTCCCGTAAACGGTGGGTTTTGGGCCTACTCTTCTCCGGCATCGTCGTCCATACCGTCGATGTCTTCGGAGCCGTAATCAAGCATGTCAGTTAAGTCCTCGAAAGTGGCTATGAAGTGGGTGGTGGGTTTGACCTAAAATTCCCCGCTTTGAGCCCCTAGTCCGGGCTGGGCGTAGTTCGGACGTTGCTCCTCTGTAATGACGAGGGATCACATCAAGTCCAGAGCCTCACTTAAAGGCGAGGTTTGGCCAGGGAGAAAAGAGTTCATGGAGTATGGTGGGAAGGAGACTTCTTGGCTGAGCTCACACCACTGCAAATAAAGACACATCCATGACATTTTGGGCCGAACGAAATTTTTTCTGTCATACATATGACACTTCTATGACGATAATTGTGACAAAACCCGGTATCATCATACATGTGGTGGGCTCCTACTTCTATGACAAAAAATCATGACAGAAAATGGGCTTTTCGTCCTGGGCGGGCCGGAGACGCAGCTGCATGACATTCTTTGGGCCATCCATGACGGGAAAAACCGTGGTAGAAGCGAGGGGGAGGAAAATTTCAGGGAGTTCCCGGTTATGGTGGGAGGTCGGGGGCCGAGCGATGCGGGTTTCTCTTGTACACGTGCGAGGCGTTGGCTCTAAATGAACCCGAGCGAGGCGTTGGGGTCTAAGTGAACCCGAGCGATTGCACTGCAGGCTATGCATTACTGAACCCGAGCGATCGATCGATGGCTGTTAAATGAACCCGATCGAGCGATTCCCTCGCTACTACTGTTAACTGAAGCTGATCAATTGGATGAAGAGGACCCCGTGGTGTGGAGGGCTGGATGAACAGTAGACGATGGGGTGGCCGTGGAGGGGTGGATGAATAGGACCCCGTGGAGTGGAGGGCTAGATGAACAGTAGATGGTGGGATGGTTGAACAGGACCCCGTGGTGTGGAGGGCTGGATGAATAGTAGACGGTGGAGGGGTGCCCGTGGAGGGGTGGTTGAACAGTAGCCGGTGGAGTAGCGCGCGGTGGAGGCTGGATGAACAGGAGCCCGTGGAGGCTGGAGGAGGTCGACGGTAGCCTATAGAGGCTGGAGGAGGTCGACGGTGGAGATGAACAGTATCCCGTGGAGTCCTGTTTTGCGGTGCGCCACACCCCTCCCGATGAACAGGACCCCCGTTTCGACCGTAGGAGGTCCGTTTCGTCCGTTTTGTGGTACGCCACACCCCTCCCGATCAACAGGACCCCCGTTTCAGCCGTAGGAGGTCCGTTTCCTCCGTGTTGCGGTACACCACACCCCTCCCGATCAACAGGACCCCCGTATCTACCGTAGGAGGTCCATTTCCTCCGTTTTGATGCTGCGACACCTCCCGATCAACGGGACCCGTTAGAACATAGGAGGTATGTTTCCTCCGTTGTGCGGTACGCCAGGCCTCGTTTCCATCGCCTGTTCCGTCCAAGCCGGTTGGCTCACACGCGTTCCGTTGCCTCCCGATGAACACGGCGCATTACGTTCCCTCCCGATGAACACGACGCATTCCGTTGCCTCCCCATGACCACGATGCATTCTGTTGCCTCCCGATGAACACGACGCATTCCGTTGCCTCCCCATGAACACGATGACGATGCTGTTTCTCCGTTCCGACCCAGCCATGTACACGAGCCTTGGCCATACGTATGCGCGAGTAGGCGTTCGAGACCCTGCCCGTATGTACGTACGTGGCCGTATTTTCTTTCTTGCACCCTCGCCGCTGTACGTACGTGTACATGCTACGTGCGCGCCTCTACATCCACCAGTATATATGTACGTATATGTTCGCGACCAGAATGACAACGTTACGTACGCTTCGACCAGGTGGGTCCCGACTGTCAGGCGCTTCCTTGCGTGCGAAGATGTAGCTGGTGGGTCCCAGCAGTCAGGGGCGAATCGTTTTTTTTTGCCCGGACGCACTTCCTTGCGTGCGAAGATGTAGCTGGTGGGTTCCAGGAGTCAGGGGCGAATCGTTTTTGTTTTGCCCGGACACACTTCCTTGCCTGCGAAGGTGTCGCTGGTGGGTCCCAGCGGTCAGGGGGGCGAATCATTTTGTTTTTTTGCCCGGACGCACTTCCTTGCGTGCGAAGATGTAGCTGGTGGGTCCCAACAGTCAGGGGGAAACATTTTTTTTTGCCAAATATAGTAGCCCGTCCGGTGGGTCCCAGCTGTCAGGTGGAGGAATCTTTATTTTCCGCGTGATAAGGAGGCACTTCCTTGCTGTGGCCGTGGACCCAGCTGTCAGCCTCTCCACGTACAGTCCATGTCCGATGGAAGTCGATACTTGACCACTTTGACCACGCCGCGCCGAGAGCTCCAGGGCGGTGGACGATGGTGAGGCTTAGGAAGGGGATGACGGGGAGCCGGAGAAGACGCGATAGTGGAAGCCCACGCGGAGCGGAGTACGAGGGTTCACTGGTTCGGCTGCGGTGTGAGGCTGCCGTCGCCGCAGGGACTGGCCAGTGGTGGGAATAGTAGGGGGTGGTGAGGCCTCCAAGGCAGTACAGCCGGCCACGGGAGGCAGGAGCATGCGGCACGACCGCCACTGCTTTGGGCGGCTGGAGCATGAAGACCAGAGGCTGAAGAAGCACTACGACCGTTGGATGGACATCGTACGGTCACTGGAGCTAGAATCGTTTTCATATTGACTAAAGTTGACAAAGGCCCCTTCCCAGTCAACTTAGTAGGCCCACAAGTCAACTTAGTAGGAGTATTCATTTTTTGTGCATAATAAGGAGGCACTTCCGATGGGTCCGAGCTGACAGCGGGGGGAATGTTTTTTTCATGAAATACGCTGGCCCGTCCGGTGGGTCCCAGCAATGAGGGGGGAAACATTTTTTTCACGAAATAAGGTGGCCTGTCCGGTGGGTCCCCGCTGTCAGGTGGAGGAATAATTAGTTTTGCGCGTAATAAGGAGGCACTTCCTTGCGGCCTCCTGGACCCAGCTGTCAGCCTTTCCACGTACAGTACTCTTCCGACGGAAGTCGGTCGTTGACCATGTTGACCACGCCGCGCCGAGAGCACCAGGGTGGTGGTCTGGACGACGGCAAGGCCTAGGAAGGGGACGACGCGGAGCCGGGGAAGACGCAGCAGTGGAAGCCCACACGGAGAGGAGTACGAGGGTTCACTGGTTCGGCTGCGGTGTGAGGCTGCCGTTGCCGCAGAATAACAGGGGGTGTGGGTGAGTAGAGGGATGACCTGACCAGCGGTGGGAGTAGTACGGGGCGGTGAGGCCTCCGCGGCATCACAGCCGACCACGGGAGGCAGGAGCTCGCGACACGACCGGCGCTACTTTGGGCGGCTGGAGCAAGAAGACCAGAGGTTGAAGAAGCACTACGGCCGTTGGACTGCAGCTAGAATCGTTTACATTGACTAAGTTGACAAAGCCCTTGGTACGCGTCAACTTAGTAGGCCCACAGCTCGGATTTGGCAGAGAACATATAGCCCATTTGCGATTTGTAAGAATTTACAGCCTATTTTTTAATTCTAATGGAATTTACTACAGCCCATTTACAGTTTGTTAAAAGTACAACCCAACTTCTAGCTAGGACAATGATTAATAATTTGAAACAACCGCTCAAAACATAATTCAAAAAAAATTCCCACATTTTGATGGGATCCGAAATATTTTTATCCGAAATTTCTAGTCAGGTTAAATATAATTTCAAAATAAACTTGTATTACGTTAAAATCCAATGAAATATTGTGCGCGCAACAAGTAATGAAATTAAAATTTCCAAATTCCAAAAATAATATATTTTTCAAACTAATTACGTGTTTGGTGCATAGTAATTGCCCAGTTATTATAATTACATCCCATTCATTATATCATAAAGTCCATTTTCTTGTTAAGCCAAATGCATACCTCCTAGGAAACTTTGCAGCCCAGCGGGGCGGATAACAAGTTGACCCGGATATTGTGTACAACTGTCGGCCCAGTTGCGTTGTTGATGTTGAAAAAAAAGGCCTGTGTAGTACAGTACAACCTAACATGGTTAGTCAGCCCACATTCAGCAATGCCGGAAAGGCCCAAACTAGGCTTCTGTACAACTTTTTGAAGTCACCGAGCTCAGTTAATAACTTCAGAAAAAAGTTAGATTACAGTGGAACCTAATTAAAAGCTGTCACAAGCAAATAAATAATTCAACGGGTCCCACCTGTGCGTGTGTGCGTGTGTATGTGTGTGTGAGAGAGACAGAGAGATAGAGAGAAAGACCCATCGGTCGATGCTCGTAAATACATCTTTCAGCCATATGCATTAGCGATGCTCAAGAAAACTTATATATTTGAAAAAATCATATAGAACATCATTGCACACTGAACTTGCATACAAAAATTTCACGCAGGTGGCACAATCAGGATGGAAGCAGTGGATCGCTATGGGAAGGGCTATGTTGAAACCAACGAAGTCATACATAATGGTTCATCTTATTTATAAATGACGGGGAAATATCTTGAATGTTGTGCAAAGAAAACAGACATACAACACAATAAGTTCTGCTAGCACATTAAGTTGACGTACAGCCCTTAGAGTGCCTGTATGTGGTCCATACTGGAATCTCTACAAAGACATATATGTAGGAACAGGGGCAGTACATTACACAAAATCGTAGGTGGCATGTAGGAATTCCGATTGCACTACATTAGGCTCCCTTAGAGTGCCTGCTAGTCCAGCATCTGAGTCATGGCTAGTTTATGGTACGCACACAATCGTTAATTGGTGGTTTAAATATGCAAGGGATATGCAATGTAGTATCATGTAGAGATGTCTCAAATTAGCCGTGTCAACTTGCAGATAGGGTTACACAATGAAAAAGTACAAGATGTATGTGGCAATTTCATGGAACATACATAAAAAAAGGAGAGGCAGCGGTGAGCCTATACAGTGTGCTATGGTACGTCACTCCTCCATTGCAGTCATCATGACATGTTATTTGTATGCCAGTTCGATTAGCCAAGTTTCTTAGGGACAGTTATTACGAGTTATCCTAAAAAAACAAGCACCTGTGAATATAAGCTCCACGTAATAAGCCAACCAGTTCTTTTCATTGCGTTTTCAACTTATCTTTGGTATGATCAGTGGAAAGTCTAGATTGCATTATATATTTTTCATTTTGCTCCCCATATGGAAATTAATTTGACTTGCAAACATCACAAATTGAACCCAATGCAGTAATTAATATGATAGGAAAACAGACCATCACTATTTGCTCAAAATGCAAATACAAAGATGCCATCTACTTGGCACAATCTACTTTGGTCAATGTTTTCAATAGAGATCCCATTGCCTAATTTAAACGAAGAACGCATGACCCACATTTAAATGAAGAACAATTATTTATTGAAATTCGATGGTCCAAGTGGTTGGTTATTATCATATAGAAGCACCACCTGAAAGAAAAATATAGCAGCAGCAGCTGATAGCAACTCATCATACAGTAGCAACAGTCTGCAATTCATCATATACTAGCAGCAGCTCATAGCAATTCATCATATAGAAGCAGCAGGAGCAGCTCATAGCATTTCATCATATAGCAGCAGTAGGAGCAGCTCATAGCAATTCATCATATAGCAGCAGCAGGAGCAGCTTGTAGCAACTCATCATATAGCAGCAGCAGCAGCTCATAGCAATTCATCATATAGCAGCAGCAGCTCATAGCCACTCAACATACAGCAGCAGCAGCTCATAGCAATTCATCATATAGCAGCAGCAGGAGCAGCTCATAGCAATGCATCATATAGCAGCAGCAGAAGAAGCTCATAGTAATTCATCGTATAGTGGATCAGAATGAAAATTTGGCAAAAAATCAGAGGAGATCCTCACCTTGTTGGATGAGCTCATCCTTCAACAGCACCTCAAGGCCATGGCATAGGAGGAGGGTAGGGGGAATAAGGTGCCTTCTGCCACAGTGTGGCATCAGCCGTAGTTGTGCAGCGCCCGCCGAAGTAGTGCGTTGGACGAACCAAAGTGGAGCAGCTGCTGGAGACCATGAGAATGAGGGGCGGCGCCAGAGGGAGGAGCAGCCAGGGAGATTTGCCCCTACCCGTTGGCCATGTAGCCTAGCTGGACATAGCATCGTCGAGGACCAGGCCAGATGGGACCAGTGGCGACGGCTCGCTGGAGGAACCCTAGTGCTACAGGCGGGGGATCGAGGTGGAGGGAATGGGGAGAGGAGATGCAAGCGGGCAGGGCAATGAATGCTTGCGTGTTTGTTTTTACTTGAGGGTCAGGTGTGACACGGGCGTCAACAGTTGCATTTTGAGTGTAATATAGGCAGACAACAGAGTCATTTCACTATTCCCCTTCTGTTGGGGATATAACTATTTGTGTAAGCCGCCCAGGAGGGGCCGGGTTACGTAAAGAGTTACCAGACAGAAGCCCAAGTCCAAGCATGAAGATGGCGTCTCAACAAGGGGCCTAAGGCCCACAGGCGACTTAAGGCCCGTTGTAGTAAACCGCCATAATGGCATGACTTGTATCATAAGGTAGACTTGACTAGTCACCGAGCCGGACACTGTTTATGAGCCGGTCGGGACTCTGTGACGGAAGAAGACATCCATCGGCCGAGCTGGTCGGAGCCGGACATCATCGAAGGTCCGAAGCGCCTAAATCTAAAGCTTTGGGTGTTAGAACTCGAAGCGCGAGGCGAACTCGATGGAGGGTGGAAAAAAGAAGAGGGCCTTGGTCTCATTATAAAGAGGTTGAGTACCGCGAGCACTCCCCGTGGTCGATTGGGACTCGCCTTTGATAGAGGAGGCGTGCCAACGGGCACGGTTGGGTTACCCACGTCCGTATTGATGAGAATCCCGGAATAAGGGGGCATGATCTACGCTTTGATAAGACGTGCCAAGGAAACCGCCTCGCTAAACACGCTAAGGTGGAACAGTAAAAAACGATTCATATAAAGGCCTGGCCGTGGTGTGATGTCACGCCACGGAATACGTCAGCAGATCTGTGCAAAAATTATTCTCTCTACGGTGGTATGTGGAACTTGTTTTGCAGAGCCGGACACTGTCTTTGTTACAAAACCTTCTATCAAGTATTCGGAGGAGGAACCCGCCTTGCAATGCCGAAGACAATATGCGCGCCGGACTCGTCGTCATTGAAGCCTGGTTCGAGGCTCTTGAGGAGTCCTGGACTAGGGGTTGTCCGGATAGCCGAACTATCATCTTTGGCCGGACCCCTAGACTATGAAGATACAAGATTGAAGACTTCGTCCCTTGTACGGATGGGACTTTCCTTGGCGTGGAAGGCAAGATTGGTGATACGGATATGTAGATCTCATACCATTGTAACCGACTCTGTGTAACCCTAACCCTATCCGGTGTCTATATAAACCGGAGGGTTGTAGTCCATAGGACGAACAACAATCATACCATAGGCTAGCTTCTAGGGTTTAGCCTCCTTGATCTCGTGGTAGATCTACTCTTGTACTACCCATATCATCAATATTAATCAAGCAGGAGTAGGGTATTACCTCCATTGAGAGGGCCCGAACCTGGGTAAAAACATCGTGTCCCTTGTCTCTTGTTACCATCCGCCTAGACGCACAGTTCGGGACCCCCTACCCGAGATCCGCCGGTTTTGACACCGACAGCCGGCACCCAACCCGGCCAAAACTCAACGGCTGCAGCAGCAATAATGTTCGGGTCAGGAGCGGCCGGGGCAGGAGGCCCCACGCGCCCGCCGGCTCAGGTGCTAATTGATCTTATGGACAAGTTGACGGCCCTGTTAACCACCACGGTTATTCCTGCAAATCCAGATGAACATAACGCGGAGGTGGCAAAAGTGCGTGAGGAGATAGCCTTGGCCAAGGAGGCCTTGGCGGCTGAGGACACCAGGCTAGCTGCGGAGCGGGCGGCTTTGGATGCACGGGCGCAGCGACTCCAGTCAGAGGCTTTGCAGCTAAACATGAGTCTGAATGCATCCAATGAGGTGATGAGAAGGAGACATCAGAAGACCCAGTCCCGTCTGCCTCCGGTTTACGATCCTAGGAATCTTTTCACGACACCCAGAGCTGGTCCTAGCAATCCGCCTGAAGCCAATCAATTTATGACACCCGGAGCTGGAGGGCCGGTTCAGCCTCGAGAGACGGCACCTCTTCACGGGAGCAGGGCCCCGCCCCGATACATACCGACACCTCCGGGCCACTTCTCCAACCCCATGGAGAACCTGATAGCGACATCAGCGTGATGGCGACTCTTCCGGTGGATGGTGATGACCCGACGGGCGGTGGACACCGGAGGGTTAGGGATCTTCTTGAGACGGCCTTGGCACAGCAAGAGACCTATTCTTACAGCAGGGACATGATTCATTCCACTCCTCATCCTTGGATAGCACCTCGTCCAAACCGGAGTCCGAGTTACAGCAGTCACATGGAGTCAGAAGCTTTGTCAAGCAATGCCCAGTGTCGCAACCAACCCGTCGGCTATAACCCGGTGCAGGATCGATTGCGTCAGGAGGATGAGCGGGCGGCTCAATTAGCGGCTCAGCCAACGGCATATGATGGTCTCGTAGTATCCAATGACTTACATTGGAGCAGGGTGGCCGCTAGAACCGTGGTGTCCCTTGCTCAGTGCCGGTTTCATTTAGATGTGCGTCTACCTAAGGATTTCAAAGGTCCTCGAAAGGTGCCGAATTACATGGCTGACTTACAACCGGGGGCATGGATTGAAATCTACGAGATGGCCATGGAGTTACTGGAAGTCAGCGACGCGGCAATGGCTAAGTATTTCACCATGATGCTAGATGGAACGGCCCGGACTTGGTTGAAAAGTTTGCCTCCTAATTCCATCAGTTCATGGGCCGAGTTAAAGTCCCGGTTTATCCAAAACCTTAAAGATACTTGCAAGCAATCTATGTCCATTGTGGACTTGACCAACTATAAGCAGGAGGAGGGTGAGTCCACAACTCATTGGGTGCGCCGGGTCAAGGAAATAATACATTCATCTGATAAGATGGATGCCGGCTCTGCGGTGCTTATGCTCCATCAGAATTGTCGTTTTGTGCCACTGAAGCAGAAGCTGGGGCGCCTTAAGCGTGATTGCAATGACATGGGTACGCTGATGGCGGCTTTGGTTAAATATGCCGATTCTGATAGTACTGATGATCCCGTGTCTGAGGAGGAAAAGACAGGGAAGGGAAAGAAGAACGACAACATAAAGGGTCAGTTGACCCGATGAAGTCAAAGCGGCAACAAGCGTAAGCGGACGGTAACCGGCGTTTGTGGCCAATGCTAATGCCCAGGGTAATAACAAGAAGCGTGGCGGAGAGGCCCTCCTCGATGCGGTGGCTCAGGTCCATCTCTTGAGCAGCTTCTGAATGAGCCTTGTCCAAGACACGGTACTCGAGAAAATCCTGCCACCCATTTATGGAAGGACTGCGCGATCATGAAGGCTTTCAAGAATTCAAACATGTTTGATGGCAATCACGGATCAGGCGGCGGTTCAGGAGCAGGTGGTTTCCATGGCCCGGGTGGTGGCTCAAGTTCCGGTTTTCAGTGCGGTCAAGGTGGCTATAATCAGCAACAGTCTGGTCAAGGAGGACAGCAGCAGCATCAGTTATCGAGCCATCCAAAACAGTTAAACGGTGGGCAATACCATGTGTTTACCACTAACTTGTGTAAACGTGACGGAAGGTTCATAAAAGGGCGGTGAATTCGGTTGACCCAGCGGTTCCCGTTATACGAGGTGGTCGAGCAGCCTATCATTTGGAGTAGGGAAGATCACCCTCTCGGGTTGATAACTGTGGTCGATTGGCCTTGGTGGTGGCCCCTCAGGTTGGTGGATATAAATTCACTAAGGTACTCATGGACGGCGGAAGCAGCATCAATATTCTCTATTATGAGACCTTTCGCCGTATGGGGCTGACTGATAAAGACTTGAGGACGTCTAACACTGTCTTTCATGGGGTGGTACCTGGTAAGTCAGCATATCCCGTTGGAAAGATCGAGCTGGAAGTGGCTTTTGGAGATGAATATGATTCTGTGGGCTGAGAAGCTGACCTTTGAGGTAGTCAAGATCAGGAGCCCATATCACGCTCTGTTTGGACGGCCGGCTGATGCCAAGTTTATGGCACGACCGTGTTATGTTTATCTACAGCTCAAGATGCCGGGTTACAAGGGCACCATCACTGTGCATGGGAGTCGAAAGGTGGCCTTGGAGTGCGAAGAAAGCGATGCGGCTTATGCCGAATCCGTTTGTGCTGAAGAGGAGCTGAAGTTTTATCAAACTAATGTTGACCCGAAAGATATGACCTCTTTGAAGAAGCCGACCACTGAGCAAGACTCGGCGTTGAAATTTAAATCGGCCGCCGAGACAAAATTGGTTGACTTCACTCCAGGCGACTCTTCCAAGCAGTTCAGCATCAGTACCAATTTGGATCCCAAATAGGAAAGCGCGCTCATTGAGTTCATCCGTGAGAATCGGGACATCTTTGCATGGAAACCTTCTGACATGCCGGCTGTCCCGAGAGAACTCGCTGAGCACACTCTTAATATTGATCCAAAGTATAAGCCGGTCAGACAGTTTCTCCGGCGATTCAATGAGGAAAGGCGAAAGGCTATAGGGGAGGAGGTCGCTCGGCTCTTAGCGGCCGGGTTCATCGTGGAAGTTTTTCACCCAGAGTGGTTGGCTAACCCGGTGCTTGTGCTCAAGAAGAACGGCACCTGGCAGATGTGTGTGGACTACACGGACTTAAATAAGGCTTGTCCGGCTGATCCCTTTGCTCTACCCCGCATTGATCAAATCATCGATGCTACAGCAGGTTGCGAACGGTTGAGTTTTTTGGATGCTTACTCTGGTTATCATCAGATCAAGATGGCAGTTAAGGACCAGGAGAAGACGGCTTTCATTACTCCATTTGGAGCCTTCTGCTATGTGTCTATGCCGTTTGGGCTCAAGAGTGCCCAGGCGACTTATCAGCGGTGTGTGCAGAATTGTCTCCACAACCAGATTGGGCGTAATGTTCATGCTTATGTGGATGACATTGTGGTGAAGTCCAGAGAGAAGGAGACCTTGATCTCCGACTTCAAGGAAACCTTTGACAATCTCCAGGTCTACAAGATGATGCTTAACCCGGACAAATGTGTATTTGTTGTACCTGCAGGCAAACTTTTGGGATTCCTGGTCTCAAACAGGGGCATTGAAGCTAACCCGAAGAAGATCAAGGCGATTACCTCTCTGGCTAAACCGGCGTGCATCAATGATGTTCGGTGGCGGGTCGGCGTTCTTTGCTTTAAGCCGATTCATAAGCCGGCTGGGGGAGAAGGCTCTACCGCTGTATCAGATGATGAAGAAAATAGACACCTTTGTCTGGAGTGAGGCTGCTGATGCTGCCTTTGAATATTTAAAGAGACAGTTGGCTGAGCCGCCGGTTCTCGCAGCTCGGTTTGACAAAGAGCCATTGCTTTTGTATGTTGCGGCTAACTCACGTGCTGTTAGTGTGGCCATTGTGGTGGAGCGTAAGGAGTCTGGCAAGGAGCATCCGGTTCAGCGGCCGGTTTATTACATCAGTGAGGTGCTCATAAAATCCAAGCAAAGGTATCCGCATTGGCGTAAACTGGTTTATGGGGTGTTCATGGCGAGCCGGAAGCTAAAGCGATACTTCTGGGTCATCCTATAAGCGTGGTAAGTTCAGCCCCTTGGGAGACATCATCCGAGCAGGAAGCCACGGGGCGAGTTGCCAAGTGGGCCATCGAGCTTGGGCCTCACGGTTTGAAGTATATACACACAGCTATCAAGTCTCAAGCCCTAGTGGACTTTATTAATGATTGGACGGAGTTGCAGGCACCAGAGGAGAAGCCGGATAACACGTATTGGACTACTCACTTCGATGGGTCCAGGCAGTTGGAGGGCTCGGGGGCTGGGGTTGATTTAACTTCCCCCCGAGGTGACAAATTTTGTTATGTGCTCCGGCTTATGTTTCCCAGTACTAACAATGCAGCTGAATATGAGGCTTTACTCCATGGCCTTCGGATGGCCAAAGAGATGAATTTGAGCCGAGTAAGATGCTTGGGCGATTCAGACCTCGTCGCTCAACAGGTGTCAGGCACATGGTATTCTAAGGATCCCCTCATGGCGGCTTATCGTCGTGAGGTTGATCTGATGGCTAGGCACTTCAAAGGTTATCAAGTAGAGCACATTGATCGAAGGAAGAATGAGGCGGCTGATGCTTTAAGCCGGGTGGGGTCTTAGCGTAAGCCGGTGCCGCCTAATACTTTTCTTGACATTTTGCATAACCCTTCTGTCAGAGTGCCTACAGAGGAAGAGCTCGCAGTACCAGACCCGGAGGCGCAGCTGGTGGCGGCTCTCCATGCCATCCCGGACTGGACGGTCCCATACTTAGCCTATATGACCCGGGGAGAATTGCCTGAGGACGAGACCTTGGCAAGACAAATCGTCAGGCGGTCCAAATCCATGACAATTGTTCATGGCGAGTTGCATCACCGCTTGGCGTCCTTTGGGCGTTTCAACGTTGTGTATCACCTACGGAGGGTCGTGGAAATACTTCGTGAGATTCATGAAGGTGATTGCGGTCATCATGCGGTTCAAAGTCTCTGGTGGCCAAGGCTTTTCGTCACGGTTTTTATTGGTCGACGGCTCATGCCGATCTGGAGGATCTGCTTTCGGCAAATGTGACGGTTGTCAGAAATTCTCATGACGAGCTCATGTGCCGGCTCAAGAATTGAGGATGATTCCAATTACTTGGTCGTTTGCGGTCTGGGGACTTGATATGGTTGGACCTTTCAAAAGGTCTAAGGATAAGAAGACACACATGTTGGTGGCAGTGGATAAATTCACCAAGTGGGTTGAAGCGAGCCGGTCAAGAAGTGTGATGCAGCCACGACGGTTCAGTTCATCAAAAAGGTGATCTTTCGTTTTGGTTTTCCGCACAGTATTATAACTGATAATGGCACTAATCTCTCCAAGGGTGCCATGGAAGAGTTCTGTCAACAAGAGCACATCCAGCTTGATGTTTCGGCTGTTGCTCACCCCCAGTCTAATGGTCAGGCAAAAAGAGCTAATCAAGAGATCTTGAAAGGTATCAAACCCCGACTCTTAGTTCCTTTACAGCGAACTCCGGGTTGTTGGGTGGAGGAATTACCTTCTGTGTTATGGAGCATCAACACAACGCCTAACAGGTCTACTGGTTATACACCTTTCTTCATGGTGTACGGAGTAGAGGCGGTTCTGCCAAGTGACATCCGGCATGATTCACCCCGGGTGGCGGCTTACGTTGAGGCTGATAACGAAAAAGCTCGTCAGGATGCACTTGACTTGTTGGATGAAGAGCGAGACTTGGCTATAGCCCGCTCGGCGATTTACCAGCAAGACCTGCGCCGTTATCACAGCCGCCGGGTTAGAAGCAGAACTTTCCAGGAAGGTGATTTAGTGCTCCGGCTCATCTAGGATCAAACTGATATGCACAAGTTGTCCCCTCCTTGGGAAGGACCTTTCATGGTCAGCAAGAATCTCAACAACGGGTCATATTACCTCATCGATGTTCGAGAGCACAAAGACTCACGTAAGTCGGAGGAGGAGACCACTTGGCCGTGGAACATAAGCGCATCTCCGGCCCTACTATACTTAAGCCGCTGGCTTTCAGAGTATATTTATCTTTTCTTTTTTAGCAATGCATATATTATATAAAGCAATAAATCAGGACCTTTTTCTTTTCCATCCTACAAGGTTTATGTGTCTTCTTTACCAGGTGATGGAAACAACTAACAGGGAGCGGATCATATCTGAATCCAGTTTTCCCTTTGGTCCGGCTTATGATCATATTTGAATCAAGCCATGGTCATTTGGGGGCTTCCTATTCAAACATAGGTCGTATTCGAACCAAAGAGAACCTAGTTGTCGATACCCAATTGATTGGCACACTGCCGAACCCACTTGGGGGCTTCCTGATCATATTTGAATCATAGCTTAACCTCTTTGGGTGCAGCGTGGATCGTATTCGAATCAGCGTCATTAAACAACTCTCATGGTCACTTGGGGGCTTCCTGTTCAAACATAGGTCGTATTCGAACCAAAGAGAACTATAACATCCCAAAATTCTAAATTTTGGAATGTTATATTAAATAGATAGATTTGATTGATTATTGTGTGATTGATTGACTGAAAGTGAGTGAATTTGAAACTTTTGAAAGTTAAATGAGAGGGAATAAAAGGACTTTCCCAAACTTTCATTTTTGCTTTTATGCTCTCCGAGAATTCAAATTCTTTTCATCACAAAACCCTGGAGAGAAGATGACATGACTTCTTCCATTTATTAAATGACAAGGGGTGTTGAAAATATTTGAATTTCATTTGAGAATATTTCCAATTCTGAAACTTTATGCAACTCAATGATTTTCACGAGCGAAAATAAAATGACTTCTTCAAATTATATGAAATATGAGTTGGGAGTTTCAAAGGATTAAATTCAAAGTTCTTTTGAATTTATTTTCAATTTGGAGTTATTTGAGTCTTATTCAAATTATTTTTCTTCAAAAATAAAATATATGGAAAATAGGGTAACATGATTCCCTACATCAGAAAATTGGAGAGAAATCAATTTGAATTAATTTTGGTATTTTTAAAATGATTTTTATTGGATTTTATTAGACCAGTAGCACTCTTTGAATTATCTGAATTTGTGTGAATTTTATTTAATGCTAGGAAAATGATCAGCTTGTAGAAAACCTTTTTCTGAAAATTTTGATATATAATATGCTTATATAAAGTTTTAGTTTTATTTTCGTTTTTTCAGTTTATCGCTTTCTGTTTAAAAAAACAAATAACAAAAATTGCGCGCGCGCCTGAAACTAACTGTCACCCACGTGCGCATCATAGTACCAGCGGGCGCCCCATCATTTTTTTCTTTTACTAAGTGGGCCAGGCCCAGCCGACACTATTCCTCACCATATTTTATTTCCATAGTTTTTTTTTCTTTTTTTTCTTTTCAATTGCTCAAAAAAAATTTGTAGTGTGCGCGGCCGCCGCGAACCGCCTAAAGCCTTTTGGCCCATGGCGCACCTCCTCTCTCTGTTTCGTATATTTTCGTCTAAGTTTAGTCCCACATTGCCTAGCCTTTGACCCTTAAACCTCTTTTCCACCTATAAATATTGACTAGCTAAAAATATTTTTCTCCTCTCCGGCGCGACTTCTGGAAATTGTCTCTCTCTCCGTGAAGTTGTCTTTTCTTTGCCTTATAAAGGTATCTTTCTTTGTTTTTTTCTTTTTTATACCTCCGTAGTTTATTATTTTCTAGACTAGTATGATACAATAATTAGATTACTAATTTATCTCTGTATTTATACATTAGAGCTAAAATTCTTTTAGCCGTATCTATTTTTTTTCTTTCGTAAAACAGCTTGGCCCTAATTCTTCAAATAGCCATAACTTTTTACTCGTTCATCCAAATTAGATAAAACCAGCGCCTATAGTTTCGTCTTTTTTTCACCTATCCAGTTAACCTGTCACGTCAACTTTTTGAAATTTTCAAATTTTGAAATTTGTTCAGATTCATATTCAAACTTCTTTTGTTCATAACTTGAGTTCCGTAACTCCGTTTGAGTTGATTCTTTTTGCAAAGCGAAGCTCTTGACCTAAACTTTCTGATAAGGCCAAATCCACCTAATTTTGGTACTGTTAGAAACTGTTTTATGTTGCAAGAGTTATTTGCTTGTTTTCGAAGTTTTCCAAAAAAAAAAATTCGTTCTTCCCGATCTTTTGAGTGATTGCTTATGTGTGGTTACTATTGCTTGCCTACGATAGATTGAACGGAGTGTGACGAGTAGAACTATCAAGAGTTTTGAGTGCGAATCATCTTCATCAACAGTCCAGGCAAGTTCACACTTTGATCATATCCCTTTCATACCCAGTTTTTATGCATTAGTTTCACCCTCAAACATTGCATGAGTAGGTTTGATAACATGTGGGTACTGGGAAGTAGTTGATGAGGTAGGAACCTATTGTCCTGCATTCAAACCTTGGGAGTTACTTCTTCGTTATGCTTATACTGCTATGCTATGCTCGTAGACGTGGTTTGGTTTGAGTGATTCATGACAGATGTGAGAGTTGTTATTAATGGTTAACTTAAGGTGGCTACTTTAATACACATATGGGTGGATTGCTAGGGGCACCCTGGGGATATACCAGTGGACTTGCCCGGACACCTGGGGTTATACCAGTGTTTTCCTAGGAGATCCCGGGGTTATACCGTGTGATCCTCCTATGGTCCTCCACCCAGGCTCAAAGGGATCATAAGATTATTCATGCTAGAAACTTCCGTGTGCAGCCACAAGCTATTATGGGCTCTAGCGTAGTTGAGTAAGTTACGTGAAGCTCTTGAAGAGGTAGATCAGCAGGTAGTGGGTTTGTAGGTTTGGTATGGTCTACCGGGAGTAGAGAGTTAATGTTTCTGAAAGACTGTGTCTCGGTCATCCGTTTCTCAAACACCATGTAGTGCGAGAAATCCAACAGAGGCGATCGAGTCTTGTGGGGAAAAGTCATAAACCTCTGCAGAGTGTACAATCTAATCATGGTTAGCCGTGTCCCCGGTTATGGACAATCTTGAGTATCTAGTACTCAGAGTATCTTAAGTATCTCATCATATTACTTAAATAAATTTGTTGGGTTAATGATTACTTCTATTTGGGGTTGAGAGGGGGTTTACCTTATCAATATTTTATCAACCAACTTTGTAGTTAAATAAAATATATTCCTTTGTAGTAGGGAAAATTTGGCTTTTCGCAAAAACTATAACGATAGAGCTTTCCACGAGCCAAATATGCACGTAGTGATAGTTATTATTCATCAGTGTGAATGTGTCAGTACATTCAATGTACTGACCCTTGTGGCTGCAACGTCTCATGTTGCAAGATATTACGACGAGTAAGTGATACGTTAGGGTTACGATTTCTACACTCAACTTTGTCGTTGGTGTTGATGGGAATCCAAAACCTCGTTACTTCCGCTATTTGGATTGAGGTAATAGTATTTACGTTATTTATACTTGTGATTTACCTCTGTTATAAATCCTCGAGTACTGTGTGTGTCAGCATACCGATCCAGGGATGACACTTAAGCACAGAGACTTGATCCATTCGGGTCGGGTCGCTACAAGAACATAGCTGTCGATACCCATTTGATCGGCATCGTCAAAGCCATTGGGGGCTATATGATCGTATCCGAATCTTAGCTTAACCCCTCTGGAACAGTTCTACTGATCGTATTCGAATCAGAGGCCTTTGAAAATCAGGTTTACTTTATTATATAAGAGTAAATAATACTAAGGGCCAGGTAAACTTTACATGTGCCAATATTCAGAACTTAAGTATAACTGTCTGCTTTTTTGGGATCAAGTAAGCCGGTAAGGCACGCCTTAAACCGGCTGATAATATGATGTTTTGGTTCCTACTCCGGATTAACGTTATCTTACATAACCCCGAATGTTGGTGAGATGCCAAAGGAAGTGTTTTTTTATACACAGGGTAAAGCAGAAAGCTTTTGGATGATTCAAGCAAGCCGGCAGTACACATTGTTGGCGGCTTGAGACATTGTTAAGCACCGCAAAACATGCGCGAAGGCATGACAGAGTTAAGAAGTTTTTCTACCCTATTACAAGACTCCACGAGTCTGAATAATGAAGTATTGTTTTCTTTAAAAGACTTAAGTGCCAGGCGGATTACTCCTTTGGTGGACTTGACGACTCCGGGTTATCCTTCTCCGCCTCTTCGTCTGCTGCTTTGTCCTGGAAGGTTGACGAGGTCTAGTGTCGGTGTACTAGAGTAGGGGTACCCTAGTATCCCGAACTTCTGCACGGGCAGTTGCAGCCCTCCGCGGCAACGCTTACCAGGTGACCGCCAAGGTCCTCCATGGTTCCTGTGGAGCCATTCAAGAACAAAGTATTCAAGCCAAGGAGACAAGGCCCCGGCAAGAGGAGCTTGCCAGGAAGGCCCGGTGAGCGACAAGCTTCCGACGCGACAAGACAACAACCGCGGCAAGGCGCTTGCCGCGGCAGACCACCACTCTGCACCTGCGCTCCAGCACATCAACTAACGTGGTCGCATACAGGACCTTTCCAAGCCAGCAGCGTGGCAAGAGGCCGTCTTGACCAGCGGTGATGGCATGCGGCGCCGACAAGATTGCCATCGTGGCAAGCGGTGGCGCCCGACGGTCCCTGTTTGCCTTTGTTAGAGGCGGCGTGACGGGCATTTAATGCCTTTGTCCCCCGCCGTCGGGTTAGGTATGATACATTGTACCTTTGTACAAGTAGCTGTACCAACCACTCCTTTTCCATTTTACCCTTGTCTACGTTGCCACACGTCGGAGACCCCTTTAGCATATAAAGGAGGCCCATGCGCAGCGTAGAGGGGTTGAAGGTTGACGGACACGCTCGGTCTCGTTAGCAGCTCGTGTGTACTGTAGCACTCAAGCGCTCCCGAGCAAGAACTCAATACACTCAGACATGCAGCAGTAGGAGTATTATCTCTCCGGAGAGCCCCGAAGCTGGGTAAACCTCTAGTGTGCTTCGCCTCGATCTGCTCTTCGTGCGACCTCTGCTCCCCGCCGAACCGAAAGGGGCTCGGTCCTCCGGTCCCATAGGTGTTCGTGGGTCAGATCAGCCCGCCCCGACATCTTTGGCGCGCCAGGTAGGGGGGCGTCAAGATTGTGTGAACCTGATCCGGCGTCCACACGAGCTAGATCTTCATCATCTTCATCGACATGCCACCGAAGAAGAAGGCTTCGGCGGCAGATGTACCGTCGCGTCGAACCCACCACCACCGGAGCAAGCGGGCGATGGGGTAGACGCCCGGCGGAAGAATGGACGTCGGCAGAGGCCACGGTGCTGCCAAGTCAAGGACAAGGCCGCCTGAGACCTCGGCGTCCAGAGTACATGCACCGCGCCCATCTCGGGAGGCGCGGGACCGGCCAACGTCATGGTATTCACAATGCCATACGCTCGTTGGACCAAGACCGAGCTGGTGGATCTCGAGATGCCCAAGACCAGCATGCACGCCAACATGCTGGCGCGAGCGAGGCACGATCGCCTGGACGGGATACTGCTCCTTCTAACGTAGTTAGAAGTCCGAGCATATCCCGCTCCTCGCGCCGTTCGCCACTGCCACCCACCACTCCAGCAGAAGCTTTGGCGAGAGCTCAACTGCTCCTGGATTACCCTCCAACAGCCGACAAGGTCGATGAATGGAGGGCCACCATTCAGAGTCTCATCGGCTTTGCCAACGGCGACGCTCCGCGGCAGCCGAGTGCATCGCTGCCGCGACAGGACTATCAAACATGAGCCGGTGGCGACGAAACTGGTGGGGGTGCAACCACCATGCACTCTTCGCCCGAAGGCCAAGATCGCCGACTCGCCGGATCCACCTCGACAGCGACTCCACCACATCATCGGATCCACGAGCTCGCCGCGATCAGCACCAAGTTCTTCACGAACGACAGCAAGAAGACGCTCGAACTCGCATCGAGCGTCGAAGAGAAGCGCGACGTCAATCAGACCAGCGCGCTGGCCCTCTGTCGACATGCATGCGCCAGGGGAACCAGGTGACTTGCCGTACGCGGTAGGTTGCCCTGCGTTCACTCGTGAGCTGCGGCAAGTCAAGTGGCCCAGCAAGAAGAATTTCAAGCCTGACGTGCAGTAGTAATGCAGCGACAAGACGCATCCGTCGGAGTTCCTCAAAGCATCTACACCATCGCGGTGCAAGCTGCCGGGGGCAAGACACCAAAATCCTGGCCAACTACTTCACCGGGTGCTCAAGCCCAATGTCGGATCTGGCTCATGCACTTGCCGGACAACTCCATATCCTCTTGGGCAGATCTATGCCATCAGTTTGTCGGCGCGTTTACAGGTGGCCACAAGCCCCATGACCAAGAAAGCGACCTTCATCTGCTCGCCCAGAAGGAAGGAGAGCCCCTGCGCAAGTACATTCAGTGATTCAGCCACAGACAAAGACAACATCCCAGATGTCCACCCTGCCGCGGTAATCAGCGCGTTCCATCAGAACGTGCGAAACCGCAGGATGCGGGAGGAGATGGCGATGTGCAAGATCAGAGACGTCAGTGAGCTATATGCCCTTGCCGACAAGTGTGCACGTGCTGAGGAAGGGAGGAGACTCCCCGGAGAGAATACTGAAGCAGGAGGATCCGATAGTGAGGAGACCGCCCCGGCAAAGAAATACCGGCGGCGGAATAACAGGAAGTAGAAAGGCAAAGATGTGCTAGTTGTTGAGCAGTCCGGCAACAGAGGTGGCGCCAAGAAAGCCAAAGCTGGTAGCTCCGGCAAGGAGGTTGCCGCTGGCACCAACTGCCGGTATGGCGGTCGCCGACAAGCAGGGGCGGCTCCAACAAGCGATCTTGCAAGATCCACCGCACCAAGGGCCATGACCTCGAGCTGCAAAAAGGTCGAGCAGCTTGTCGAGCAGCAGAAGGCTGAATACGAACGACGCGACAAGGAGAAAGCCCAGGAAGGTGCTGGAGGAGCTAGCAAGAAACGTCCCGGCCGAGGAGGACGCCGCGGCAAGGCCAAGCAGCGGCAAGGTGATAGACCTCGCCGCGGCCGCGACAAGGATGAAGACGACGACGACGATGAAGACATGGATGATGACGAGGCCGATGAGCAGGAGTTCCAGAAAGCCACAGAGGTCCTGTGCATTGACGGCGGTGCTTCTCTGCATACTTCACACCGCCAGCTCAAGCAGTGGATGCGGGAAGTCAATGCGGCAGAACCATCCATCGAGTCACGCAAGCCTCTGAAATGGTCCAGCACGCCTATCATCTTTGATATTGAGGACCACCACGATCGCAGAATCGCGGTCGGGTGCTTGCCGATGTTGGTTTCACCAACTATCCGCAACCTCAAGGTCACTAAGATACTAGTTGACGGCGGGGCGGCTTGAACCTGATCTCCTCCGCGGTGCTCGAAACTCCAGATCACGATGGCGAGCTCGAAGAGACCGCACATTCCAAGGAATCAATCCGGGAAGGAGCAAGCGAAGGAAAGATCACGTTGCCGGTGACATTTGGCAGTGAAGTTGAACTTCGGGACTGAGAGGGTCACTTTTGACGTTCTTGACTTCCCATTGCCTTACAATGGGATACTTGGCCGCCCAAAGACTCGCCAAATTCATGGCAGCCTCTCACTATGCATACAACAATTTGAAGATGCGGGCCGATAAGTGTCATCTCTGTCCCTGGCGACAAGAAGGATGCTCTTATCTGCGCCGACAAGATCTACTGAAGCAAAGCAATGCAGCAGATTGCAAGCCACTTGCCGCTGAAGCTCCCGGGGCGAAGAAGAAGATCAAGTCCGGCAAGAGCTCTGATGCCCACTCCGGCAAGCGCACCTCTTCGGAGTGCTGCGCTACCGTCGAGAACGCACCATCGAGCTCCACCGGCAAGTGTAAGAAGACGATGGCAGCTCCACCAGAGACCAAGAGGGTGTCCGCCAAGGAGGACGGCACTGGTGGTACCTTCACCATCAGTGCCACTCTCGACCCTAAATAGGAAGGCGCGCTCGTTACTTTCCCGCGGGCGAACGTCGACGTGTTTGCGTGGCAACCGTCCGACATCCCCGGTGTTCCCAGGAAAGTAATTGAGCACCATCTTGCCGTTTGTCCTCATGCGCAGCCCGTCAAGCGGAAAGTCGGGAAGCAAGCAGTGGAGCGCCAAGAATTCATCGCAGAAGAAATCAAGAAATTGGAAGCAGCAGGCCTTGTCAGAGGAGTGCTCCATCCTACGTGGTTGGCCAATCCTGTGGTTGTATGCAAGGCAAACGGGAAATGGAGGCTTTGTATCGATTTTACCGATGTTAATAAAGATTGTCCCAAAGACCCATTTCCCTTGCCGCGCATCGACCAGATTGTTGACTCCACGGCCGGATGTGATTTGCTTTCATTTCTGGATGCATACTCAGGATATCATCGGATCTTCATGGCGTAAGAGGATGAGGAGAAGACCGCATTCATCACCCCATGTGGCACATCTTGTTTAAATGCGGATGCCTTTCGGATTAAAGAATGCTGGTTCGACATTTGCAAGAGTAGTCCATTATGCTCTTGAGCCGCAAATGCACAGAAATGTGGAAGCCTACATGGATGACATAGTGGTCAAAAGCAAGGAAAAGGCGACTCTGATTCAAGATTTAGATTAAACCTTTGCAAATCTGCGCAAGATCAACCTCAAGCTCAACCCTGAGAAGTGTGTGTTTGGAGTCCCTTCTGGCAAGCTTCTCGGGTTCTTCGTGTCTCAGCGGGGAATTGAAGCCAATCCCGAAAAGATCAAGGCCATTGAGGAGATTGAAGCACCAAAGCGCGTCAAGGATGTACGAAGACTTGCCGGTTGCGTAGCTGCTCTCAGCAGGTTTATCTCTAGGTCTGCTGAGCGCGCCCTGCCATTTTTCAAAATTTTGAAAAAGGCAGGTCCGATGAAATGGACTCCGGAAGCGGAGGCTGCGCTGAAAGGACTTGAAGAGATACATCCTCCACTCCAACACTTGTCGCACCTAAGCCACAAGAGAAGTTGCTGCTATATATAGCGGCAACCAATCAAGTGGTTAGTGCTGCGTTAGTAGCCGAGAGGGAGGCAGATGATGAGCTAGCAACCATGGCGGATGCATCCAGCGGCAAGCAGGGGGCTTCACCGGCAGGCTCTGGTCCCGACAAGGACGGATCTACGCAGACGCATGAGAAGATGCAGAAAAGAATGGTGCAGCACCCAGTTTACTTTGCCGGTTCCCTTGCGCAGGGGCTAGGTCAAGGTACTCTGGTGTGCAGAAATTGCTCGGCCTCCTCATGGCCTCGAGAAAGCTGCGCCATTACTTCTAGGCACATGAGATCACAATCGTCACTCGTTTTACGATGAAGAGGATCTTGCAAAATCCGGAGGCAAGGCAGGATTGTCGAGTGGGCACTTTGGAACTATTGGCCTCAAGTTTGAGAGCACTTCAACTATCCAAAAGCGAGCATTGGCGGAGTTCATAGCAGAATGGGCGCCAACACAAGATGAAGAAATTCCAGAAGCGAGCATCCCGTCAAGGAGGCAAGCAAGAGTGGCTGATGTACTTTGGCGGTGCCTTCTCGCTGCAAAGGCGCCCGGTCTTGGGCGTGCTACTTGTTGCACCCACCGGAGAGCACCACAAGTACGTAGTCCAGATGCACTTTCCCAAGGAGCAAGCAACAAACAATACTGCAGAGTATGAAGGCTTGCTTGCCGGTCTCAGGATCGCAGTAGACCTTGGGATCAAGAAGCTCATTGTCAGGGGTGACTCACAGCTTGTTATCCGCCAAGTGAACAAGAATTATCAGAGTCCGTTGATGGAAGCTTATGTTGATGAAGTGAGAAAGCTAGAAGAGCACTTTGACGGCCTACTGATGGAATATATTCCAAGAGCTCGAGCGACATTGTTGATGGCTCGTCGAAGTGCGCTGCACTTAAGTTACACAATGGAACCAGGGATCCTTGTGCTCAAGCTGACTCAACCGTCATGCGCCATCAACCGGACAGAGCAAGAAGAGGAAGTTGATTTCTGGTGACTATTTTCGGCGAGCTTCCGAAGCTGCCGCCAAGAAGGTCCCGGGCTCAACACCAGCGATCTTGAGGAAGCAGATCTGCTCCGGCAAGCCCTAGGGTTTGTTTCGTTGAAGCGAGCGCTCCCGACAAGTTTTGCTCGGCAAGCTTGCCGGGAACGATCAAGCTTCTGGCTGAGCCGCGAGGTTCTCGCCAGAAAGCGGATGTTCCCGCAGCAGCAGATGTGCCTTTAGTCCTTGTTGTCGAGCCGCAAGCTCCGGCATGGGCGCAGCAGATTGTCCATTTCCTTGAGACGGAGAACTTCCCAAAGAGCAAGAAGAAGCGGAAAGAAGTAGCCCGGCGGTCGGTATGTACCAGTTTGTCGACAACACACTTTGTCTGCAGAAGAAGACTCAACGGTGTGAAATTGAAGTGTATTCACGGGAAGAAGGACAAAAGTTGTTGGCGAGAGATACATGGAGGCATATGTGGTCACCACATTGGCGCGGAAGCACTTGCCGACAAAGCGTTCGGCAAGGTTTCTTTTGGCCGATAGCCCTCGAGGATGCAACTGCACAAGTAACCAAGTGTGAAGCGTGCGGTTCCATTCCAAGCAGATACACCGGCCAGCTCAAGCTCTCCAGGGCGATCCCTTTATCCTAGCCATTTTCGATGCTGGGATCGACATCCTCGGCCCCTTTCCCGAGCTGTCGGGGCTTTGAGTACTTATGCGTTGCAATCGACAAGTTCACAAAGTGGCGGAAGTGGAAGCGATGAGGAAGGTGACAACCGCGATCGGCGATCAAGTTCTTGGTCGATTGTTTGCCGTTTGAATCCCTAACAGGATCATCAACCACACTGGCACACAATTCACGATCCGCACCTTCATGCGATACGTCCAAGATCTTGGCGCCAAGGTGCCGCTTAACCACATTGCTCATCCGAGAAGTAACGGTCAGCGGAGAGCAAATGCTGAAGTGCTGCGGGCTCGGACCAGAACTTTCGACAGGCTGCACAAGTGCGGAAGAAACTGGATTGAGGAGCTGCCGGTGGTTCTTTGGTCGATCGGGACGACGCCAAATCGAGCCACTGGCCAGACACCTTTTGCTCTAGTCTATGGAGCAGAGGCAGTTCTCCCCACGGAACTCGTATACGGGTCACCTCGAGTGCTCGCTTATGATGAGCTTGAGCAAGAGCAGCTGCGACAAGATGACGCGCTGCTCCTTGAGGAGGATCGTCTTCAGGCTGCTGTACCAACTGCTCGATACCAGCAAGCTTTGCGCCGCTACCATAGCCGCAAAGTTAATGCCAGAAGTCTCGAGGAAGGAAACCTTGTTCTTCGGCGCGTTCAGTCCGCCAAGAATTCCAACAAGTTGGCGCTTGAAGTGGGAAGGCCCTTCCGGGTGAAAGCGAGTCACTAGGCCTGGCGCTGCGCTTTGAGACCGAAGATGGCATTCGGTGAGCAACTCCTGGAACATTGAGCATCTTCGTAAGTTTTATCCGTAAGCGCGGTTGTCGGAACCTGTTCCGGCAACCACCTTTTGTACAAGTCTTGCCGATGTTGCATGTAATCCTTTGTACAAAGCGAGGCGCCAGACCCGTGCATAAGTAAAGCTAAGCGTGCTTCGCACATCTTGTCAATTTCATGCTTTCTACTTCTATTTGGCATGCGTTATCGACACTTTGTGCAGCACCTACCCCGGTAAGCAATAACGAGCCATAAGGCTCCATATCTTTATTTTCTCTTCTTTCTCTTTCTCAAAGAAAGGAAGGTTCCTCGCCCACAAGTTTGCCGGGGAAAGGAGAAGATAAGGGTGTGGACCAAGCGTCGCTCAAGGAAGTCTAGCCTTACCGGGAAGCAAACGACAGAAAAGCTAAGTTGCTAAAGTTTGAGCAATCAGTTTTAAAATTTTTAAGTTATCTTCCTCGAACGACCATACTTTGTATGGAAAACCTGTCTGCGGAGGAACCAACTCGTAGCTAGTTGCGCCCTTACTTTGTTTGAGTCCGCTCAACAACTTAAGTGAGCTGCGACTAGTTGCGACAAGGTTTCTTGTCGGCAGCAGCACCGCCAGCAGGCTTGCCGACGTCCCAAGACTCAGCCTTTCATGACCCGGGTGCTCATACCGACAAGTTCCCTAAAAGCATAGGCAAAAACATACAAAGGAAGGAATCAAGTAAAGGAAATAACATAGCAATTGCTACCGAAATAGAGTTATATTACAAGATAGCTTGTCGTAGCTCTAATAGATTGTTCTCATAACATGACCAGCAGCGGCAAGAAGAAGTGAAAGCACTCCTCATAATCAACGCGATCGCCCTCAACCCTCTTGATCCCGCTCACCCTGTCCATGATGGGTGCGACAAGGGTCTTGAGCGCCTCCACATCAGCATCCGGCGGCAGGGATTTGAGGACGTTGGTGAGGTTGAGGCCTGGATTGCGGAAGGCCACCTTCATCAGCACCTTTTGAAGAGCTCCGCACAGATCTGGCGCGACTCCTCGGCCAGCTGCTTTGGGACTTCTTCCCGGAGTCGCTGGAGGGCCGTCACCACGCCCTTGAAGAACAAGCTGAGCTTGGCGCTGGGTTGGAGGTGCTCATCGGAGGAATATCCAAGATCCACCATCCCCAGCTCCGCCAGCTCCCTGTCGATGGCTGCAGCAACATCCACGAGACCCTCATTCCATTGCTCCACATTCTCCCTCAAGGCATTCTGGGCGGCAGCAGCACTCGCCAGCAGCGCCTCATCGGCCTTGATCTTCTCCTTCAAGGCCACCTCCTGCTCCCTGGCGCCGTCCAGCGCCTGAGTCAAGGTGGTCAGCTTCAACTCAAGATCTGCGTTGGAGTCCTTGGCGGTGCTGAGCTCCTTGCTCCTCTCGGCGAGACGGCCTGCAGCTCGCCAAGAGTGTAAGCGTCCTTCTCGCGCTCGTGCTTGAGTGCAGCAAGCTCTCGCCGCTCTCCTTGAGATTGGCCTCAAGCTGCGCCACCTTCGTCTCGGCTCCTTTTTGGCGGCCTCGGCAGCTGCGGCAGCATCCTTTGCTTCCTTGAGAGCCCCGCCAAATGTTTGCTCGCGCATGGCAAGATCCTCCTCGTGGCTGTCAAGATTAACCTTCCGCTGCGCCAACTCGCCTTCTTGCGCAGACAGCTTCTCGGCAGCAAGCCGTTGTTCCTCTTCAGCTTCAGCCTTCTCGAGGAGGAAGGTTTTGCGCTCTTCGGCGAGTTGCTCCCGCTCCGCTGCCAAGGACCGGAGAGCTTCCTGGTTAAGGCCCCGGAGCTCCTCATGGCGCTTCTCGATGTCTGCTCCGCCTTCGCGACAAGCGCTTCTGGGATTCCAGCTTGGTTTAGCCGAGGCGGCGGTAGAGCGGCAGCGAGCTTCCGCAAAGAGTACTGCTTCTCCTCAGACTCGCCGCTGCTGCTGTTTGGTGCGTCGACCAGCGTCAGTCCAGCGGAGGCGAGCAGCTCTTCATCGAACGTTTCTCCTTCGGCCGGCGCCCTGGAGCTCGACGCCCATGGGAGCTTGATGAACACGCCATCGCCGACCTTCAAATAGGCGCCGGGCTGGGGCTCTTCGGAGCCCGACGCTGCCGCAGTGGCGGAGGGATCGGCGGTCGGCGTAGCACCTGGCGCTCCTGCGGCCTCAGGGCCGTCAGTGCGATCGCCGGACCCTCGCCGGCTCTGCGGCGGCAGCTTTGGCGGCCTCTTCGCCCGGCGGGCTCGTCGGCCTTGACTTCTTCTTCGGTGGCAGCGGCGTCGTCGATATTGCACAAGGCGTCCTCCTCGCCGGCGACCTCGGTCTCCATTGGCTCTGTGGCGGATGGATGAAGAAAAGTCAAGCAAATATTCAAAAAGAAAATCAGAAGAAGAAGAACACAAGTGAAGTTTTCAAGTAAGGGGATTACCTGTGCTAGGGTCTGCAGTCATGGTCTCCACTGCGAGGGGATCGCTGGTGCTGTCCCTTGCCGGAGAGCTGCCCCTTGCCAGAGAAGTCTCCCTTGCCGGAGAACGCTCCCTTGCCGGGGAATCCTCCCTTGGCGGTGTGGTCGAAGCAGAAGGCATGTCAAGAGCGGCTTCAGGGCACTCCTGGTAAGGCTGCTCTGCTCCTACACAAGTCAGCAGTCAGATATCAGCAAAGAAAGGGCACCCATGCACACCTAACAGCGGGAAGTAAACCATATACTTACGCTGGGGGCTGCGCTGGGGGCTGCTTTGAGGAAGAGTTGTCGCGTCCGGCAAGGTGGTCTCGGACGCGCCTCCTGCTGTCGCGGTGGGTTCGTCCTCGATGTCAATCACCGGGGCCTTGGCTCTCTTCGACGCTCTCTGGGCCAGCGTCCTGAAAAGGAATGGGTTCAGAATGAAGCAAATCAGATACAAGACAAAGCAACAAGCCGAAGAACTACAAATGCTGCGAAGAATCTTACTCTTCTTCTTCCTCGTCGGAGCTAAGCGTGGAGAGGTCAAATTCAGCCCGCCTCCGGTCTGACGAGGCGGAGAAGTTTCCCTTGGCCGCTTGGCGGGAGCGAAGCGGTGGTCTGCAAAGGCCCGCTCCGATTGCCCGGCGTGAGGTGCTCCGCGCAGCGGTGCTTGCAGCGGTGGAAGCCTTGCCACAGCGCCAGCGGCTGTTGACCCGTCTGCCGCCCCGCTACTTCTCCGGCCTTGCGGAGACGCCTTCTTGGTGGAGCTGGGGGCTCCGCTCGCGGCAAGCTGTTTGAAGGTGGGGAGGAGGCGCCCTCGGCGGGCTCGCTCGACTCAGCTTCAGGCTCGGCAAGCTCCTCCTCGCCGGCAAACTCCTTTCGCTCGACAAGGCTTGCCGCCTCTGCTGCCTCTACCTCCTCCATGGTGAATCCGAACTCGCCCGCGGCAGCGGCTGCTGCCGCCTCTTCCAACCTGGTGGCGATGCGCTGCATCTCATCATCGGTGGTGTCGCAGGTGAGGCCCCTCTGTTCATCGGGGCGGACCGGCAATTCTACCAAGCTGTCAAACAACACTCGCACGACGTCATCTGCGAGGCTCTTGCCGGGTTGGAGCGATTCCATGCGAGTCGCTGGCGGCATCATTGCGCGGATGCGGTCGGCGAGGAATTGTTGCACAGCGGAACGACACCCTTCGGCAACCTGAACATTTCTGGATGGTCAGGATCGGGCTTGAACAGCTCCAAGAGCATCGCGTCAAGTTCCAAGACGGTGAAGTTGAGGCCTGGGCGCAGCCTCATGATATCTGCCACATTCAGAAACTCCCAGGCGGGTCTCCTCCTCTCCTGCAAGGGAGCGGTGCGGCGGCGAAGAAAGTCTGCGCCAACGGTGCCTACGGTGAGCCCGGCAAGTCTAAGGCGAAGGATTCGGGTGACTGCAATCTTCAACCTAGCATCTTCCGGGGCCACGTTGCTCCAATCGTTGCAGCGCACTATTGGGGTTTGGCTGGGAGGTAAACGGCTGCGTGTTCTCCTCGACAATCCAGCACCAATCCGCCCTCCATTCCTCCCATTTGCTACGGAGCTCTCCCTCCAGATAGGCTTCCTTCTTGCCGATCCTCGAGATCCAAGCGATTCCTCCGGCAAGAGGCTCCCCTCTCTCAACTCGGGGTATAAAGAAGTGGCGGAAAAGAGCTACGTTTGGATGGACTCCGACAAAGTTTTCACAGAGATGTGCGAAAACTGCCATGGTCAGGACAACATTGGGGGTGAAATCAAGGAGGTGGAACCCGTAGGTGTTCATGATATCACAGAAAAATTCAGAGAAAGGCGGGCAGAGCCCGCAGTAGAAGAAGAGCGCGAAGAAGGGATATCCGTCCGGAGCTAGTTCCGAAGCAGCAGCTGGAAGTACCTTCGTCTTGTGGATGCTTCAGCGTCTCCGTCGACCAGAAGAGGTAGTAGTTCTCCCTCAGCTCCCTCGCGGCGAGCTGGGGGGGAAAGATTGCCCGCTCCTTTCGCAGCGCCGCGAGCCGCTGCGCCTCGGCCGACTTCACGGCCTTCCCCTTGTCGGCTTTCGGAGCCATGGCGGAGGCGGTGGAGGAGATCGACGGCGTTGGTGATGCTAGTGGCGATGGGGGGCGGAGCGCTGCTCTCTTCAGCCTTGGGAAGAAGGGGGAGCAGCGGTGGTTTTTCGAGATTGGACAGCAACTGGCAAGGTGTGTGACCTGCCCCTGTTTCCCCTTCTTATAAAGAGGGAGGGGGCGGACGTTCCGCTTTTCCGAATAAAGAAACCCCCCACGATCTCTTCCTGACGCCGCGCATTCGGCGGCGTGCCGTTCGTGGAGGGCGTGGTGGGTCCGGAGTGAATTATGGCGTAACCCGGGCCGCGTGTGCCCGTGCCTGTTTTGGGCCTGGCCCAACAGCGCTCGGCACACCGTGTGGCCCGGCAGGCTCTGTCGGTGTACTAGAGTAGGGGTACCCTAGTATCCCGAACTTGTGCACGGCAGGCGATTGCAGCCCTCATGGGCAAGGCTTACGGTGACCGCCAAGGTCCTCCGTGGTTCCTTTGGAGCCATTCAAGAACAAAGTATTCAAGCCAAGGAGACAAGGCCCCGACAAGAGGAGCTTGCCGGAAGGCCACCCAAGGCACCTAGGAGACAAGGCCGGGCAAGAGGAGCTTGCCGGGAAGGCCCGATGAGCGACAAGCTTCCGGACGCGACAAGACAACAACCGCGGCAAGGCGCTTGCCGCGGCAGACCACCACTCTGCACCTGCGCTCCAGCACATCCACTAACGTGTCGCCCTGGGACCTTTCCAGGCGCGCGTGGCAAGAGGCCGTGCGGCCAGCGGAGCGCGGTGGCATGCGGCGCTGACAAGATTGCCATCGTGGCAAGCGGTGGCGCCCCTGACGGTCCCTGTTTGCACTGTTAGGGCGACGTAGACGGGCATTTAATGCCTTTGTCCCCTGCCGTCAGGGTTAGGTATGATACTGCTGTACACTTTGTACAAGTAGCTGTACCAACCACTCCTTTTCCATTTTACCCTTGTCTACGTTGCCACCAGCCGGAGACCCTTTAGCATATAAAGGAGGCCCATGCACAACGAGAGGGGTTCGGAGAAGGTTGAAGCGGACACGCCGGTCTCGTTAGCAGCTCGTGTGTCTTTGTAGCACTCAAGCGCTCCCGAGCAAGAACTCAATACACTCAGACATGCAGCAGTAGGAGTATTATCTCTCCGGAGAGCTCCGAAGCTGGGTAAACCTCTCGTGTGCTTCGCCTCGATCTGCTCTTCGTGCGACCTCCACTCCCCGCCGAACCGAAAGGGGCTCGGTCCGCCGGTCCCATAGGTGTTCATGGGTCAGATCAGCCTGCCCCGACATCTAGTCAATTCCGCTTAAGGCTTCAAATTCAGCTTCATCATCTATTAAACTGGCCGGGTCAACTTCAGGAGCAAAGGTATGCTTACAAGTTGGAGGGATCAGGCTGACATCATCATAATGCGGAGTTGGAATCCTCCGGTTCTCGTTGTCATAACCCGGCTGGTACTTTGTAAGATCAATATCGCTACCGATGATGGTGGCCACAGGGCGTCTGACTCTCACACAGGTGGTGAAGTCGATTGGTGAATCTTGAGCCGTCCTCCTTTAAGCTGGGGTATCCAAGAGCAACATCGCTTAAGTCTAGCTCTGGAGCCAATGCTTTGGCCCGGCTTAAAGCGGCTATGGCCCGGCTCTACGGATGCTCGCCTTAACTCCTGAATCCGTTGAGGTAACACGGCAAGCCGCTTGAGTACATCCTGCGGGAGATAAGGAGTATCATTTGATAAAGCCACAACGGCCAAAGCATCGTTGTGACCCGGTGTCTGTTGTTCCACTAGAGTGTACACCGCCTTAAGCTTGATCGGCATATTACGCTTGAGTTGGTACTCCTGGGACCTGCGTTTATGCATATAAGATTAAGCCGGAGATCATATCTGAAACAGTTATCAAATGAATCATGGTGATGTTCAAAGGTTACACATAGTCACTTACCAAAAATTGCTGAGACCATTTGGGATATCTGGTTTTTTAAGCCGGACAATTGGCAGCTTGCTTCAAAGAAGAGCTGCTTCTGCTGTCTCGGCCCGGGTCACAAGTGAAGATTTTTCATCCGCCGAGGCCTGCTTCTCCGCGTCAAAATCCTTCTTCAACTTTTCTTGCTCAGAGATGCTGAAGGAGAATTTGGAGTCAGCTTTTTGAATCTCAAGCTCTTGGGCACTTGACGGGTCTTGAATCGACAATCTGCAATTCGAATTGACTGGTGGAGACCTGCAACATGCCGGATTATGGTAAGGTTATGGTAAGGTGTTATTAAAGTCTCAAGCACTTTACAAGTAAAGACCCTTGACACTTGGGGGCTAATGTATGCTGAAGAAAATTTTACTTTCTTATGTCAGATTATGCATATTAAAGTCTCAAGTACTTTACAAGTAAAGATGCATGACACTTGGGGGCTAATGTGTATCGCTTCTTTAAAAAGTTGCTACATTACAGCCGGGTTCAAAATGCATTCTTATAAACCGGGCGAGCTAACAGTAAGCCGGTATCTAAGTCTACGGCATATTTACATATAAGCAGTAGACTTGGGGGCTAATCTGATAAAGTAAGATTCAGGAGAAATGATATAAGTTATACCTCGATTTATCTTGTATCTATTTCACCATGTCAATTTCAGTGTCGCATGTTGTTATGCACTTGATTCAGATAGCACGAGACTATATCGCCAATGCTTAAGTGGGCATAATCAGCGATGTCCTGTTTGGTCTTCCGACTTTTGACAAGTTCTTCCTTAGGGGTGCACTGGCAAGAAACGATGAGGCCACCCGGCTCAACATACTGACTTTTCAAGTATTCAACTTCCAGTTCAGCCGTCCGGACCGGGCTAGAAATTTCCGGTTTATCGGAGTTATCAAGAGTGCTTTCTTGAAGCGGGTCGGAAGATGGTGTCAGAATTTGATGGGCCGGCTCAGAAGGAGGTTGATGAGTAGAAGCCTCAGGGGCAGTGGTTCCGGGTTCCGGTTCCGTCGCAACTGGATCTTCAATTGGCTTATTCTTCTTTGCCCTCTTACTGGTCTTCGCCTGCACACTGTGAATAAAACAAAGGGATGAGTACAAAATATGAGTAAAGCAAAGCATGAGGATAAAAAAGGTATGTTACCCAGGGGCAGTCTTGAAAGCCGGCATGTTGGATTGCATAGACTTCGCGGAAGAAGGAGAGGTATCACGATAATTGGAGTCGAGATGAATTAAGAGGTCGACGAATTAAACCCGACAAAGGATAAGCAGAACACAAAGCGGAGATGACCTCGGTTCGACGCTTCACGCCACGTCGTAAGTCGAAGAAAGCTCGCATCCTTGCTTGTCCGGGTTTGCCTCGGTTCTCAAGCTGTTGTTGCTTCAAAAGAAATTGAGGATCTTGATAAGCTAAGGGATGTGAAAATCTTACTTTCTGGGTCACCCGCCGGGTTTTGTGCTTTGGCAAAGGCTCTGAGTCGGAGGAAATTATAGTTACCTCTTCACTATGAGCTTGGCTGTTTCCAGTGTCTTCCTGAAAGGCGGAAATATCAATAAAACAGTAACAAAGGAGTTAAAGAGAATAAGAGATTACCTCTTCCTCATCTGAAGAAGAGTCATCCAATTTGAGTAATTCAGAGGCGCTGGGTTTCTGCTTCTTTGAAGTCCCTGTCTTGGCGTTTTTCCTTTCTTTCTTCTTGGCGGCTCTGGCTTGTTGGGCAGCCTCGTGGTCATATTTGACTTTCCAGAAATCATCACTGGCCTGTGGGAAAGATAAGGAATTATAAGTACAAGGAGGTAAAACCTATTAAAAAGTACTTATTAAGATTGGTAACTTCGCAGGAGCCGGGTTATTCTTGCGGAAGGAAGTAGCTGAAGGTATTGTTGATAACAGTACCCTCCTTCAGCGATGGATCGGGTTGTAGCATCGGCTACGTCATCACAGTAAGTCATCGAGCGTGGCGCATTGGGTCGCTCTGTTACTTTGTATAAGTGCACATTAAGCGGGCGGCGGCTTAATGGGAGTATACGCCAAATGACCCAGACCCGGACCAAGTCAATGCCGTTTAAACCATTTCCCAGAAGGGCTTTAATCTTCTTGATGGTGGGGTTGAGCGGCAGACATTCAACAGCGGTCAGTTTATCCACCAGTGGGTGATTGAATTCAAGTCGCAGGGCGCGAAAGCTGGGCAGAGGCGGCTCATCAGCTGGGGAAGTATCCTGACAATAGAACCATGACTGGTTCCAATATTTGGGGTGACTCGGCTATTTCGGCGTAGAAGCGAACAGGTCTCTCCGTCATTTGGATTGAGATACCGCCAAGTTCAAGACTCGGCCCGTTGGCGCGCTCGTTCTGCTGGTTCAAGTAGAACAGTTCTTTGAATAAGAGCAGGCTTGGTTCCTCTCCCAGGTACACCTCACAGAAAACTTGGAAATTGCAAAGATTGGACACGGAATTGGGTCCTATGTCTTGAGGCCAAAGGTCAAAGAAAGTTAAAACTTCTCTGAAGAACTTTGAGCCGGGAGGGGCAAATCCATGGCTCATGTGATCCGTGAAAACTATTACTTCCCCTTCTTTGGGTTGAGGCTTCTCATCAGATGGGTCAGGGACACGATAAGACATGACTTCCTTCTTTGGCAAATGACCATATTTTACAAATTCAGCCAGTTTGCTTTTGGTGACAGTGGATGGGACCCAGTTGCAGGTTACATGAGCTTTGGTTGACTTAGGCGCCATGACAACATATTGGCCTATTGCAAAATAAGAAGTTCCGTCTTAAGTTTTAACCCAGAAGAAAATAGTCAAATTACTGAAGATAGCGGCTTAAAGGGGCCTAATGACATAAGGATAATTGGGCAACATTATTTAAGCCGCCACCAGTATTTACAACAGTTCAACAGCGTAAAAACCTGAGAAGGCGCTAAGGTTCACAGATCAAGTGGGATGTGTTTAAACCGGATATTTGAACAGCTATGTTAAAGGCATTTAACATAAGAAGTGTTCCGGGTGATAAAAACAGATCTCATAAGTGCAGAAAACAAGTGCAGCTATTATTTTGGATCAAATGGTCGTCCTGAAAAGAAAAATTTCTGTACCTAGAACAAGTGCAGAGAAGTTCATACACTCGAAAGAAGCTTCTGAACAAAGGAAAAGGGATCTGTTTGCATATAAAATGGGAGTGAAACAAGTACCGCAGCAGTTCTATACCATCTAATGATCAGAAAAGGGCGTTGGGGTGAGATCTATCAAGGGTTCATAGTGCGCAAGGATGAACACCGACGAACTCGATGAAAATTGTGATACATATCTAAGACAGGAAAGGAAAGGGACTTACAGGTCTAGAGAAGCTGCGGAGGTTCACTGGCGTGTTTCTGGACCGATTCAGGTTGATGCGGCGGCCTGGGTCGGAGAAGAAGAGAAGCTTGGCGGCGGCGGCGGAGCTCGAGAGGAGGCCAGAGGAAGGAGATGACTGGAAGGTGGAAAAATGAAACCCTGGTCGTGCCTATTTATAAGGAGAGCATAACTGAGACGATGCGGGAAACGAGGAGATAAGAATTATTATCCAGCGACCCCGACGCCTCGATTCTCGGAACGGACAATAAATACAGAGATCCGTTGGGCCGATTCGGCGGGATAAAAGGAAAGATGACGTCATGACGGGTTAACATGGATCCAAAGAGTGACATCACGCCGGGTTAAAGAAAGTATTTTTGCACAGTCCGAAGACTGAAGATTTATGTTTTAAGTTATTTTAAGATTGATATGAGCAGGTTCAAATCAATCTGGGGCCTAATGTTGGGGATATAACTATTTGTGTAAGCCGCCCAGGAGGGGCCGGGTTACGTAAAGAGTTACAGAATGAAGCCCAAGTCCAAGCATGAAGATGGCGTCTCAACAAGGGGCCTAAGGCCCACAGGCGACTTAAGGCCCGTTGTAGTAAACCGCCATAATGGCATGACTTGTATCATAAGGTAGACTTGACTAGTCACCGAGCCGGACACTGTTTATGAGCCGGCCGGGAGTCTGTAAGCCGCAGGGCGTCAACCCGTGTATATAAGGGGATGACCCGACGGCGGCTTAGGGCAAGAAACAACCTTTTGAGAACCGGGCATAGCATATCTCGCTCCCTGGTCATCGAAACCTCAAGCAATACCAACCCAACTAGACGTAGGCTTACCTTCACCGTAAGGAGCCGAACTAGTATAAACCCTCTCGTGTCCTTTGTCCCGATTAACCCCTTTAAGCTTCCTAGTTGCGATGGCTCCATGATTAAGTCCTTGCAAGAGGACATCTGCCGTGAAAATTCCACGGCACCTTCCCTTCAATTTTTAGTGAGGTTCTACCCGAAACACCCCCCTCCAAAGCGAAATTAGTTAAGCCCAAGCCCATAACTCAAAAATGACTTCTTTACATCTTTTATGGCTTATTTTGACAATATGCCCTGAAAAGGCGGAATCGAACTGGCCCTTAACTTGCATTTAAATTGTGCGTGCAATGATGAATCACTCCTGCCTGCTATCTGTACATTTAGGCATCATCATACATGGCATAACCTAATACATGTGCATTCCATTGTAGAATCTGTAATATGCAATGTTTATATGTCACAGCCCTAGAGTTTGTTTGTAACTTGTGGCATTGCATCCATGCATCATGTTTAAATTTATTTGAAAGTTGAAATGGGGATGTTGAAACCCTAGCACCAAATGAATTCAACTAGGTTCAAACTTAAAACTTTTCAATGAACCCAAAATGCCCTTCATAAATGCTCACCATCTTTGGTCCTGGCTAAACCCTCTGCCAAAAATGGTTTCATATTTTTGGAGGCTATTCTGGATTTTTGAATTAAATCATAAGTATTTGAATTTGGACATTTAAATTATATAAAATATTTTAAATATCCAAATAATCTTGAAAGCATTTGAGGGCTATTGGAAATAGTTTCAAAAGTGCCCACAATTATTTTCAGGATTTTACAAAATGAATTAATATTTTTACTAATTCAAAACAGAGAAATAAAATAGAAAACAGAAAACAAATAAGTAAGAGAGAGAGAGAAAGCCTTTGGGCCACTCACCGGACCCACTGGCAGCCCACCTAGCTGGCCCAGCTGGTGGCCTAGCCCACCAGGGCCCATGCCAGTCATCCTCTACCTCTGCCAGTAGGCAGAGGAGGGAGACAGAGCACGCGCGCGCCGTGGCGACACGCCACCTCCTTGCCTGCCTGCGTCCCTCGCCACCGCGACGCCTGAACCACCTCCCCGGCCTCCCCTCGACCCCTGGACATCGCACTTTCCCCTCTCCGCTTCTCTCTCGCCGTTCCCCACCACAGCCGAACGCGCTCGCCGCTGCCGACCGCCGCAGTCGTGGCCACCGCCTTCCCCGCGCCTCTCCGACGTGTTCCCGTGCTCCGTCCTGACCTCCTCTTCCTCCTCACCGAGCCGTGCGATGCCGTAAGCCCTAGAACGCTGCCAACGCCGTCTTCTTCAACCTCGGTCCACCGAGATCGCCGGTGACCGCACGCCGTCACCAACCCTTCCCCGAGCCCACCGAAAGCGTCTACATGACCGCTGTGAGCCATCGACCTCCCCATCCTCTTCTTTTTCTTTCCCGTGCGTCATAGCGATCGCACCACACTCACCCGCCTTGCAGCGCCGCCGCCGGGCTCGCCGGGCGAAGCCCGGTGACCATTTGGTCACGCAGGCGTGCACTCGTTGTGCTTGTCGCGACCGTAGAGCACCCCAGCACCTCAGCTCGCCGTTTGTGAGTAGCAGCACCGATCCAGACCGCTTTTGAGAGCTCCGGCTGCGCTCCACGAAGCTTCGCCGTCGTCGGTTCCGCCACCACAGGCCCGGCCACAACCGCCGTTCGGCCAGCGCGCCGAGGGCTCTCCAACGAGCCCAAGCACACCTCAAACCGAGCCATGGGCGATTCCGAAACACCTCCATGGCGTACATCCATGGCGGCAGCCTAACTCCGGCGAAAACGCCATTAGGCACTAACCTAATGACCCCCTGGGTCCATGACAGGTGGGGCCAGCCCCTGTTAAGTTTTGGATTAGTTTAAATCTATGCCTAATCAGCACAGTGACATGGAATGTGGGACCCATGGCTCAGGTTTGACCCCGGTCAGCTGTGTTGACCTGATGACGTCATCTTGACGTCATCTTGTATTGTACCTATTTTATGAAATTTGAATAAATCAGAAAAGGTTTAGAAAATTCCAGAAAATAGTTAAAACTTCTAAAATTCATATAAATTCAACCGTAACTCAGAATGAGATAAATTATATATGAAAAATGATCAGAAAAATCCAATCTATCCATCTGCACCATTTTCATGTATGTTAGAACAACTTATAGCTGCTGTTTAGCACAAATCATATAAATGGCATTTAATTATCCACATATGGAGTTTGAAATTGAATCTTGTATTCAAACCAACTTCGTTTAACCTGCTGCTAGATACATTAGCTCAATCAACAGCATATTGCAATGTCACATTCATGCATCATATTGCTGCATTGCATTGATTGTGTTCTTTCTTGTTTGCCGGTTATCCCCTCCCGGTAGACGATGTTCCGACGACGTGTTCGATGACACCGATGGAGAACTATACTATCTTCGGATGTGTCAGGCAAGCAAAACCCCCTTGTTCATTCCGATACAATCCCACTCTCTCGCTCCTGCTCTCTTTTACTGCATTAGGACAACAACGATTCATCTATTACTTGCTGCGGTAGTTGAACCCCTTTATCCTCTGCATGACCTGTCATTGCCACAAGAAATAGATGAAACCCACTAGCATGAGTAGGAGTTGTTTGAGCCCTGATGTGCCTACTCATTCATGCTTGTTTGTCATGCATGCTATTGCTTAGAGTTGTGTCAGGTCTGATTCATCGGGGATGAATTGGAGGTGCGTGAACATGTCCTACTGTGTGAGAGCTAAGTGTGTGAACACGATTTGGTAAAGGTAGCGTGTGAGGCCATGTAGGAGTACATGGTGGGTTGTCTCATTGAAACCGTCCTCAGGAACTGAGTTCTGTGTTTGTGATCCATGAACAGTTGCTACCACACATTGGGTTCCGGTAACTCGACCCCTCTCGACTTATTAATCAACTTGATCTCTGTCCAGGAGTTGCAACTAGTTTCTGGTGTTTGTAGGTAGTGTTAGTAGTCTACCGAGTGGCACCCGGTACAGGTGGGCTTGGGACAGACTAGGCACCATGGCACGGTGTACCAAGCGTAGATACATCCGTCGAGATGGGCTTGGTTACCCTGCACACATCGTTTGGGGCCGTGAGCGACACCCCGGTCGGATCTCCTTGCGGATGGAACCCGAATAGGCGATAAGCCTGGACTAGAGACTTGTGTGGTTAGTCAGGTCATGGCCGACTCCTCGCCAAAGCTTCCGCTTGAAGGTTGTCGAGATACACGGCGTGTACATGGTGGTAAGTGGCGAGAGCGTGTGTGAAGAAGTGCACCTGCAGGGTTATAAATGATCTATTCGAATAGCCGTGTCCGCGGTAAAGGACTTGGGTTGCACTGCAGTTCATAGACAAGTGAAAGTGGATACTCTAAAATGCGCAAGATAAGCATGAGTGCTATGGATGGCGTTCTCGTAGGAAGACGGGAGCGGATCCATAGTGGTGTATTGATATGATGAATATGTGGACTCGTGTGCGCCACCTCAAAAGAGTTACTTGCAGTCGTAGTTCAGGATAGCCACCGAGTTAAAGCTGGCTTGCTGCAGTTAAACTCCACTACTCCCTTTGTTGTTACTGATGCATATGTAGTTAGTTCTAATGTAAGTCTTGCTGGGAACATTTGTACTCACGTTTGCCTATTTTATGTTTTTGCAGAGAGACTGCCGTCTCGCTAGTATTTCCGCATGGACTTCGACGTTTAGCTTGTTACCTCAGCTACAATCTTGTGCCCTCGGCAGGATCTGGTAGATAGTCAGGCTTCTCAGCCTTTTTCATTTATAATTATGCGTACTCAGGACATGTTAAGCTTCCGCATGTGTATGACTTGTATGTTTCGCATCTTTGGGTCGAGAGACCCATGTTTGTAATATCTCGCTCCTCGGAGCCTAATGAATAAATACTTGAGTCGTAGAGTCTTGTTGTGATGCCATGTTGTATTTACCCATATCGAGCATATTGTGTGTATGATTGAAATGCTTGGTATGTGTGGGATCCGACAATCTAGTTGTTTATCCTCGGCAGCCTCTCTTATGGGGAAATGTAGTCTAGTGCTTCCTTGAGCCATAGTAGTCCACTACAGCCCGGTTCACGGAGTCCCGCTAGCCCAAAGATCGCTGCTCGGGACACTTGACTGGCCGACATGTGTCTCACTTCGTTCCTATGTTTGTCCCTTCAGGAAATGTCACTTGGTGACATCCGAGTCTGCCTAGCCTGCTACAGCCGGGTTCCTGAGTCCTGTTAGCCCAGTGCTACAGCCTGAATTCACACGCTGCTGACCGACATGCTCGAAGTTGATTCATGTATGCATGTCCCCATGGGTTGGTGCCGCTTTGGGTTCACGACTAGCCATGTCGGCCCGGGTTCTCTGTCATATGGATGCTAGCGACACTATCATATACGTGAGCCAAAAGGCGCAAACGGTCCCGGGCCATGGTAAGGCGACACCTGTGGGAATACTTGTGCGTGAGGCCGCAAAGTGATATGAGGTGTTACCGGCTAGGTCGATGTGACTTGGAATCGGGGTCCGACAGCTTTGGTATCGAGCTTCGACTGCAGTAGGATTACCAAGCCAAACCGGTCGAAGTTGTGTCTAGAAATGCTTTAGTTATGTAGGGGAATTGATTGTGGAAGGGAACGTAAGGCTCTTTTTACTCCTTATACCTCATGGCCTTCTGATCTGAGTCATATTCCCTTCTACGGGGATTAAGAACTAGGCTTCTCATCTATCTATCAGGATGACGTGTTACTAATCCTTAGACTTTTAAGATTGATGGTTTCAAGCTTTATCTCAGTTCCTACTACTTCCATATGTTAACAGTTGATCTCGGAACCTTGATATGATGTTATTGAGTGGTTATGCCACCATTTTGCATGATGTCTCAAATCATTTTGAGCATTTAAAGCCGTTATGCTGTCCGAGTCATCCCAGGTTTCTAAACTATCTGATGCATTTGCAAATCCCTTCCTCCCGTTCCTGATGTCCTTTTGGGCCAGATTAAGCACACTAATTAGTGAGTTGAGGTACTCTATTGCCTCGACATATATGTTGGAGTTATTATTATGACCCTAGGTGTCTAGAGTATCACTTAGTAATCCAGCCATGCTTTGTGTTCCCAGTGTGATGATTCTGGCCATTATTCTCGATAGCATCCCAGGATGCAATTTAGTTAGTAGGTATTCTATTCCTGGGTTCTTGAACCCAAGGTTCACCCTACTTACCTCATGTTGATAGTGTTTGCTAGTTCCTTTAGGATATTAGTAACCTTGTAATAGTCCTCGAGGTCTGTGGTACTTCCTTCTTCCAAATACCATGAACTGCTTATGGCAGGAGCTCTTTGAGCCAAAAGATCACAACTAGGGTGCTCTTGAGGAGTACTCCATTCTATATTGCGATTCTGCCAGTTCTATTTTTCTGCATAGGTTATCCGGAAGAAACCTGTTGAACTTGATTCGACATACTAACCTATGCATCCACAACTCAGAAAGTTATATGTTCCTTTGAGTTGTCCCTCTTTAGTTGTTTTCTGGCCTCCATCTGTCAATTGATAATCAAGAGTATGCGTGCATTCGTTCATCGATGCCTATTATTCTTGTGGTCTGTCAAGCCATTCTATTACGGAATGACTAGGAGAAACAAACTTGATTACCTCATCCATATCTAGGATTGGGTCAAAGCAATTGTACTGCGAGATCAAAATGCCAATCCAGCTTTTGTTACATTTCTACCACAAGTATTACCCATTTTAAGTCAGGAATGTCAAGAGAATTGCACCAACTCTTATGAATTCTTGATGCAGTGATACTTCTCGCCATTATCATTTGCTCCTCGGTTCCGTGTTGTTGCAACTGGAATACCGACAAGTGAATTTTGATGTGTGAAATTAATACTTCTAGCAACCATGTTGCTTAGTAGTAAACGGACAATAGTTTCACTCTTAGCGTGTTGGTTTTTGAATCATCAATTTTAAGATAGACTGTGCTACCTAGTTCTTATTTCCGGTGCACTCTCGATCAATGAGTTAGGATTGTGTCAATCCCTCACTCTGTTGATCATATCATCTTGCCCTGAACAGCAAGGTTGTTCTCGAGCTTAGTAACATATCGGTGGTTCGTGATGTTCCGAAAATCTTCTCGGAAGTGTTACCAGGTTGTCACCTGACCGCTATGTTGAGTTCGTGATCATGTTGGTTTTCCTCTAAACCACCCATTCTCCAAGGATCTGTGTTGGATACCCCTGAACTAGTTGGATAAGCTAAACAACATCTTGGAGAGTTGGAAGATAAAAGCTTGCCTAACTTAGTTCGTTCCAAAGGGATATCCTTGTGTAGTGTGTGTTGAAGAAAGATGATATCTTCATCGATTGGTCCCTGTGATCAGTTGTTGGACCTATTGTCTTATCAATCCTTTGATTTGAGTGTGGGCTATTGTCAAATCAAATCATTACCAACGATGTTCGTAATGTTGTCTTACTCGTGGTTGATCCCTCGAGCATACACCATTACATCTTTTGGTCTGACCAATACCAACACATTGTTCACATAATGGTGGAACTCCAATGATATGGAATTTCCGATGAGTTGTTGTTGAGCCCAACACATTGTCTCCTCCATGATTCATGTTGACATTGAGCTAGCGTTGGAAACTTTTGTAAGCATTGCCTTCGTGGTCCGTTCATGAGGTATATGTTTTGGTGAAAGAAGTGACTTTCTCTGATTCACGTGCATTTGGTGCAAGTTGCCGCCGTGAGTTCGAGGAAGATTGTTTTGTTTCCTATGGTACCATCCCAAGTCAGTCATGCATGTGCGAAGTGCTCTATGGTTTGATAGGTTGGCCGCCTCCACTCCATATGTGTTCCTAGCACACCAAGCCACTGACTGATTTGCTCAAGGAGAAGGAGTCCCTTCATAAGAGCTAATCCGGACTTATGGAAAGACTTCGATATCCTCGATGATGGTTCCCCCACCTGAACTAGGTAGTGTTTAATATAAGACTACTACGTGGCCATGCTTGCCTGGGACACCGTGTTCACATGTTTGTAGCAGAACCCGCTCATGTTTTGGAGCTTACTACCATAGTCCATCCCCCGAGAATCTCGCAACATCATCTCGTCGATTTGTGTTGCAACTTTTCCTTTTCAGACATGCTGTCTGAAATGTCCTGTTACCAACCAGATCTGAATCTCAGGCAGATATGATGGTTGAAACATTCCCAGCATTTGCGTTATGTTCCCAGCTTGCACCCCAGCAATTGTTGTCCAAGATCATCTTCCAAAGTGGACTTACCATGGGTCCCATCCATTTTCGATGATAAGCAAAATCATCCATTGCGTTGTCTTCGACAAGGTAGTCCACATCATCCATTCTAGCCGAGGGTGCCATTCTTTCGAACCCCTTCCAACGATCGATTGTGATTACCTCAGGCTGGTATAAAGAGTTTCAATGATCTTTGTATCAAAGTAATTCTTTTTGCCACTTAAGGGAATAGTTCCTCGAGTCACCTTTCCCAAAGTGCCCCGTTACGGGATCATGGCAATTATTTCCTCGCCACCTTGACACCATCCACCATCTTTCTAAGCGTGGGATTGTTGCCCACCAAATCAAACCCCGTCGCTTGTTCTTCCATCCCTCTTGATGTGTTTCGTGTCTCAGCTCGAGAGATATTTCAATGTCTCACTCGATGAGTGATCCTGAGTTGTTCGATCTTCGAGAAGATCGATCCCTCTAGAGTTTTCCCTTTCCTCTCATTGTCATGTTAGTTGGAGTTCTCAGAGCAAGACATCGAGACAAGGATGGTGATCGTGTCAACGTTCTTATGAAGTGCAACTTGGATCATGGAGATCGTGTTAGCTTGTGTCCCTCTGCCTTCTTACCTCACGACCTGAATCTCGGGACGAGATTCTTGTTTAGTAGGGGTGAGCTGTCACAGCCCTAGAGTTTGTTTGTAACTTGTGGCATTGCATCCATGCATCATGTTTAAATTTATTTGAAAGTTAAAATGGGAATGTTGAAACCCTAGCAACAAATGAATTCAACTAGGTTCAAACTTAAAACTTTTCAATGAACCCAAAATGCCCTTCATAAATGCTCACCATCTTTGGTCCTGGCTAAACCCTCTGCCAAAATGGTTTCATATTTTTGGAGGCTATTCTAGATTTTTGAATTAAATCATAAGTATTTGAATTTGGATATTTAAATTCTATTAAATATTTTAAATGTCCAAATAATCTTGAAAGCATTTGAGGGCTATTGGAAATAGTTTCAAAAGTGCCCACAATTATTTTCAGGATTTTACAAAATGAATTAGTATTTTTACTAATTCAAAACAGAGAAATAAAATAGAAAACAGAAAACAAAAAAGTAAGAGAGAGAGAGAAAGCCACTGGGCCACTCACCTGGACCTACCTGGCAGCCCACCTAGCTGGCCCGGTGGTGGCCTAGCCCACCAGGGCCCATGCAGTCATCCTCTACCTCTGCCAAGAGGCGGAGGAGGGAGACAGAGCCTTGTGTGCGTGTCGACACGCCACCTCCTTGCTGCATGCGTCCCTCGCCACCGACGCCTTTGAACTGCCTCCCGGCCTCCCCTCGACCCACAGACATCGCACTTTCCCTCTCCGCTTCTCTCTCGCGTTTCCCCACCACAGTAAAGCCTTCGCCGCCGACCGCTGCCTGGCCGTGGCCACCGCCTTCCAGCGCCTCTCCGGCGTGTTCCCGTGCTCCGCCTGACCTCCTCTTCCTCCTCACCTAGCCGTGCGGCCTCGGAAGCCCTAGAACGCTGCCAACACCGTCTTCTTCAACCTCGGTCCGCCGAGATCGCCGTGACCGCACGCCGTCACCAACCCTTCCTCGAGCCCACCGAGCGTCTACGTGACATTGTGAGCCACTGATCTCCCCCATCCTCATCTTTTCTTTCCCCGTGTGTCATAGCGACTGCACCGCACTCACCCACACACGCCGCCTGCCTCGTCTCGTGGCCCATGACCATTTGGTCGCAGGCGTGCACCGTTAATGCTTGTCGCGACCCGTAGAGCACCCCCAGCACCTCAGCTCGCTCGTTTGTGAGCAGCAGCACCGATCCAGACCGCACCTGAGCTCCAGCTGCCGCTCACGAGCTCGCCGTCATCGGTTCCGGCCACCACAAGCCCAGCCACCACCGCCGTTTGACGCGCGCCAGCGAGGGCTCTCCAACGAGCCCAAGCACACCTCAAACCGAGCCCTGTGGGCGATTCCTGAGCACCTCCGCCGCGTCTGTCCATGGTCGGCGGCCTAACTCCGGCGAAAACGCCATTAGGCACTAACCTAATGACCCCCTGGGTCCATGATGTGGGGCCAGCCTGTTAAGTTTTGGATTAGTTTAAATCTAAGCCTAATCGGCCTGATGACATGGAATGTGGGACCCACGGCTCAGGTTTGACCCCGGTAAGCTGTGTTGACCTGATGACGTCATCTTGACGTCATGCTGACGCTGTAACTATTTTCTGAAATTTGAATAAATCAGAAAAGGTTTAGAAAATTCCAGAAAATAGTTAAAACTTCTAAAATTCATATAAATTCAACCGTAACTCAGAATGAGATAAATTATATATGAAAAATGATCAGAAAAATCCAATCAATCGATCTGTACCATTTTCATGCATGTTAGAACAACTTATAGCTGCTGTTTAGCACAAATCATATAAATGGCATTTAAATATCCACATATGGAGTTTGAAATTGAATCTTGTATTCAAACCAACTTCATTTAACTTGCTGCTAGATGCATTAGCTCAATCAACAACATATTGCCATGTCACATTCATGCATCATATTGCTGCATTGCATTGATTGTGTTCTTTCTTGTTTGCGGTTATCCCTCCGGTGAAGCGGCGTTAAACGGCGTGTTCGATGACACCGATGGAGAACTATACAATCTTCGGATGTATCAGGCAAGCAAAACCCCCTTGTTCATTCCGATACAATCCCACTCTCTCGCTCTTGCTCTCTTTTACTGCATTAGGACAACAACGACTCATCTGTTACTTGCTGTGGTAGTTGAACCCCTTTATCCTCTGCATGACCTGTCATTGCCACAGTAAATAGATGAAACCCACTAGTATGAGTAGGAGTTGTTTGAGCCTGATGTGCCTACTCATTCATTCTTGTTTGTCATGCCTGCTATAGCTTAGAGTTGTGTCAGTCCGATTCGCCGGGGATGAATTGGAGGTGCGTGAACATGTCCTACTGTGTGAGAGCTAAGTGTGTGAACACGATTTGGTAAAGGTAGCGGTGAGAGGCCATGTAGGAGTACATGGTGGGTTGTCTCGTTGAAACTGTCCTCAGGAACTGAGTTATGTGTTTATGATCAATGAACAGTTACTACCACACATTGGGTTCCGGTAACTCGACCCCTCTCGACTTATTAATCAATTTGATCTCTGTCCAGGAGTTGCAACTAGTTTCTGGTGTTTGTAGGTAGTGTTAGTAGTCTCACCGAGTGGCACCCGATGCAGGTGGGCTTGGGACAGACTAGGCACCATGGCACGGTGTACCAAGCGTAGATCCATCCGTCGAGATGGGCTTGGGAACCCTGCACACATCGTTTGGGGCCGTGAGCGACACCCCGGCCGGATCTCCTTGCAGATGGAACCAGAATAGGCGATAAACCTAGACTAGAGACTTGTGTGGTTAGTCAGGTCGTGGCCGACTCCCTCGCCAGGCTTCCGCTTGAAGGTTGCCGAGATACACGACGTGTACATGGTGGTAAGTGGCGAGAGCATGTGTGAAGAAGTACACCCCTGCAGGGTTATAAATGATCTATTCAAATAGTCGTGTCATGTAAAGGACTTCTGGGTTGCCTGTACAGTTCATAGACAAGTGAAAGTGGATACTCTAAAATGCGCAAGATAAGCGTGAGTGCTATGGATGGCGTTCTCGTAGGAAGACGGAAGCGGGTCCATAGTGGTGTATTGATATGGTGAATATGTGGACTCGTGTGCGCCACCTCAAAAGAGTTACTTGCGATGTAGTTCAGGATAGCCACCGAGTCAAAGCTGGCTTGCTGCAGTTAAACTCCACTACTCCCTTTGTTGTTACCGATGCATATGTAGTTAGTTCTGATGTAAGTCTTGCTGGGTACATTTGTACTCACGTTTGCCTATTTTATGTTTTTGCAGAGAGACTTCCGTCTCGCTAGTATTTCCGCATGGACTTCGACGTTTAGCTTGTTACCTCAGCTACGATCTTGTGCCCTCGGCAGGATCTGGTAGATAGTCAGGCTTCTCAGCCTTTTTCATTTATAGTTGTCTGTACTCAGACATGTTAAGCTTCCGCATGTGTATGACTTGTATGCTCTGCATGCTGGGTCGAGAGACCCATGTTTGTAATATCTCGCTCCTCGGAGCCTATTGAATAAATACTTGAGTCGTAGAGTCTTGTTGTGATGCCATGTTGTATTTACCCATATCGAGCATATTGTGTGTATGATTGAAATGCTTGGTATGTGTGGGATCCGACAATCTAGTTGTTTATCCTCGGCAGCCTCTCTTATGGGGAAATGTAGTCTAGTGCTTCCTTGAGCCATAGTAGTCCGCTACAGCCCGGTTCACCGGAGTCCTGCTAGCCCAGCACTACTGCTGTGACACTTGATCGACCGGCATGTGTCTCACTTCGTTCATGTGTACGTCGCCTTCGGGAAATTTCACGCGGTGACATCCGAGTCCTGCCTAGCTCGCTACAGCCCGGGTTCCTGAGTCCTGTTAGCCCGGTGCTACAGCCCGGATTCACGTCTGTCAACCGACATGCTCGAAGTTGATTCATGTATGCCTGTCCCCATGGGTTGGTGCCGCTTTGGGTTCACGACTAGCCATGTCGGCCGGGTTCTCTGTCATATGGATGCTAGCGACACTATCATATACGTGAGCCAAAAGGCATAAACGGTCCCGGGCCATGGTAAGCGACAGGTGGAATACCGTGCGTGAGGCCGCAAAGTGATATGAGGTGTTACCGGCTAGATCGATGTGACTTGGAATCGGGGTCCTGACATTATATTAGTTCATACGTTGCACATGATGTTTAAATGCCCCTTAAATCTGGTAAGTCAAGTGATGGTCCTTAAGCCTCCTTCTTTGCTTTTTTTCTTGATATGTAAGATTTGCTCACACATCTATTCAATTGCTTGTTTGCATCAGCCAGCCATACTAGGACTGTTTGCTATGATTACTTGTTGTTCTTGACCTAACACTCTAACAGAGCTGGTCAACGATGTAAACACTAAGGGCTGCTGTAGTGGGGCCTTGCCTAACTCATAGGTGACATAAAGGTTTGGCTGTACACTACGGTAGGCTCTCCAAGAGTACCTGGAGATCCAGTTCGAAGGTATGCCTAGTTTTAACATAGTGCAGACATAGTAAATGCTCATTTAATTGTGTGCAAGTGCAAGAGATGCGGCATGTTCCATTATGTTGTATTGTTTTGTTATAATCTCATCCTTTTGTGTTCACAGACTGGAAAGTATGCATATTTATCTTCCAAGGAGACGAGTAACTAGTTTGTGTCACCTTGCAGAGGGGGTGCAATGAAGATAAGATTGAGGATTTCCAAGTACAAGATGTTAGGAAGGAGCTTTGCAAGAGAAGTAGGAGCTGCGCCGATCCTCTTCAACCTGCTAAGGTAAGTCACTGTATGCAACTCAACAGTTCAATTCCTTGTTTGTTTCAGGCATAGTTAATTTTCTCTTTTCAATTGCTTTATTTGTTCTCAGTTAATGAGATGCCCAAATAATCATGCCTGATGTTCGGTACTTGTATCACTATTAGTTGACATAATTAAAGGCCTTACCATTTAATTACTCTGTCGAAGTGTGCCTAAAGCTTTGAAGTCTATTAACCAACTATTATTGCATGAGGCTCACAATCTAGTTTATACTACGCTAATGATTGCATAGTTTTGCCTGTTGTAGTATGTTTGTATGAAACCCTCTGCTGTTCATAATGCTCCCTAAGACTTTAATTGAGGTATAGAATGGCCAACTGCTTGCTTACTTATACGCAACATGCTTTCTAAATTTGTAACTTGTCCGTGTTTTCGATTGGGCCCCAACATCATGCTCTTCTGGTGAGCTAAGAGGGATTTCTGTATGCATGCTGCACAGACTATCTTCTTTATAATTTTTAAAATATCACCTGCTTATGATTCATGACGTGTAACCTTTTTTTGTGAAAGTGACGTTTAACATTATTGTTAATCCTGTTTTGCCATGTAGTAAAAAATAGTGTCTTGTTCGCTTCACTGTTGTAACTATATTTTTGCCCTAGTCATGTGTACTTACAGAAACATTTCAGGATGAAGTGACATCAACACAAAAATCATGCGGCGGTGCGGCATGGCCGTTACTGAATGATTATGGATTGGAATTGGAATGTGCTGATGTTCTCGAGCATCAACTAGAGGTGGCAAGACAATGTGTACATGATTGTCAACGTATAATCAACAAGTTGAGACTGGACATGCAAGTATTAGATGCAGGAGTCAAAAAAATGAAACAAGACACCGAGGAAACCAGGAAGGAATTGGAGATTTTGCAGACTGAAATTTGTGCTATCTGAATCCGGCCAATCCTATTTTCTGAAGAGATTATAGTTCAAATGGAGTTAAGTTGATGCGCGTCCATGATGTATGAGCTATATTTGCCCAGTGTATGTAATTTTTTGTTTGTGTATGCTTTATTATCACCTATGCCAAACCATAATGCCCAGTGGGTATAATCGGCTGTAATTTCTTTATTGTATAGTGTAGGATTATTCTACCTTTCTATGCCTTGATCTCTTTGTTGTATAGTGTATGCTTTTTAGAGGTGATAGTATTGAGTAGGATAATTCTTTGAATATTCTATATCGTTCAAAAGGGGGCCAACTCGCCCGACCATGGCCCTTCACGGGCCGTCGGATCCATGGGCCTTCTACGTCTCGTAGGATCCATGGGCCTTCTACGTCTCATAGGATCCATGGGCCTTCTACGTAGGATAATTCTTTGAATATTCTATATCGTTCAAAAGGGGCCAACTCGCCCGACCATGGCCCTTCACGGGCCGTCGGATCCATGGGCCTTCTACGTCTCGTAGGATCCATGGGCCTTCTACGTCTCATAGGATCCATGGGCCTTCTACGTCTCGTAGGATCCATGGGCCTTCTACGTCTCGTAGGATCCATGGGTCTTCTACGTCTCGTAGGATCCATGGGCCTTCTACATCACGTAGGATCCATGGGCCGCCGACTCATTTATGGGTCTTGTACGGGCCTTTAATGGGCCATAGACGGGCCTATAATGGAAATTGTACGTTTTATGGGCTGACCATAACGGGCCATTAATAGGCCGTATTTGGTGATGCTATGAAAATGGCCCAACAGACTAACGGACCCCAAACGGGCCGACTGTAACGACGGGCTGAATTTGGCCCATAAGCAAATAATGACAGTAACGGGCCGTAAGTAACCGAATGCTGCAAATGAGCCCAAGAATAAATGGGCCCTAGGAAGGCCGAAAGTTAACTTGGGCTGGAAACGGCCCAATTGAATAACGGCCCGTTAATGGGTATAAAGTGTTACACTATTCACTACGGGCCAGTTTAACCGTGGGCCATTAATGGGTGTAAAGTAATACACTGTTCATTATGGGCCAGTTTCAGCACGGGCCGCTAATGGGCCAAGAGTTACAAAGGGCCTCATATGGGCCAAAAGACGTCATGGGACATACATGGGCCAGAAGTGAAAACGGGCAGGAATCATATTGGATGGCCCAGATGACGCTACTGGGCCTAATTCACATAGGGCGTAATGGGCCTTGGGTTAGCAGGCTGTAAATGGGCTATATGCTAACAGGCCGTTAACAGGCTTTCCATGGGCCGGCCCGCCAGCTTTTGGCCAAGTCAAACGGGCCGGCCTTTTCACAGGAATGGGCAACTATTGGGCCGTGCCACGTGTCGACGTATCATAGGCGCCTTCATCCGTCCAAAGGAGTGGATGACATCTGTCCCAATGATGAGCCGACACGTGTTTCCTCCAGCCAATGATGATTTTACACGTGGAAAATCCCCATTGGTCGGGGCTGTTCACGGGTTATCGGATCCAAAACCCAACCCAATAACTTAACGGCATTCCGTTACGGTGGATGCCACGTGTCGGTCACCCTTGACGAAAGCACTTCTGTGACGCGTGATCTATTGTCATGGAAGTGGACACTTCCGTGATGATAATTTTGGTAATGTCATGGAACACTTCTACGACAGCACAGGTATGACTATCTTGATTCTGTCATAAAATCGTCATGGATGTACATGCATGACAAAAAATGCGACCTACTGTGACAAACACGTATCATCACGGAAGTGTATTTTTTTGTAGTGCACAATGCTGACTCCGAGGGGTCGGAGCCAGTGTCCGGAGAAGAGTCCGTCTTCCTGATGGTTGCCAGTGACACTTCTCCCTCCGGTTCTTCCATATTGGGCTTAGTGGCCGCAGATAGTCCGGCGGGCTCAGGAATCCCGTCTTTAGACCTGATAATGCGCTCCGGATCTAAGGCCAGAGCGGAGGTTGGGGTCGTGAACCCTTGGAAGATCAAGTCTCCTCGGATATCAGTGACATAGTCCAGATTTCCAAAACTAATCTGGTGACCTGGGGCGTAGCTGTCGATCTGCTCTAGATGGCCAAGCGAGTTGGCCTGCAGTGCAAAGCCACCGAACACAAAGATATGACCGGGGAGAAAGACCTCCCTCAGGGCAGTATTATTGTAGATGATGGATGGAGCGATCGAACCTTCCGACGACGACACAGCGGAACTCTCAATGAAAGCACCAATCTCGGTGTCAAAACCGGTGGATCTCGGGTAGGGGGTCCCGAACTGTGCGTCTAAGGTCGATGGTAACAGGAGACGGGGGACACTATGTTTACCCAGGTTCAGGCCCACTCGATGGAGGTAATACCCTACTTCCTGCTTGATTGACCTTGATGAATATGATGATTACAAGAGTTGATCTACCACGAGATCGTAATGGCTAAACCCTAGAAGTCTAGCATGTATGATTATGTTCCTCTCTACAGACTAAACCCTCCGGTTTATATAGACACCGGAGGGGCCTAGGGTTGTACAGAGTCAGTTTACAGAGGAAGTAATCTTCGTATCCGAACGCCAAGCTTGCCATCGACGCAAAGGAGAGTCCCATCCGGACACGGGATGAAGTCTTCTATCTTGTATTTCCGTGGCCCATTAGTCCGGCCCACGTCTCATACGCCGGACGTCGGAGGACCCTGAGGGAGTCCTGGACTAGGGAGTGTCCGGATAGCCGAACTATCATCGCGGCCGGACTCCAAGACTATGAAGATACAAGATTGAAGACTTCGTCCCGTGTCCGGATGGGACTTTCCTTGGCGTGGAAGGCAAGCTTGGCGATACGGATATGTAGATCTCCTACCATTGTAACCGACTCTGTGTAACCCTAACCTATCCGGTGTCTATATAAACCGGAGGTTTTTAGTCCGTGGGATCTAACAACAATCAGACCATAGGCTAGCTTCTAGGGTTTAGCCTCACGATCTCGTGGTAGATCTACTCTTTGTACTACCCATATCATTAATATTAATCAAGCGGGGTAGGGTATTACCTCCATCGAGAGGGCCCGAACACGGGTAAAAACATCGTGTCCCTTGTCTCTGTTACCATCCGCCTAGACGCACAATTCGGGACCCCCTACCCGAGATCCGCCATTTTGACACCGACATTGGTGCTTTCATTGAGAGTTCCTTCCGTGTCGTCACCGATAGGGCCTGATGGCTCCTTCGATCATCAACAATGATGCGGTCCAGGGTGAGACTTTTCTCCCCGGACAGATCTTCGTATTCGGCGGCTTTGCACTGTGGGCCAATTCGCTTGGCCATGTGGAGCAGGTCGGAAGCTACGCCCCTAGCCATCAGGCCAGATTTGGAAGCTTGAATTATACGGCCGACATCCGCGGAGACTTGATCTCCGACGGATTCAAGCCACAGCCAAGAGCGCCGCACTGTCTCAATGGGCATGATCTAACTCTGCCGCCGAACAGTGTCCTGGAGGCCGCACTAAGGTCCACTCCGAACATTAATTCGGAGCCGATCTCGCCAATCGAGGATGGTTGGGTGGACACCACCTCGGGGGCTGAAATCTCTACGACGATCAAGCCAAACTCCATCCCTGTCCTTTGCGAAGAACTTGACTCCAGGGTGCCGGACTCCGAACCCTCCGCGCCCCTTCCAATCGAATCCGATTGGGCGCCGGACATGGAGTTCACTGCCGCGGACATCTTTCAGCACTCGCCCTTTGGCGACATCCTGAATTCACTAAAGTCTCTCTCTTTATCCGGAGAGCCATGGCCAGACTACGGTCAGCAAGGTTGGGATGCGGACCACAAAGAAATTCAACGCCCACCCACCACCCACTTCGTAGCCACTGTCGAAAGCTTACATGACATGCTCGATTTCGACTCCGAAGACATCGACGGTATGGAAGACGATGTAGGAGACAACCATGAACGAGCGCCTATAGGATGCTGGACAACCACCTCATCCCATTATGTATACATGGTGGATACACCTAAAGGAAATGAAGATGAGGAACAACGGGGCCTTCTGAAGGATAAATCCTCGAAAAGCAGTCAAACGGCAACGTAAACGCCAACCAAGTCCCGCCTTCACAAAGACCCAGCCATAGAGCAGGGCGAACCGGTGGACTGACGAACATGCTATCGAACAATCGTCCGAACAAGACAACTTGGATAAACAACCCGTCCCCGACGAAGACAACAGTCCGGACGATCTCACGCCGGACAAATTGTTGGAGCAGAATAACCTCCACAAAAGGCTCGTCGCCACTGTGCGTAGCCTGAAAAAGAAGAAGCGGAAGCTCAAAACAGCGGAAGATGCTATCAGAATCAGATGGAGCAGAGGATTCAACACCGCAGATAAATACGGCGACAGTCGCCGAACAAAGAGCTACCCAAAGAGAAACCTACTGCCCGAATTTGATGAGGAGGCCATAGAGCCCCCACAGTCAAAAAGTAAGAGGGCCACCCGGTCGGATGGACGACCCCACGACAAAAAGAGAGCGGCAAAGGGCGCAGCACACAAACCGGTACGCGGTCCGCATAAGGATTCACATCAAAAGGATGACCCAGTTAGGTCCATCTATGGGCCGATAAAGCAAGCTCTTCAAAGCAATGCAATACGCCAAATATCCGAACATCACGGGCGCACCCAAACAGGGTGCCGACACCCTATGCTTCACCGATGAGGTGCTGGATCATGAATTTCCAGCGGGATTCAAACCCGTAAACATAGAGGCATACGACGGAACAACAGACCCTGGAGTCTGGATTGAGGATTAGATCCTCCACATACACATGGCTAGAGGAGATGATCTCCACGCCATAAAATACTTACCCCTCAAACTCAAAGGGCCAGCTCGGCATTGGCTTAAAAGCCCCCCGAAAATACCATTGGAAGCTGGGAAGAGCTCGAGGATGCGTTTCGGGCAAACTTTCAGGGGACCTATGTCCGCCCTCCGGATGCACGATTTATCTAAGTCACATAACTCAACAGCCCGGAGAGTCAGCCCGAAATTCTGGAACAGGTTCCTTACTAAAAAGAACCAAATAGTCGACTGTCAGGACGCTGAAGCCTTAGCAGCCTTCAAACACAACGTCCGAGATGAATGGATCGCCAGACACCTCGGCCAAGAAAAGCCAAGAACAATGGCTGCATTAACAAGCCTCATGACCCGCTTTTGCGCGGGAAAGGATAGCTGGCTAGCAAGATGCAGCACCAACGACCCAAGTACATCCGAAGTCAGGAATGGAAATGGGAAACCATGGTGCAACAAGGACCAGAGCCGGATTAAAATGAACGGTCCAAAGAGCGCGGCAGTCAACGCCGGATTCAAAAGCTCATGGCAGAACAATAAAAAACTGCCCCTTAAGGACAATAGCGATGAGCAATCCAACTTAACCAAAATCTTGGACAAGATATGTCAAATCCACAGTACTCCCGGGAGGTCTGCAAACCATACCCACAGAGATTGTTGGGTCTTCAAACAGTCTGGCAGACTCAACGCTGAACACAAGGGTCTCGACACACCAAGTGAAGATGATGAAGAGCACCACAAGCAGAGCCCCGAAAAACAAAAGAATTTCCCACAACAGGTTAAAACAGTAAACTCACTTCACGTGATCAAAGGGAAAAACAGAGCGGCGCCCACTAGAATGCGCGCCGCACAAACTACCCTAGCGGAGTACCAACACTGGTTGCCAAAACCAATCACCTTCGACTATCAGGACTATTCCGAAAGTATCCGGAACACAGGATGGACTGCCTTGATATTGGATCCAATAATCGACGGATTCCAATTTACACAAGTCCTCATGGATGGTGGCAGTGACATAAACCTGATATATCAGGACACAATCCGCAGGATGGGGATAGACCCAACCAAAATTCGCCGTAGCAACACCTCCTTCAAAGGAGTAATGCCAGGCCCATATGCCCATTGTACGGGCTCCATACTGCTAGAAGTTGTGTTCGGTTCATCCGACAACTTCCGTCACGAAAATTAATCTTCCATGTCGCCCCGTTTAAAAGTAGCCATCAAGCACTATTGGGACGCGAAGCTTTCGCCTGCTTTAACGCAATACCGCATTATGCATCTCTTACACTAAAAATGCCGGGTCCACGCGGCATCATCTCATTAAAAGGGAGTATTAAGTGTTACTCGAGCACGGAGGAACGTGAGACTGCCTTGACAGCCCCACACCCATCCGGCTACGCTAGTCAAAGAACCTGAATAGGTCATTCAAACACCGGACACGGCTAGACGAGTCCGGCGCCTACTAGCGGCATGCCCCCATACAAGGGGCTGCATGCATGTACAACAAGAGACAACAAAGCTCAATTTTATTCACTCCTTCGAATTGTACTATGTTTATTTAATACAAAGTACATTCTTTCGCACGATCTTTTTTCTTTCAAACTAAGTTCCTCTCTTTTACAGATGAACAACGTGCTACACCAGTCCAGGATACGGCACAACGGAGATACAGGCGCAGACGTGCAGTAGGGACCCGTTGCAAGGATTCTTTTCAGATTAAGACCCTGCGTAAAACTTTTTTACTGTCTCTTGTTGATATACATCCCCCGGTTTCTTACTATAACCGAGGAGGAGGCTGGCGTTTTGGCATTGGCCGCAACAGACTTTTTGCGCATACCTGGACACCAGGGGCTTAGGGCATTATTCTGCCCGTTTTTATAAAGACTGAATACCTTAGGGAGTGTTCGGCATCTCGAGTTAGGCCTTATATGCATCAGCTCTGAATCATGTCTTTGGTCAAATGTTGGGTTTGCCCGGCTCCTGTGTTTTGCTGCCTTACGTTCCGTTCTATCCGCTAACGCGGCACCAGGAGAACTACTGCGATTGTGCCCCGGCTCGGCCGGGCGAGCACCTCAGTAGATAAAGCCGAAAACTGACTGTCATGATATAGCGAGAGACTGGTCAACCACTCGATGGCTCACTGGAATGTTTAGAATTCCTCCGCATTAACGAAGGACTGTCTTTTCGGTCAGGCACATACGCACCCCGAATTCGAGAGAGTGCGGTGCCCCCAGGGGCTATATAGTAGCCCCACCCTCGAACTCCTTTGGCTAAGTGAAAGTGATAAAGCATTATAGTCCGACTGCCTAGTTTGCTACGCTACCACCTCCTTAACAGGACCAAGACGTTGGATTAAGTGTGAAAAAGCGCCTTCTTTGCAAACACCCCCGCACCACGTGCGTGGGGGCTGAAGCCAAGGACTGCCATCTTTCAGGTTATATATACATATACATCAACGGCCGCACAGGGAGTAGTTTACCACTTGAACGCACAAGTATAAAAAGCTCTTATATTATATTGAAACATTGTTTTCACAAATCATGCATGTCATTTAAATATGATATCCTTCGAGCAATGCGTCTCTATTAAACGAGCGCCCTGCAGGACTTCCTCAAAATAGTCCTCGGCACGTACTCGGCTTCTGTCTGAATCTTGGGATGCAACATCGGTGGCCTTCATCTACGCCCAGTATGTCTTGACACGGGCCAGAGCCATCCGCGCTCCCTCAATACACGCCGACCGCTTCATTGTGTCGATACATGGTACCGCACAAGGAATTACTGCACTAAGCCAAAATAACTCTTCGGTTGGGGTCCACCTGGCCACAAATGAGTCATGACATGCTTCATGGCAAGTCCGGATAATCGATTCAGCTTGGCCCATTCGGCCAACCGATCGGTCAACGGAAGAGGACGCTCCGGACTATGGAATTGCGACCAATATAGCTCTTCCCTTTTGTGCCCCTTCCGCCTCGGAAGTGCTCAATCACGTCCGCGGCGCTTCGCGCTAAGTCGAGATAAGCATCCTCGAACTCCACAACTTGTCCAACCGAGCATACTTCGGATCCGTATATTTCCTCCGCAGTTGTAAACGGTTTTCCAGCCACAATAGCCCGGCCCGACTCAGCTCCTCCTTGGCAGCTCTCAAAGCGGAACGGGCATCCTTGGATTCGGCGGTGGCCTTTTCAAAGCCCTTCTTGCTCGCTGACGTTCTTTTTCAAGAACCTCGCAGCGGTCGGTAATATTGTTCAACTTTCTGGCCATATCGGCCATTTCTTCTTTGCTTCCGCAGTGAGCAGCCCGTTCGGCTTTTAGCTCTTCGGCCGCCCTTAAAGCGGCCGCATTACTATTTCTGGCTTGCTCTTTTGCTCGGGCGAGTTCCGCCTGCAGCTCCTCCACAGCAGCGGCACCATCTGCATTAAGCATACAAGTAGTAAGACATGGGCGTCAAGCTCCCTTACCAGGTGTCCGTGTAGAAGTCGCATACCTTGTGACTCGTCAAACCGTTTATTGACCAGCGATGTCGCATCCGCCTCGTCAAGTTGCCGCTTTAGTTCGCCATATTCCTCGATCCGGCTGGCCACGGACGCCCGCCACCTGTTTAGGAGCGGCGATATGTTATAATCGAGATTTTGATCCTCGCACGCTGTCAATTTTGAAAACATACCGAGTCTCGTGGGCTACTATCTATACAGGGCGCATTCTATATGTATAACTCGGAAGGTACATCATTTTTGCGTACCTCGAACCTCACAAGAAGCTTCTGACGGCTTCATGCAATCCGCTCTCCGCGGATGCAATTCTTTCAATCATCGTACCCATTAGAGCACGGTGATCTTCTGAGATAGCCGCTCGCCCAAGCAGATCCTTCAGCTCTTCCGACCGCACGCCAGTTGGCGCCGGACCTTCCGGCCCTGCCGGACTTGGGGAAACCCTCCGCGAAGACACCTCAGGGTTGTCCGCCTCGCATGAGGGTGCGACAGGTGGAGGCGTTTTGCTCTCCATCATCTCCGGAAGAAGATCCCCCGAAGACGAGCTCTACTGAGAAGGGCTGAGATCCGAACTACAAGGTACAATTTTGGTTATCTTTAGAAATAAATACAGGGATGTTCCTTATTTACAAGACCCCTTCTTTTTACTTACGGCTTGCTGGAGGGCTGATCCCCTTGGGGAAATAGTGCGGTTGGGTTACTTCCCAGCGCCGGACTCTCTGATGAAGATTCCTTTCCCCTCTTTGAGGCTTTGACCTCCGGATCTTCCGAAGCAGTCCTCTTCTCTCCTCGAAAGATGGGACTTTTAATCCCTCCTTCCTTGATAGCCTCCTTCGTATGGGCAGTTGCTTCCCCGCTCCCCCCTTCGCCTTCTTCAAAAGGCGCGGTCTTCAACATCTTAGTCAGCATGGGATCCGGCGTGGTCTCTGGGAGGGGAGTCGGACACCTTATTAACTTTGCCTTGGCTATCCACTCCTGTTCAAGAAACGGCTCCTTTAAAGGGCATATATATATGATAAATGAATGAACAGCTTGTCCGGTTACAGGACTACTTACTTGAGTATTTGGGCGATTGCAGCTTAGCCCTGCGTCCTCAGTCAGGTCTAGACACTTCTCTTGTGATCCGAAGAACAGTTTATACATCTCCACGGGCGTCGTACCCATAAAATTTTGGAGAGCTCGTGGTCCCTCCGGATTAAATTCCCACAGGCGGAGGGGTCGACGTTTGCAGGGCAGAAGGCGCCGAATCAACATAACCTGCGCCACTGCAACCAGATTGATCTCCCTTTCTTGGAGGTCTCGAATACGGACCTGCAACAAAGGAACGCCCTTGGACGGCCCCCAGTCGAGCCCCTTGTTGACCCATGACGCCAGCTGCTGTGGTGGACCTGAGCGGAAGGCGGGGAGCGCCACCCATTTGGTGCCCCTGGGAGCGGTGATATAAAACCACTCCCATTGCCACAAACCAAGCTCCTCTTGAAAAGAGCCCTCGGGCCACGGAGCATCGGACACGATTGCTTATGACCGCCCCTCCACACTGCTTGTTGCCCCTCGATCATCTTTGGCTCCACCTGGAAGGTCTTGAGCCACAATCCAAAGTGAGGGGTAATATGGAGGAAGGCCTCACATACGACAATGAATGACGAGATATGGAGGATGGACTCCGGATTCAAGTCATGGAAATCAATCCCATAATAAAACATGAGCCCCCGCACAAAGGGATCCATCGGGAAGCCTAAACCCCGAAGGAAGTGAGACACGAACACCACGTTCTCTCCGGGCTCAGGAGTGGGAATGACCTGCCCTAGAGCAGGCAGCCTATGCGAAATCTCGTCGATTAGGTACCTGGTGTCTCGCAGCTTTAGCACATCTTCTTCCGTGACAGAAGAAGACATCCATCAGCCGTGCTGGTCGGAGCCGGACATCGTCGAAGGTCCGAAGCGCCTAAATCTAAAGCTTTGGGTGTTAGAACTCGAAGCGCGAGGTGAACTCGATGGAGGGTGTAAAAAAGAAGAGGGCCTTGGTCTCATTATAAAGAGGTTGAATACCAAGAGCCCTCCCTGTGGTCGATTAGGACTCGCCTTTGATAGAGGAGGCATGCCAACGGGCACGGTTGGGTTACCCACGTCCGTATTGATGAGAATCCCGGAATAAGGGGGCACGATCTACGCTTTGATAAACGTGCCAAGGAAACCGCCTTGCAAAAAGCGTTAAGGTGGAACGGTAAAAAGTGATTCATATAAAGGCCTGGCCGTGGTGTGATGTCACACCGCGGAATACGTCAGCAGATCTGTGCAAAAGTTATTCTCTCTACGGTGGTATGTGGAACTTGTTTTGCAGAGCCGGACACTATCCGTGTGTTCAAAACCTTCTATGAAGTATTCGGAGGAAGAACCCGCCTTGCAATGCCGAAGACAATATGCGCGCCCGGACTAAATCGTCATTGAAGCCTGGTTCGAGGGCTCTGAGGGAGTCTGGACTAGGGGTGTCGGGATAGCCGAACTATTATTGCGGCGGACTCCAAGACTATGAAGATACAAGATTGAAGACTTCGTCCGTGTCCGGATGGGACTTTCCTTGGCGTGGAAGGCAAGCTTGGCGTCTGGATATGTAGATCTCCTACCATTGTAACCGACTGTGTAACCCTAACCTATCCGGTGTCTATATAAACCGGAGGGTTTTAGTCCGTAGGACAAACAACAATCATACCATAGGCTAGCTTCTAGGGTTTAGCCTCTACGATCTCGTGGTAGATCTACTCTTGTACTACCCATATCAACAATATTAATCAAGAAGGAGTAGGGTATTACCTCCATCGAGAGGGCCCGAACCTGGGTAAAAACATCGTGTCCCTTGTCTCCTGTTACCATCCACCTAGACGCACAGTTCGGGACCCCCTACCCGAGATCCGTTGGTTTTGACACCGACAGACCCCTTAATCTAGGACTCCCTCAGGGATGATGCCCTTGGTACCCGACATCTTCATCTTGAGGTAAGCATAGTGCGGCACCGCCGTGAACTTGGCTAGGGCTGGCCGGCCTAGGAGCGCGTGGTAGGGGCTCTTCAGGTCGACCACCTCGAACCAGATGGGATCTCGGCGGAAATGATCTTTGTCTCTAAAGAGGACGTCTATCTTGATCTTGCTGATTGGAGAGTAGGAAAGGCCGGCGCAATGCCGTAGAATACAGTCCGACTGGGCTGGAGTTGCTTCTCCTTGATGCACAACTTCTCCAAGGTGTCGCGGTAGAGGATGTTGATGCTGCTACCAGCATCTATCAGGAATCAGGAGAAGCGACAGGCTCGTATCTCCGTTGAAAAGGTGGCATCCAACACCATGGCATAGGAACTTGGAGAAGGCATCTCCTCCGGGTGGTCGGCGCAACTCCAGCTGATGGGCCTCTTGGACCAGTGCATGAACTCTGGGACTTCAGAGGCGACAGCATTCACCTCGCAGTACTGCTGACGCCGAGTGTGCTTGTCATCGGCCACACTGGTGAAGACGACATAGGCTCCATGTTCTTTGGGGAACTCATCTTGGATGGCGGCGACTGGACGGGCCACCGGCTGCTGAGGAGGCGGAGCCGGGCAGCGGTAGAGGCGGCAGTCCTCGCCCTTAACTTGTCTGGGTAAGCCAGTGGCACTTCCGGGATGTGTGGTTGGACGGCTTCGCGCCGCTGTTGAACTTGCAGGGAGCATCAAGGGTTTGCTCGAAAGAGAAGGTTGGCAACCAAGCAGGCTTACCGCCCTTCTGACGCTTGGGGCCGGGTTGACCCTCTGGATGCTGATATTCAACTGTTGCCACTTGCTGGCTGGTGGAAGCCGGTTGCGGGGACTTGCACTTGTTGTCATTCAACTGCTAGCGCCAACTGGAGTCACCAGCCGGAGTCTGAGGAGCCGGAGCGAGCACCTTCCCGGACACGTCTACCCGGAGGTCCGACTTCATGGAGGAGTCGGCGGTGGCATACTTATCTTTTATGATCAACAGCTCGTCGAGTGTGGCCAACTCATCACAGAGGATTTGGTGCTTGAGTAGGGTGCCCTCTCGGCACCCAACAGTGAAGTACTCTATGGCTTGTACCTCGTGCACCCCTTCGCAGGAGTTGCGCAGTTCAGCCCACCGCATCAAGTAGTCGCGGGTGGACTCGGTCGGGCCTTGGACGCACAGGGAGAGCTGGCAGGGCTTGGGCGGCCGCTTGTAGGTGTTGGTGAAGTTGCGGACAAAGACATCGGCGAAATCCAGCCAACTGTTGACGTTGTAGGGCTTGAGGCTGTTCAGCCATGTCCGGGTCGTGCCTTGGAGCATGAGCGGAACGTACTTCACGGCAACGCGCTTGTTGCTGTTTGCTATGCTGACGGTGGTGGATTAGTCGACCAGCCAATCCTCCGGCTTCACGGAGCCGTTGTACTTGGGCGTATCTTGAGGGAGTGACAACCCTTTGGGGAAGGGCTCGTCTTGAATGCGGGGGCCAAAACAAGCCGGTCCGATTGCATCTTCTTCTTCTACCGCCAGGGACCGAACGGTCGGTCGATGCGGGTGTCGGGAAGCCTTGGCTCTCCCTGAGGCGGATGCTCCTCCCTCGTTCCACTGCTCGTGGGCGGCCCTCTTGGTCGCACTAGATGGTGATGCGTGTGCGGGTGCGGCTAGCAGCTGGCTCTTGGTCTCGTCGACCGCGGGCGCCGACTGTTGGTGACCGGGAGGTCGTCCCATCCTCACGGCGGGGGGGGGGGGGGTTGGGGTGATTCTCAGCTTGCACACCGGATTCCAGCACGCGGAGGCGGTCTTCCTGTTGCATGGCGGCCGCGTCGAGGAGCTGCTGGACGCGCGCCTTCATGCAGCGCTTCTCGTCGCCTTCCAAATGTCCAGCTCATCCGCCGCCGCCTGCATGGCGTGTAAGTTCTCCAGGGGCGTGGCGTAGACCGGGCGGTCGGCCCCAAAGATCTTTGGCGATAGCGCGCAGCGCTATTCCGAACCTTGCCCATGCGGCCGGGTTCACCGGCAGCCGGCGTGCCACAGACGGTGCGGTCAATCTCGCGCTGGTAGGCCTCGGTGAGGCATCTCAGGGTCGCCAGCTTGCCGACCCTGTCGAGGAGCACAACACGGCATGCTTCCAGTGTTTCTCCATTCGCACCAGGCGCTATGGGTGCGGACAGGTCCCGCATCGCTGCCTACAGCGGGTCCTGGCCGGCTCCATCGGAGGCTCCGTCATGGCTGATGACCAGCACCTCCGTGACGGTGCTGGCGCTGCTGTCTGCGTGAGGGAGAGGGTCGTCGGTGATCACCACGTCACCAGGGAAGGCATCAGAGGGCGCGGCGTCGGCGTCGATGACCATGTGAATAGGCGGGTCGGTGGAGCCGACGGACTCCAAATTAGAGGCAGGCTCGTTGGCGATGTGGAGCTTGCCGAGGAGGTCGATGAGGCCGCTCTCGGAGCTGGCTTCCCCCGCGTCGGGCGCAGGCTCGTTGTAGAGGCGGATCCCGCCGATGAGATCACCTAGGTCGCTCGTGGCGCTGGTGGCTTCCGCGCCGCACAGCATGTCGACGCACACATCATCAGGTGTGCCGGGCTGACTGTGCTCGCCAGGAAGGAAGAGGGTTCCCATCCAGAACGTGTCTCCAGACGACGGTGCACCTAGCCCCATGGTGGGCGCCAAATGTCGGGGATATCTAGCAGCATATGCCAGGGGGCGACTTATCATGGATAGGGACAAGACTATGTCGCCGGACTCTAGAAGCAGGAGTGAGCGCGAACGCATACGGCTGCAAATCTTACCTAGGTTCGGGGCTCTCCGTGGAGATAACACACCTAGTCTTGCTTTGCGGGGTCTCCGCATGATGACTATGATTAATAGAGTAGCTACAAGCTTGCTCCTTGAGTTGTTTCGGCTAGAGGAGGAAGAAGAAGAGGGCTAACCCGACTCCACTCTCTCTCTATGTGTGTGTGTGACCTCCAAGGTTCTGAACCGCTTGCATGGGGGAGCCTGGGGGTTTATATAGGCCTACCCCCCAAGGGTACAATGGTAGTCCGGCCGGGTGTAGGTCCCGGCCGTTAGTGCCTCTGGGCGCCGGCTTCTCCGAGGGCTGCTGGTGCCCGGCGCTTGGTGGGTCCCGCCGTTTGCCGTGATCTCGGCCGACAGGTAGGGTCCGCCGCCTGCGGGCCATGCCGAACGCTTTATACTGTTGCCCCTCTCCGGATGACGGAGGCTTTGTCCGGGGAGCATGGATACAGTCCCGCCACCTGGTGGGCGCTCACTGTAGCCACACCCCGTCTCATCTTGTTAATGGCGAGCAAACTCCAAGGGTGAGAAGGGCCGCCTGCTAAGAGTCGGCTCGCCCTCATTGCCGCCTGCTTGGGGTCCGCCGCCTTCTGGTGGCTCGCGGACAGGTAGGGCCCACCGCCTGCGGGCTGTACCAACCACCCGTCATGGGAGCGTGGCTCCCTCTATCGTAAGTGATGTCACGGCCCGCGTGGCTATAGTGCCGCACCGGGCGAGGGGGTGTCCGCTTGGTACACCGCACGGTGGCCACAACCCGCCCGGGATTCGGGGGTGGCAGGTCGCCTATAGCCACGCCCCATGTCGTGGTTTTGTCGCGGCAGATTTCCTCATGAAAGGACTTAGTCGTGGAGCCATTGCAACGGGTTAGCTTAAAGGGGTTAAAGAGGATAATGGACGCAACATAGTTTTATACTAGTTTGGCCCCTTACGATGAAGGTAAAAGCGTACGTCTAGTTGTGATGGAATTGATGGGGTTTCGATGACCAGGGAGCGAATATGCTTTGCCTGAGTCTCGAGTTGTTTTTTTCTTGTCCTTGAACCTCCACCAGGTCGTCCCCTTATATACATGGGTTGACGCCCGTCGGTTAACAGAATGCTGAGGCAGGCTCATAAATGTGTCCGGCTCGGTCTCTACTCTTTCTATTTTACAGCACAAGTTTACATATGAATACTGGTTTATGTCTACAGGCCTTAAACCGGTTCTGGGCCTTGGGCCTTCTTAAAGCGTCACCATCTGTCTTCATGGGCTTCAAAAATAATGAACTACTAAGGGGGTTTACCCGGCCTCTCCTGGCCAGTTTACGCCCAGTGGTAATATCCCCAACATTAGGCCCCAGACTGATTTGAACTAGTTCATGTCAGTCCTGAATACTTTAAAAAATTTCTTTTTCAATATCTTCACACAATCTGTAAAATGCCAGGATGTCATCTTCCAAGACCATGGTAAACCGCCATGACATCATCTGTTAATTTAAACTGTATATATCCATCTTCATTAATGGGCCTCCGACGATCGAGGCGACAAAGGCTTTCACACCCCATTTTTTGGGCTCCTCGATTCTCGCGCCTGCCTTTTGTCCATTCCTCTTCGCATCGTCATCTTCCTCGCGCTACTCGACCTCTGGAGCTCTGCGCCATTGTTGACCGTCGCCTCTGCCTCAACTCCAGCCGCTGCATCACCCTGAACGTACCAGAGACTCGCAGTGCTTCTCCGCTCTTCCATCAGTGTCGGTAAGCTCTCTGTTCTTCCGCCATAGATCTGTTTCTAGGGTTTCAGTGTTCTTCGGTGTTAAATCACGGTTAAATGGGTGTAATAGCTCTTTGATTCAAACCGACATTCATCCTGTACAGCGATAGCTGTAGCCCGTCTTTTCCATCTAATGCATCTTGTTTAAGTAGAAGATCTCATCTGAACCTTCATCGACTGCTTCGGTACCAATATTTAGGTCTGAATATATTTCCATTTTCCTACATGCGGTAGATCCTAAATTATGATGCCAACTTGTGAAATATGTTTTTCTTTCACTTATACATCTGTAGACTTGTATCTTCAATGCAAGATTAGACGGTTTAACTTGTTAGAATTCAGACGACCCGGTAAATACCATTAGTCCCCTTGTTGAACCGCCAATGTACTTCACCATTATGCTGTCTCCATTATTAAACTCTGGTTTATGAATATCCAACTCCGGTTTAATAATATGCCTGCACCCTTATATCGATGCATAATTGTCCACTCTAAATCTTAAACAGGTAATAACAATGTTTCAGATTTTCCTTGCTATGGCCAAGCAAGTCTATGAATGCAATTGAGTTCCTTTTCGAGTGACTGAAGAACAATTAAACAACTGCGTTAAAACGGGCGTTTTAGCAAAGAAAGATGTTATCCATTGGAGGGTCCCTGGCCCGGAAAATCCTCCCACCCCCAAGGATGGAGAGGTAAGCATAGTGCGGCACCGCCGTGAACTTCGCTAGGGTTGGCCGGCCTAGGAGCGCGTGGTAGGGGCTCTCCAGGTCGACCACCTCGAATCAGATGGGCTCTCGGCGGAAATGATCTTTATCTCTGAAGAAGACGTCTATCTTGATCTTGCCGATTGGAGAGTAGGAAAGGCTGGGCACAATGCCGAAGAATACAGTCCGACTGGGCTGGAGCTGCTTCTCCTTGATGCACAACTTCTCCAAGGTGTCGCAGTAGAGGATGTTGATGCTGCTACCGCCATCTATCAGGACTCTAGAGAAGCGATAGGCTCGTATCTCCGTTGAAAAGGTGGCATACAACACCATGGCATAGGAACTTGGAGAAGGAATCTCCTCCGGGTGGTCGGCGCGACTCCAGCTGATGGGCCTCTTGGACCAGTGCATGAACTCTGGGACTTCAGAGGCGACAGCATTCACCTCGCGGTGCAGCTGACGCCAACTGTGCTTGTCATCGGCCACACTGGTGAAGACGACGTAGGCTCCATGTTCTTTGGGGAACTCATCTTGGATGGCGGCGACTAGACGGGCCACCGGCTGCTGAGGAGGTGGAGCCAGCAGGCCAGCAGGTAGAGACGGCAGTCCTTCGCCCTTGGCAATACGGGTAAGCCAGTGGCACTTCTGGGTTGTGTGGTTGGACGGCTTCGCGCCGCTGTGGAACTCGCAGGGAGCATCAAGGGTTTGCTCGAAAGAGAAGGCTGGCAACCAAGCAGGCTTACCGCCCTCCTGACGCTTGGGGCCGGGTTGACCCTCTGGATGCTGATCTTCAACTGTTGCCACCTGCCGGCTGGTGGAAGCTGGTTGCGGGGCCTTGCACTTGTTGTCATTCGACTGCTAGTGCCAACTGGAGTCACCAGCCGGAGTTTGAGGAGCCGGAGCGAGCACCTTCCCGGACACGTCTACCCGGAGCTCCGACTTCATGGAGGAGTCGGCGGTGGCGTACTTATCTTCTATGATCAACAGCTCGTCAAGTGTGGCCGACTCATCATAGAGGAGTCGGTGCTTGAGTAGGGTTCCCTCTCGACACCCAGCAGTGAAGTACTCTATGGCTTGTACCTCGTGCACCCCTTCGCAGGAGTTGCGCAGTTCTTCCCACCGTGTCAAGTAGACGCGGGTGGACTCGGTCGGGCCTTGGACGCACAGGGAGAGCTGGCAGGGCTAGGGCGGCCGCTTGTAGGTGCTGGTGAAGTTGCGGACAAAGACATCGGCAAAATCCAGCCAGCTGTTGACGCTGTAGGGCTTGAGGTTGTTCAGCCATGTCCGGGCCGTGCCTTGGAGCATGAGTAGAACGTACTTCATGGCAACGCGCTTGTTGCCGTTTGCTATGCTGATGGTGGTGGAGTAGTCGACCAGCCAATCCTTCGGCTTCACGGAGCTGTTGTACTTGGGCGTATCTTGAGGGAGTGACAACCCTTTGGGGAAGGGCTCGTCACGAATGCGGGGGCCAATACAAGCCGGTCCGATTGCATCTTCTTCTTCTTCTACCGCCAGGAACCGAACCAGTCGGTCGATCCGGTGGTGGGCATCCCTTTCTCCGACTCTAAGATTCGGGTGGTCAACATGCGGCGGGGAAGCGCGGCTCTCCCTGCGGGGGGAGGCGGATGCTCCTCCCGTCGTTCCACTACTCGTGGGCGGCCATCTTGGTCGCGCTTGATGGTGATGCGTGTGCGGGTGCGGCTAGCAGCCGGCTCTTGGTCTCGTCGACCGCGGGCGCCGGTATCGGTGGCCCATCGGGAAGCGTCCCATCCTCGGCGGAAGTGATTCTCAGCTTGCATGTCGGGTTCTAGCACGCAGAGGCGGGCTTCCTGTTGCATGGCCGCTGCGTCGAGGAGCTGCTGGACGCGCCCCGTCATGCAGCGCTGCTCGTCGCCCTCCAAATGTCCAGCTCGTCTGTCGCCGCCTGCATGGCGCGTAAGTTCTCCAGGGGCGTGGCGTAGACCGGGCGGTCGGCCCCTAGAATGCTGGCGATGGCCGCACCGCGCTGCCGTACCATGCCCGCATGGCTGGGTTCACCGGCAGCCGGCGTGCAGCAGACGGTGCGGTCAATCTCGCGCTGGTAGTCCTCGGTGAGGCGTCTCAGGGCCACCAGCTTGCCGACCCTGTCGACAAGCACAACACGGCATGCTTCCAGCGTTTCGCCATTCGCACCAGGCGCTATGGGTGCGGACAGGTCCCGCATCGCCGCCTACAGCAGGTCCTGGCCGGCTCCATCGGAGACTCCGTCGTGGCTGATGACCAGCACCTCCGTGACGGTGCTGGCGCTGCTGCCTGCGCGAGGGAGAGGGTCGTCGGTGATCACCACGTCACCAGGGAAGGCATCAGAGGGCGCGGCGTCGGCGTCGATGACCATGTCAACAGGCGGGTCGGTGGAGCCGATGGACTCCAAATCAGAGGCAGGCTCGTTGGCGAGGTGGAGCTTGCCGAGGAGGTCGATGAGGCCGCTCTCAGAGCTGGCTTCCCCCGTGTCGGGCGCAAGCTCATTGGAGAGGCGGATCCCGCTGATGAGATCAGCTAGGTCGCTCGTGGCGCAGGCGGCTTCCGCGCTGCACAGCATGTCGACGCACACGTCATCAGGTGTGTCTGGCTGACTGTGCTCACCAGGAAGGAAGAGGGTTCCCATCCAGAACGTGTCCCCGGACAACGGTGCACCTATCCCCATGGTGGGCGCCAAATGTCAGGGATATCTAGCGGCATATGCCAGGGGCGACTTATCGTGGTTGGGGACAAGAATATGTCGCCGGGCTCTAGAAGCGGGAGTGAGCGCGACCGCATATGCCTGCAAATCTTACCCAGGTTCGGGGCTCTCCGTGGATATTACACACCTAGTCTTGCTTTGCGGGGTCTCTGCATGATGACTATGATCAATAGAGTAGCTACAAGCTTGCTCCTTGAGTTGTTTCGGCTAGAGGAGGAAGAAGAACAAGGCTAACCCTACTCCACTCTCTCTCTCTATGTGTGTGTGTGTGACCTCCAAGGTTCTGAACTGCTTGCATGGGGGATCCTGGGGGTTTATATAGGCCTACCCCCCAAGGGTACAATGGTAATCTGGCCGGGTGTAGGACCCGGCCGTTAGTGCCTCTAGGCGCTGGCTTCTCCGACGGCTGCTGGGGCCCGCTGCTTGGTGGGTCCCGCCATTTGCCGTGATCTCGGCCGACAGGTAGGGCCCGCCGCCTGCGGGCCATGCCGAACGCTTTATACTGTTGCCCCGCTCCGGATGACGGAGGCTTTGTCGGGGGAGCATGGATACAGTCCCGCCACCTGGTGGGCGCTCACTGTAGCCACACCCCGTCTCATCTGGTTAATGGCGCATAGACTCCAAGGGGGAGATGGGCCGCCTGCTAAGAGTCGGCTCGCCCTCGTGGCCGCCTGCTTGGGGTCTGCCGCCTTCTGGTGGCTCGCGGACAGGTAGGGCCCGCCGCCTGCGGGCCGTACCGACCGCCCATCATGGGAGCGTGGCTCCCTCTATCATAAGTGATATCACGGGCCGCGTGGCTATAGTGCCTTACCGGGCGACGGGGTGTCCGCCTGGTACACCGCACGGTGGCCACAACCCGCCTGGATTCGGGGGTGGCAGGTCGCACTATAGCCATGCCCTGTGTCGTGGTTTTGTCACGGCAGATGTCCTCATGAAAGGACTTAGTCATGGAGCCATTGCAACGGGTTAGCTTAAAGGGGTTAAAGCGGACAAGGGACGCAAGAGAGTTTTATACTAGTTCGGCCCCTTACGATGAAGGTAAAAGCCTACGTCAAGTTGTGATGGAATTGATGGGATTTCGATGACCAGGGAGTGAATATGCTTTGCCTGAGTCTCGAGTTGTTTTTTTGTTGTCCTTGAACCGCCACCGGGTCGTCCCCTTATATACATGGGTTGACGCCCATCGGTTTACAGAATGCCGAGGCCGGCTCATAAACGTGTCCGACTCGGTCTCTGCTCTTTCTATTTTACAACACAAGTTTACATATGAATACCGGTTTATGTCTACAGGCCTTAAACCGGTTCTGGGCCTTGGGGCTTCTTAAAGCGTCACCATCTGTCTTCATTTTGTGAGGGAGTCCTGGACTAGGGGGTGTCTGGATAGCCGAACTATCATCTTTGGTCGGACTCCAAGACTATGAAGATACAAGATTGAAGACTTCGTCCCTTGTCCGGATAGGACTTTCCTTGGCGTGGAAGGCAAGCTTGGCGATACGGATATATAGATATCCTACCATTGTAACCGACTCTGTGTAACCCTAACCCTATTTGGTGTCTATATAAACCGAAGGGTTTTAGTCCGTAGCACGAACAACAATCATACCATAGGCTAGCTTCTAGGGTTTAGCCTCCTTGATCTCGTGGTAGATCTACTCTTGTACTACCCATATCATCAATATTAATCAAGCAGGAGTAGGGTATTACCTCCATCGAGAGGGCACGAACCTGGGTAAAAACATCGTGTCCCTTGTCTCCTGTTACCATCCGCCTAGACGCACAGTTCGGGACCCCCTACCCGAGATCCGTCTGTTTTGACACCGACATTGGTGCTTTCATTGAGAGTTCCTCTGTGTCGTCACCTATAGGCCCGATGGCTCCTTCAATCATCAGCAACGACGCGGTCCAGGGTGAGACTTTTCTCCCCGGATAGATCTTCCTATTCGGCGGCTTTGTACTGCGGGCCAATTCACTTGGCCATCTGGAGCAGATCGAAAGCTACGCCCCTGGCCATCAGGTTAGATTTGGAAGCTTGAACTATACGGCCGATGTCCGCGGAGACTTGATCTTCGACGGATTCGAGCCCACGACCAAGCCGCCGCACTATCTCGATGGAGTGCGATCTAGCTCTGCCGCGAGCGGTGCCACGGAGACCGCTGATGCCGCTCCGACCCTTAATCCGGAGCCGGTTTACTTCGATCGAGGGCGGTTGGTTGGACACCGCCTCGGGGCTACGATCTCAACGGTGATTGAGCGAACTCCATCCCTCGCCCTTATGGCGAAGACCTTGACTCAGGTGCGGACTCCTCTCGGACTCGAACCCTCTGCGCCCTCGCCAATCAAATCCGATTGGGCGCCGGTAATGGAGTTCACTGCCGCGGACATCTTTTCAAAGCACTCGCCCTTTGGCGACATCTTGAATTCACTAAAGTCTCTCTTTATCGGAGAGCCTGGCTGGACTATGGTCAGGAAGGTTGGGATGCGGACGACGAAGAAATTCAAAGCCCACCCACCACCCACTTTGTAGCCACTGTCGAAGATTTAATCGACATGCTCGACTTCGACTCTGAAGACATAGACGGTATGGACGACGATGCGGAGACGACCAGACCCTAACGCCTATAGGGCACCTTTGGAAGGCCACCTCGTCATACGACATATACATGGTGGATATCCCAAAAGATGGGAACGTCGATGGAGCAATGCGGAGGATGACCCCTCCAAGAAACAGCCCAAGCGCCCGATGTCGTGGCGCCACTCTAAATCCGCCCAGTAAAAACGGCGATTCCGGCACGGGAGACAATAATACCCCGGACAGTGCCGAAGACGACCCCCTCCAGCAGGACTCAGCATAGGAGGAGGGAGAAGCAAGACCGCACGACAGTGCGGCAGAAAGAGAGATAGAGGACGATAATTATATGCCTCCCTCCGAAGATGAGGCAAGCCTCGACGACGACGAATTTGTCATGCCTGAGGACCCCGCCGAACAGGAGCGTTTCAAACGCAGGCTTATGGCCACGGCAAGCAGCCTCAAGAAAAAGCAGCAGCAGCTTAGAGCTGACCAAGATTTGCTAGCTGACAAATAGACTGAAGTCCTTGCAGCGAAGAGTATGAACTCAAATGCCCACGCAAGAGATACCCAAAACACAGGCTGCTACCCCAGTTAGAGGAAGCAACACCCAAACCTACATCACCAGCGCATGATGCGGCCGACCGGCCACCCCGTGGTCGCGACAGAGAGGCCTCTAGACCCTCCATTCAAGCCGCACCCCGGTGTCGCTTGAAAAGTACCAAGGCACAGGGAAACGCGCCAGACCTGCGAGACATATTGGAGGACTAGGCAAGACAAACAAGATCGATCTACGGATCGCGTGGGCGCCCCACGACACGTGATGATAACCGTCACGCCGGATACAGCAACTCCGGTCGTGCCGAACACAATAGACAAAGCTCATATGAGCTACGTCGTGATATAGCCCAATCTGAGGCGCCAAGACACCCACTATGCTTCACGGATGAAGTAATGGATCATCAAATCCTTGTGGGCTTCAAACCCGTAAACATCGAATCATACGATGGTACCACGAGATCTGCGGTGCGGATCGAGGACTATCTCCTCCATATCCACATGGCCCACGGTGATGATCGCCATCAAATACCTCCCACTCAAGCTTAAAGGACCAGCTCGGCATTGGCTCAACAGCTTGCCCGGCGAGAATCAATTGGTTGTTGGGAGGACACGGAAGCCGCATTCCTTGATAACTTCCAGGGCACATACGATGCGACCACCGAGACGCCGATGACCTCAGCCACATAATTCTGCAGCCAGACGAATCGGCCAGACAATTCTGGACACGGTTCCTAACCAAGAAAAATCAAATCATTGACTGTCCGGATGCAGAGGCCCTTGCAGCCTTCAAACATAACATCCGCGACAAGTGGCTAGCCCGGCACCTAGGACAGGAAAAGCCAAAATCCATGGCAGCCCTCACCACACTCATGGCCCGCTTTTGCGCGGGAGAGGATAGATGGCTAGCTCATAGTAACAACTTGACCAAAAACCATGGTAGTTCGGATACCAAGGACAACAATGGCAATTCGCGTCGCAACAAGAACAAGGGCCGCATTAACGGCGACAATGATGAAGATACGGCAGTCAATGCCGGATTCAGAGGCTCTAAACCCGGTCAGTGGAAGAAGCCATTCAAAAGAAATACCCAGGGCCCATCCAACTTGGACCGAATACTCGATCGCTTGTGCCAGATACATGGCACCCCCGAAAAACCAGCCAATCACACCAACAGGGATTGTTGGGTGTTCAAGCAAGCAGGCAAGTTAAGTTTCGAACTCAATGAAAAGGGGCTGCATATCGATGACGAGGAGGAGCCCCGGCCGCGGAACAATAGAGGACAAAAGGGCTTCCCCCACAAGTGCGGACGGTGAACATGATATATGCAATCCACATACCCAAAAGGGAGCGGAAGTGTGCACTAAGGGACGTATATGCGATGGAGCCAGTCGCCCCGAAGTTCAACCCATGGTCCTCCTGCCCGATCACATTTGATCGAAGGGACCACCCCACTAGCATCCGTCACGGTGGATTTGCCGCATTGGTTCTTGACCCATTCATCGATGGATTTCACCTCACTAGAGTCCTGATGGACGGCGGTAGCAGCCTGAACCTGCTTTATCAGGATACAGTGCGCAAAATGGGCATAGACCCGTCAAGGATTAAACCTAAAAGACGACCTTTAAAGGCGTCATACCGGGTGTAGAGGCCAATTATACATGCTCAGTTACACTCGAAGTGGTCTTCGGATCCCCAGATAACTTCTGAAGCGAAGAGTTAATCTTGGACATAGTCCCATTCCGCAGCGGCTATCACGCACTGCTTGGACGAACCGCATTTGCAAAGTTCAATGCGGTCCCGCACTACGCATACCTCAAGCTCAAGATGCCAGGCCCTCGAGGAGTAATCACGGTCAACGGAAACACCGAACGCTCTCTCCGAACGGAGGAGCACACGGCGGCCCTCGCGGCGGAGGTGCAAAGCAGCCTCTCACAGCAATTCTCGAGTCCGGCCATTAAACGTCCGGACACTGTCAAGCGCGCCCGGAGTAACCTACAACAAGACCGCCTGGTATGATTCAAGCACGCGTAGCAATCCGGCCCCAACCCCAGCCCTCGCGAAATTGCGAAGCCGATTACTGGCGTACATAACTACGCTCTGGAGATACCATGGGCATAAGGGGAGGGGCACAACCACGGAACGCCCAGAATGCGGCTCAACCGCACCAGGGGCTCCTGATTGTGTCATTCTTTTTCTTTTTTATTTTTTCTTACTTTCAGGACTCTGTTCTCCAGAAGCCCTGTACGGCATTCGCGCCGAACTCACGATGCAACAGCCAGGGAAGCAGAAAACCGCGTCGAGTGTCCAGGTGGTCTCTATTTACGAGCAGTATACCTGTTTTACATACCATCCCGCAGCTTACCCCAGGAGGGGGACATGTTAAAAAGTCTCGTACCTTGCTTATCGCACAATTTGTATCGTTCTGCTTTTATTTGCAGTTTCTTTTTAACCAATATATAGCTCTTGCCTATTATTGCATTCTTTCCCATGTTCATTTATGACATTGCGCAACTGTACAATTTGGTACGGCCTATACACCAGGGGCTTATGTACCCCAAAAGTATGGTGTGATAAGTCCGAACACTTTCACAAGTGCGGCACCCCGAACCTATAGCATTATATGCATCGGCTCCGAATCATGTCTTGGGTCAATAGTTGGGTTTGCCCGGCTCCCATGTTTTGGTACCTTACGTTCCGTTATATCGGCTAAGGTAGCACTTGGAGAACCACTGCGATTGTGCCCCGGTTGAGCTGGGTTGAGCACCTCAGTGGAGAAAGCTCAAACTGTCCGTCATGATAGCGCGAGTGCCGGTCGCTGTTCGAGAGGTTTTTTCGGGTCCCTAAAGACTTATGACGCTTAGAGCGAGGAGCCGGCATTGTCCGGCCAAGGCGTGGATAGCGCCCCGAACTCGGTCTTCCGAATACTAGGGGCTTCGCCGAAATTTGAAATTATAGAATTCTATGGCTAAGTGAGAGTGTTCAAGCACTATAAGTCCGGTTGCCTTGTTCGTTGCATTGAGCGCCTCCTCGACGGACCCAAGAATGGGAACAAGAGCGCTCAAGTTTATCCCGAACACCCCTGCACTTTCGTGGCATGGGGCTGAAGCCAACGACTTCGCCATCTCTCAAATTTGATAAATGGCCGCCTGAGAAGGTAATATTTTAAATTAATAAGCGTTGCTTAGCGCATATGAACAAGTTTTCAGCGACAGGATAACAAATGCGAGTCTATTAAAAAATTACATCTTTGGAGCACTCATCCGCTATCTGGCGGGCACCCTTCAGGGCGCCCTCATAAATGCGTTTCGGGCTTGCGATGATCCTTGCCCTTCGGTGGCCCGTCCGTCACAAGCTTCTCCACATCCAGCTTGCCCCAGTGCACTTTAGCACGGGCAAGAGCCCGACGGGCACCTTCAATGCAGACGGAGCGCTTCATGACTTCAATCCATGGACAGGCGTCCACCAGCCGCCGCACTAACCCGAAGTAGCTCCCAGGCATGGCTCCCAATGGCCATAGTCGAACTATGAGGCCCTTCATGGCCTGTTCGGCGACCTTGTGGAGCTCGACCAGCTGCTTCAGCTGGTCGCTCAGGGGCACCGGACGTTCGACCTCAGCATACTGAGACCAGAACACCTTCTCCGTCGAGCTCCACTCCTTGGCGGTAGAACAGCGGCAGCATCGGACACACTACGGGGCAGATCCGCGAATGCTCCTGGAGAGCTCCGAATCCGGGTAAGTAATAGGTAATTCACTTTCACATGCTTACTTTGCATAAAGAATGCCTTATCCGCCGCTATCTTCTTTAATGATTCAATTTCTTGGAGGGCTTTTTGGGCTTCGGCCTTAGCGGCTTTGGCACTCTCAAGAGGCGACGCGAGCTCGGACTCTCGAGTCTTCGAGTCACGCTCCAAACTCTCGTGTTTTTCCATGAGAGCCTGGAGCTATTGCCGCACCTCCGCCACCCGCTCCTCCTGCTTCTCTCACTCGGTGTGCTCCGCGGCCGCTTTGCTTTCGGCCGCGGACACCACTTCCTTCAGGGTCGCCACCTCGTTCGTGGCCCCTACAATACCCACGTTATTCCTGTCATTTTTTGCAACTGAATCCTTTCTATAAGGTATTTCTTTAAATAAGGTATTGCTCCTTGTCCTCGAGCTGTTTCTTGGCAAGGCCGAGCTCGTTCTCGGACCGCTCGAGGCTCTGCTTCAATGCATTGACCTCCATGATCGGTCTTGGCAGAGGTCGGCCTTTGCATTCCCATATTGACATACTTATGTTAGACTCCTGCCTATATCTTTTTAGATCCTTAGTCCGACTTTTCTTTCCAAACACCGAACTAAGCATCAGGGGCTACTGTATATGCGGTAATATTTTTACATATTCTAAAATTACCTCAAAGCCTGTTAGAAGGCTGGTACAGGCTTCAGTCAGCCCGCTCTTGGCGGACTGAACTTTCTGGATCACCACACTCATTACAGTGCGGTGCTCCTCCTCGATGGAGGCGCTGTTAAGCGCCTCTAGTAAGCTATCTGGTGCCTCTGGTTGGACGGAGGACACCGGCGTCTTACCCTTCCTACGAAGGGACCGCTTGCCGGACTTCGGAACTGTTGAAGGTTCCGGTATGGAGTCCGGACGAGAGTCGGGCTTAGAGCCCCTGGGGGTCTCGCCCTCCACGCGCCTGGAGTCTGGGAGGTTGCCTTGCGGCGCCTCCTGCGCCACCTCCTCTTGACCAGGCCCCCCTTGGGGCCCCACCTCAGCGTCGTCCGCAGCGTGAGGTGAGGAGGCGGACGGAAGTGAAGTACTCTCCATTTCCGACGAACTCATGGACCCGCTCGACGAAGCGGCGAGCTCGCCCTTGGGCGGTCTGCATGATTGTTCGGCATTAGAGAACACTATGCAATGAAAAAAACCATGGGTATCTGGACACTTATGATCTCGCCAGGGGCTTGGCACTTGTTGGCCACTCCTCCTCGTCATTTTCGGCGTTCGTGGAGAAGTCCGGATGAAGGGTCCTTCCCTTCTTGGACCCTCCGGCCTCCCCAGTTGGGGCGACCTTCCTTTTCTTCTCTCCCCCCGCTGGGAGAGGGGCTTCTTTTTCCTCCTCCTCTTCCTCAGAGGAGGATTCCGCCTCGGAGTTGTCGGGCAGTGAGTCCGACAGCACCTGGCGCCGGGAGCTCTTTCGAGTTCCCATGGACTCCTTCTTGGCCTTCTTCTCTGGCACCACGTGAGGTACCGGAGCCAGCAACCCTGTCCATCGGGCGTCCGCTGGGTCTTCTGGCAAGGGGGGCGGACAGTTAATCTGTCCGGAGGTCTTTAGCCAGTCCTGTCAAAGGTTAGGGAGTTTTAGATCCCGCATAGAGTCAAACTATGAAAAAAGAGTCCCATAAAGGGTAAAATAACTTACCTCACTAGCTTGACGCCGCGAGCTGAATCCGCGATCCTGGGTAGCGGATGTGGGAGCCTCGGCGCCCTTGAACAACACCTTCCAGGCATCTTCGTACGTAGTGTCGAAGAGCCTTTTCAGAGTTGGGTGATGTGCCGGATCGAACTCCCACAGTTTGAAGGCCCGTTGTTGGCATGGGAGAATCCGGCGGATGAGCATCACCTGGATTACGTTGACAAGCCTGAGATTCTTGTCCACCAGGTTTTGGACGCAGGTTTTGAGTCCGGACAGCTCGTCCGAATTCCCCCACTTCAGGCCCGTCAATTTCCATGATGAGAGCCGTGTGGGGAAGCCAGATCGGAATTCGGGGGCCGCCGCCCATTGAGAGTCGCGCGGCTCGGTGATGTAGAACCACCACGATTGCCACCCCTTTATGGTCTCCACAAAGGAGCCCTCGAGCCATAGGACTTTGGCCATCTTGCCAACCATGGCGCCTCCGCACTCCGCTTGGCGTCCGCCCACTACCTTCGGCTTGACATTAAAGATCTTGAGCCATAAGCCAAAGTGGGGCTGGATGCAGAGGAAGGCCTCGCACACTACAATGAATGCCGAGATGTTGAGGATGAAATTCGGAGCCAGATCGTGGAAGTCCAGGCCGTAGTAGAACATGAGCCCCCGGACAAATGGGTGAAGTGGAAAACCTAGTCCGCGGAGGAAGTGGGGGAGGAACACCACCCTCTCATGGGGCCTGGGGTTTGGAATGAGCTGCCCCTCGTCGGGTAGCCGGTGCGCGATGTTGCTGGACAAGTATCCGGCCTCCCGCAGCTTTTCGATGTGCCCCTCCGTGATGGAGGAGGCCATCCAACTGCCTCCCGCTCCGGACATAGTTGGAGAAGGTTGAGGTGGGATGTGCGGACTTGGGCGCTGGAGCTCGAGTGTGCGAAAATGGATGAGCAAAGGAGGAAGAAGGCGTAGGTGAAAAGGTGGATCCTTATCCCCTTATATGGACGGACGAAGTTATCGTCCCCGCTTGACTGGTAAAATTCGCTTGTCTCCCAAGCGCCGTAATCAATGGCGCGGATGGGTTACCCATGTCCGTATTGATGAGAATCCCGGAATAAGGGGGCACGATCTCCGCTTTGATAAGACGTGCCAAGGAAACCGCCTCGCTAAACGCGCCAAGGTGGGACAGTAAAAACGATTCGTATAGAGGCCTCGCCGTGGTGTGATGTCACGCCGCGGAATGCGTCAGCAGATCTGTGCAAAAATTATTCTCTCTATGGTGGTATGTGGAACTTGTTTTGCAGAGCCGGACACTATCCTTGTGTTAAAAACCTTCTATGAAGTATTCAGAGGAGGAACCCGCCTTTGCAATGCGAAGACAATATGTGCGCGGACTCGTCGTCATTGAAGCCTGGTTCAGGGGCTCTTGAGGGAGTCTGGACTAGGGGTGTCCGGATAGCGAACTATCATCTTTGGCCGGACTCCAAGACTATGAAGATACAAGATTGAAGACTTCGTCCCTTGTCCGGATAGGACTTTCCTTGGCGTGGAAGGCAAGCTTGGCGATACGGATATGTAGATCTCCTACCATTGTAACCGACTCTGTGTAACCCTAACCCTATTTGGTGTCTACATAAACCGAAGGGTTTTAGTCCGTAGCACGAACAACAATCATACCATAGGCTAGCTTCTAGGGTTTAGCCTCCTTGATCTCGTGGTAGATCTACTCTTGTACTACCCATATCATCAATATTAATCAAGCAGGAGTAGGGTATTACCTCCATCGAGAGGGCCCGAACCTGGGTAAAAACATCGTGTCCCTTGTCTCCGATTACCATCCGCCTAGACGCACAGTTCGGGACCCCCTACCCGAGATCCGCCGGTTTTGACACCGACAATGGGCTTCAAATATAATGAACTACTAAGGGGGTTTACCCGGCCTCTCCTGGCCGGTTTACGCCCAGTGGTAATATCCCCAACATTAGGCCCCAGACTGATTTGAACTGGTTCATGTCAGTCCTAAATACTTAAGAAAAATTCTTTTTCAATAACTTCACACAATCTGTAAAACGCCATGATGTCATCTTCCAAGACCATGGTAAACCACCATGACATCATTTGTTATTTTAAACTGTATATATCCATCTTCATTAATGGGCCTCCGACGATCGAGGCGACAAAGGCTGTCACACCCCATTTTTTTGGGCTCCTCGATGCTCGCGCCTGCCTTTTGTCCATTCCTCTTATAAATAGGGCCGAGGGGTCACTTTTACTTCTCCCCCTCGTGCCTCTTCGCGTCATCGTCTTCCTCGCGCTACTCGACCTCTTGAGCTCCGCCGCCACCGTCGACCGTCGCCTCTGCCTCAACTCCGGCCGCTGCATCACCCTGAACGTTCCAGAGACTCGCGGTGCTTCTCCGCTCTTCCATCAGCGTCGGTAAGCTCTCTGTTCTTCCGCCATAGATCTGTTTCTAGGGTTTCAGTGTTCTTTGGTGTTCATCACTGTTCGTCAGTGTGTAATCGCTCTTGGATTCAAACCCTGACATTCATCCTGTACAGCGATAGTTGTATCCCTTCTTTTCCATCTAATGCATCTTGTTTAAGTAGAAGATCTTATCTGAACCTTCATCGACTGCTTCGGTACTAATATTTAGGTCTGAATATATTTCCATTTTCCTACATGCGGTAGATCCAAAATTATGATGCCAACTTGTGAAATCTATTTTTCCTTCACTTATACATCTGTAGACTTGTATCTTCAATGCCAGATTAGGCGGTTTAACTTGTTAGAATTCAGACGACCCGGTAGATACCATTAGTCCCCTTGTTGAACCGCCAATATACTTCACCATTATGTTGTCTCCATTAGTAAACTCTGGTTTATGAATAGCCAACTCCGGTTTAATAATCTGCCTGCACCCTTATATCGATGCATAATTGTCCACTTTAAATCTTAAACCGGTAATAACAATGTTTCAGATTTTCCTTGCTATGGCCAAGCAAGTCTATGAATGCAATTGAGTTCCTTCTCGAGTGACTGAAGAACAATTAAACAACTGCGTTAAAACGGGCGTTTTAGCAAAGAAAGATGTTATCCACTGGAGGGTCCCTGGCCCGGAAAATCCTCCCAACCCCAAGGATGGAGAGGTAGTTGTGTTTGCTGTTCACTTGGGCCGGGGTTTCAGCCCTCCCGGTTCAAAAAATTTCCGGGATGTACTGGCCAGCTTTCAATTGCACCCTCAAGACATCGGTCCTAACTATGTGACCAACATCTGCCACTTCCAAGTTTTTTGTGAGGATTATCTACAAGAGGAACCTTCAGTAGAACTGTTCAGGGATTTCATTCACCTAAACCGTAGCATAGAATTCACAGACGGGCCCAACACTGAATTGGGTGGAATGGCGGTTCAAAAAAGGAAGGAAGCTACTTTTCCTCATCCCAAACTTTACAGTCACCCTAAGGAGTGGAACGCCACTTGGTTTTATTGCAAAGACACATCTCCACCTGATGAAAACCCCCTGCCGGGTTACCGCCCTGAACGCCTGAGCAACACACATCCTTTCCCTCAAAGGTTTACTGCAAAGGAGAGGGCCAACTTTGCCCCTCAATTATCAAAGCTTAGAGCCTTCATGGCAAACGGTTTAACAGGAGTTGATCTTGCTTGTTGTTGGATAAGCTGGAGCGTTCTGCCCTTAAGCCAGCACTCCGATTTGATGTGTGAGTATATGAGGAGTTTGAAGGACGCTCAGCGGCACATTGACAATCAGCTTACAGATGAAGAAGTCACTGAGGCTGTAAAAAAGATGTTGAACGAACCAGAGGCTGTCTGTGCCCAAACCGGACTACTCCCATTCTGTACCTTCAACAAACCGCCGGCTGTAAGAATCATATAATCTTTTTATCTGAAGTTGCTTCTGTCCAAATACTCTCTGAAAGTGTTATTATTTTCTGACAGGGTGATGATCCGTTCTGGAACAAGAAACCCCCACAAGACAAACCGGCGAAGCCGCAAGATAAACCGGTCAAGCCAGTTCGTCCGAAGACCAAAGTCATTAAAAAAGCTGCCAACAGAAGGACTACTGCCTCCTCCGATCCACCAACTGATGATGATATGGGTAATCCGGAATTAGAGGTAGAACTTGACTCACTTGGTTCATTTTTCATACGCCTTATTGATGATGATTATTGTCAGGACGAGCTGAAGGCAGCCAAGCCGATGCTGTAGAGGTAATCGTTCTTTCCTCCGATTGAAATCCTTTGCCAACACTAAAAATCCGTTGAGAAAACCGGAAAGTTAAATTTTCTCATCCTCTTGCTTACTTGGATCCGAACTTTCTTGTGAAGACTCAACAGCACGAGGCTCGCCGCACAACCCAGCATAGCGGCCAGGTAGTTACCTCCGCCGGATTACCAAACACTCCGGTTCGGAAACGCCGATCAAAGGTCTCTTATCCCCTTGACACTTCACGCCCCAAAGCGGGTTGTTTCATCATCCTCTTAATCCATCTGATTCAAATTATCAGGGCACTTCTCACTCATCTTCTGGCGAGTCGTCAGCCACCAAACTTCCACCCCTCAAAACGGTTCTTGGGTAAGTTAAACACTTGTTTTTATCATTAACATGCGTTTTATACGCTATACTGACCTTCATGTTTTACTTTTCTCAGTGTTAAACCCAGACCAAGCAATAAGGCTCGGTTGACTAAACCTGCTGATGAAGACGTGGCTGTTGATCCGGAGAAAACTCCAGATCCTCAAGAGACCAACGTTGATGGCATGTTGAATGACCCACTGCCTCAAGATCATGACTTCGTTGCTGAGGAGGAAGAAATTGACACCACAGGCCATGCTGACCACCCAACCAGCCCTGTCCAAGCTGATGATAAACAGGCAAGCCCGGTTAAAAATACTGACAAACCGGCAACTCCAGTAATGGCTGCTGATGAAAAAGATGATGATGTTATGATTACTAGCACTCCCCATACCATTCCTGGCAATCCTGTCGCTTTGTCAAAGCATACTACCAAAGATGAACTCTCTGCAATTGGCAAAGGCAAATGGAACGTCGATTTGTCCAATTATGCCCATCTAAGTGCTCAAGTCCTTCATTCTGGCTTCCTAAACCGTCTGTTCACGAGCCGTGACTACGAAGCCGCTTTGGTAAATATGATGAAGGAACAATATGAGGTAACTTCATAAGTGTTTCCCTCTTATATTTAACTGCAGCTTATCAACTCCAGTAGCCCCCAAGTGACGGTTTAAGACACCAACTTAAACTGGGACTTAATAACAATTTCATGGTTGCAACAATGCATCTTAACTTCACTGATGTAGCACCCAAGGGCCGGTTTAACTTCATAAAGATGAACCGGGACTTTGTAGAATAATTCCCATCTCAACAATTTATGAGCAAATGCTCATTAGCCCCCAAGTGCCAAGCTTAATACTTGTATTGTGCTTGGGACTTGCAAAAATTTCTGATAAAGAGCAAATATACATTTGCCCCCAAGTACTAAGGGCATAACTTGTTACGTGCTTGGTACTTTAAATATGTAATGTCAACTCATTATATATTTGTCTCTTTATAGGATGAACTGAGCAAGAAAGAAAGCCAAACCGCTGATCTGCAGGAGAACCTCAAATCTCAACAAGCTGAAACCTCCAAAGCCAAGGAAGAGTTAACTAGCACTTTAGGCGCTATGGAGAAACTTAAAGAGGGCTTCAACAAAGAGCAAGCGGAGTGGGAGACTGGAAAATCCGATTTCATAAAAAGGGTTGAAAATACAGAAGCAGCTCTTAAACCGGTGGTTGATGAACTGACCGGCGTAAAGGGGTAGATTCATGCCATGACTGCTGCTGTATTTGGTAAACATCTTTTCTTCAACATATCTTTCCACACGTTGTCGGTTTACTGATGTGTAGCATGGCACAGGAACTCGTATCAGCCATCTAGGCTCTGATGTACAGAAGAAACTGAAAGCGGCCTATACTTTGATAGAGCAGCTGTATACCGGCGCACAACGGATCATCTATACTGCCTCACACAATAATCCTCCTCCCACCTTGACCAAGGATACCTTAGAAAGGTTATCTACGCTTCCTGCTTAGGTAGACGAGCTAAAAAGGTCTGCCACTAGAACGGGCGCTTTGGCCGCGCTAACCCGGGCAAAAGCATGGGTACCTGACTTTGATCCAGTTGAAGCGGCCCAAGGCTATCCCAGTTTGAAGGAAGACGGCACAGAATTTGGCAATGATGATCTCCAAATCATAAACCGGGAAGTACGCCCATTGGCTTGTCAACTGGTTGAAGAAGCGGATCTCTCGTACTATCAGGTGAGTTACGATGATAAGAACAGACGGGTTGCTGCACCAATTCCAGAAGAGCAAAATCTTATCCCGCCAATCCGTAAGCACACTTATGCCCCTGACATTGAACCGTCCACGTTGATAAGCGATGAAGATGTATTCCAAGCCCTAACTGGGATCGACTGGGCAACTGTTGATTTCCAGCCACTTGGTAGAGAAGAGGGAGTTGACCCGGCACGCGTTGATCCGCAGCCGTAAGGCCAAGCTGGTAATCAATCATGAACCGGAAGCCGGTTTAGTCTTCTACATGCTGCAACATGTATTTGAGAAAACAATTATCCTTTTGGGCACTGAAGCGCCTTGTAATAGGCTAGTAAAAGTACTTGGTCTGGTATGCCTTCGTGCATATTTATCTGCGACTTATTCTTGCTTAATCCGACATGCTTAAGATATGATATTCATAATCCATAGTCATTTACTCAAGCTGTTCCTGCAGATGAAATTTCAAAAAGTCCCCTGGCGGTTTACCCCCGGGCGGGCCATGATACCCAAATACATATATGACCAAGATTTGTAACCAAGGTTGTAAAAACATAACCAAATATGGAAATATATAATACCTGCGACCTTGAGGCATGATGTTGGCTGACCAACTTTGTAATGAGCGACATAACCCTACTCTGGAGGATAAGCAACTCCTGGTATATGATGCCGGTTTACAATAAAACCGTTTCCGGGTTGTAATAAACACCAGTTTATTCCATACTGGTGACTTGAGTCAAACCAGACCGGGCTGGTAGTCTTCGGATTACAATTTGATCGTGTACTGACAACTTATAGTTGACAGCCTAACCGGGTTAATAAACACCGGTTTAAAAACATCACAAATCTTATGAAAAAACAAAGAAAACTTAGCAAAAGGCAAATGAAAACCGTTGTAGTCAAGGCTTTTCACGGGCTGCCAGGCCCCAAATTCGAGGCTTTTCATGGGCTGCCAGGCCACTGAGTTAAACCATTTTTCAAAGCCTTTTAAGATGGCCCGCAATCCTTAACCAATCATCATTTTAACTTGACAAGTTCAGGGTCTATATTTTAGAGTAACTTGTCAAAGTTCGAAGGGTCATACCAGGTTTACCTGGGCGGCGTGACTTACTTAAAGAGGCAGGTTAACCCGGGGTTTTAGGTGTATACACCAGGCTTCCAAGCCATGGCTTGATAGCCCATTACAAGTGTAGATTCTAAGTTCATTGCGATAGCAAAGAATCCCCAAGTAACGTGTTGAGTTGTGATCAGTGGGTGCCCATGTTTGAGTTGTTCTTATACAACACCCTCTTTGGCTCTGGTTTGATGTAGCTTTAAGCCGATCAAGAGGTGTGACTGTGGTTCGGATACGACCAAGCCCCCAAGTGATGCTGTGGCATTGCGCCTATCAAGAGGTGTAGCTATGGTTCGGATACGACCAAGCCCCCAAATGATGTAATATAAAGCTTTGAGAATCTAAATCAAGGGGTAAACCGGACGACGTTTTAGAAACAGGAGCTCCATGTAACCACACCTGATGTAACAAAACAACAGATACCCCGCTTTAGCTGAGGTTCCGGTTTATTATATTGGTCATAATATATACATTGTCATAGTATGTACATAAGAAGAGCCTATAGCACAAGTATAGTAAGGCCGAAGATGAGCAATATTCTACGGCAGGTTGGTCTCCTCCTCCGATTTACGTGAGTCTTTGCGCTCTCGAACATCGATTAGGTAGTACGACCCGTTGTGTAGATTTTTGCTGACCACAAAGGGTCCTTGCCAAGGGGGGTATAGCTTGTGCATATTCGTCTGATCCTGGATGAGCCGAAGCACCAAATCTCCTTCTTGAAAGGTTGTGGTTCTAACCCTGCGGCTATGATAACGCTGCAGATCTTGCTGATAAATCACCGAACGGGTTGCCGCCATGTCACGTTCCTCATCTAACAGGTCAAGAGCTTCCTGTCGTGCCTTCTCGTTGTCAGCTTCAACGTATGCTGCTACACGAGGTGAGTCATGACGGATGTCACTAGGAAGAACCGCTTCTGCTCCATAAACCATGAAGAACGGTGTGTATCATGTCGATCTGTTGGGTGTAGTATTGGTGCTCCATAACACAGAAGGTAACTCCTCAACCCAACAACCCAGCGTCCGTTGCAAAGGAACCATAAGCTGAGGTTTGATGCCTCTCAAGATCTCTTGATTGGCCCTCTCCGCTTGACCATTGGACTGGGGGTGAGCCACTGATGATATGTCAAGCCGGATGTGCTCACATTGACAGAACTCCTTCATGGCACCCTTCGACAGATTGGTACCATTGTCTGTTATAATACTATGTGGAAAGTCAAACTGGAAGATCACCTTTTTGATGAACTGAACCGCCGTGGCTGCGTCACACTTGCTAACTGGCTCTGCCTCCACCCACTTTGTGAACTTATCAACTGCCACCAAAAGGTGGGTCTTCTTGTCCTTGGACCTCTTGAAAGGTCCAACCATATCCAGCCCCCAAGTTGCAAACGGCCAGGTGATTGGAATCATCCTCAATTCTTGAGCAGGTACATGAGCGCGTCTTGAGAATTTCTGACATCCATCATGTCGTGGTTTTGTCACGGCAGATGTCCTAGGGAAAGGACTTAGTCGTGAGGCCAACGCATCTATGTGATAGCTTGAGAGGGGTTGAGCAAAATCGAGAGACGCAACATAAGACAAGGGTTTAGACAGCTTCGGGCCCCAGGAAACATCATCCGTTAACAACCCTACATGCTGTTTGAGGCTAGGTCTCATTATCATCACGAGGGAGTCACCGTATACCGGCTCTCCTCTAGTTGTGTCTAGCCCTAGAGATTGTTTCTTCTTGCTTGTCCTCTTTGGGGAGCCCTGCCCCTCCTTATATAAGTTGAAGGGGCGGGTTACATGTAGAGTCCAACTCGGACTTAAGACTTAACTATTCTGACTTATCTTCATGGGCTTCTCAACATCTTGGGCTTCATAACGTCTCGGGCTTCATAACCCCTAGCAACCCACTTATGATTGTCTGCCGGTTTATGATGGTCTGCCGGTTTATGATCTGACTTAACTCCTGCCAGTTTACCACCTGCCTGAACACTTGTCGGTTTACCACCTGCCGGTTTACTGTCCGACTTAGCCATTTGTCTTAACTGTCTGTCGGTTTACCATCCGCCGGTTTACCAAGTCCCAGCCGGTTTACAACTCCGGCCGGGTCATACCGCGGGGTATATCCCCGACATTAGCCCCCAGTTTAATTTGGATTTATCCATGTTAAACTGATCCTGAGCATCTTTAAATCCTTGTCATTTCCTTCTAGAAAATCCGGGTCAATAGGCTAGCTTCATAACCAATTTGATGACATTGGTTTGTCACAGAGAAATATTGTGAAGAATAACTTCTTTGACTCAGCTCCCAATGCTTAACAAAAATATTGGTCTTTGAAATACTCATCTGATCTTCAGCCGGTTTAAGAATGTAGAACTTTGCCGGTTTAAGAATGTAGAACTTTGCCGGTTTACAAATATTGATGGCACCGGATCATAACTATTTGTTAACATCAACTTTTGAAAATATACCTCTTATATGCCTATCACTTGTAGCCCCCAAATCTTAAGAAGGTAACGTAGTAACAGCTTTACGATTTGCTTCAATATGAATGTCACAAGCTTTTGTCACAAGATTGAAGAAATCCAGGTTGTTCATCTCAATCACTAGTCAGAACTGAGTATTCCACATATGTAGCCCCCAAGTGTCGGGTTGTCATGCTTGCAGCAACCTGGGACTTGTAATTTCCTGATCCTCATAAAAACTGCAACCAGTGGATCCTTCAATAATAGATGAAAATTTGTGTACCTTGAATTGTTGATAGGAGCAATTGGTAGCCCCCAAGGGCCTGATCATTATGATGTGATGACTCGGGTATTCAATAAGACTAATAAAAATGACTTTGCATTAGCCCCCAAGTGTCATGGTGCATGCTTGCAGCGACATGAGACGTGCATATTTGATATAATCTTAAGTTGAATAATGTAGCCCCCAAGTGCCGGGTCGTAAGCCTGCAGCGACTTGGGACTATTCCTTCAATTGTAAAATAAATCATATCCATTGATAATATAATAGCCATTGCGCAAAAGCGACTTTGAAAACCTTAATCATAATACTGGTTACTGATAACCATAATAAAATCCAGCCAGGTTGGCTATTTGAAGATTTGAATAATATAATCCAATGATTTATGAGCGCATGATTCCAATGGCGCAATCCAAATATATACTGGCGACTTATAGTCGAAGCCAGACCGGGTTAATAAGCGCCGGATTATAACTTGATCATGTACTGACAACTTGTAGTTGAAATCCAAGCCGGGTTAATAAACGCCGGTTTAAAAACATCACAAATCTTGTCAAAAGAGAGAAAACTTAGCAAAAGGCGAATAAAAACCCTTGTAGTCGAGGCTTTTCATGGGCTGCCAGACCCCAAATTCGAGGCTTTTCATGGGCTGCCAGGCCACTGAGTTAAACCATTTTTGCAAAGCCTTTTAAGATGGTCCGCAATCATTAACCAATCATCGTTTTAACTTGACAAGTTCAGGGTCTGCATTTTAGAGTAACTTGTCAAAGTTCGAACGGTCATACCAGGTTTACCTGGGCGGCGTGACTTACTTAAAGAGGCAGGTTAACCCGGGGTTTTAGGTGTATACACTAGGCTTCCAAGCCATGGCTTGATAGCCCATTACAATTGTAGATTCTAAGTTCATTGTGATAGCAAAGAATCCCCAAGTAACATTTTGAGTTGTGCTTAGTGCGTGCCTACGTTTGAGTTGTTGTTTTACAACACTCCCTTTGGCCCCGGATTGATTTGGCTTTGGGCCGATCAAGAGGTGTGACTATGGTTCGGATACGACCAAGTCCCCAAGTGATGTTGTGGCATTGCACCGATCAAGAGGTGTAGCTATGGTTCGGATACGACCAAACCCCCAAGTGATCAATAATATGATAAGCCAATAAGGCAGAACACCTATGTTTGAACCGCGCATCATGGCAACATGTTCTCTTTGGCAACCTTAACTCGAACTTCCGAGAGATAAAGTCTTTTTGAATCGGATTTTGAACCGGATATTGAGAGCGTCTGAGCTTTGCAAGAGACAGTTTCCTCTTAAACCGGATTTGAACCAGATACTAAGGAGTTCAGCGCTGTGTGGGAGACGGGATTTTCCTTAAACCGGACTATAAACCGGAAGCATCATTATGAGCCGGAATATTTCTGACGGCCTTTAAATTTTCGTCAATATAACAGTAGCCTCCGGGACCGGGTTATCTTTTCTTCAACATCCTGGGGCACTTGAATTTGCTGAAACTGGCAAGACTTGCGGAGACATATCATTGTAGCCCCCGAGTCTTAAGATGACTCAAGGAGTTGTCTTGAGATTCTCCGTACTTGACCATAGCAGAAGGTATATATCATTAGTGTTGATAACGCGATGTAAATCCACAGAAAGTTGAGGTGACTGTGGCGGGTTATAAATGATCCCGTATGAGCCGTGTCAGCAACTTGGCCAATGGTTCCTTCCAACTGGTTGTTTGAAGTTTAACCAAAATGTAGTGACAGCCACTTGTGCGCATGTCCATTGAGCCATCCAGTGCAGACGACGGTTGATAGAATGTGATAATTTGCCTCCATTTGGTTGAAAGAAAACTGGGCTACCCAAGCTGTGACTTGCTCATACTCAATAAACAGCTCACGCAGACAGGTGCGGCCCGGTATGTTGATGTTGACCAGGCCGCGAGAGACGGACGATAAAGACGACCGCAGCATCAAAGGCAGCTCGGACAGATGACTCGACCGCGGCATTGTAAGCCGGAGCGGACGAGCGAGTTAATTTCCAGGGATGGTCCCGGTGAGTTGAAGTAGTCCGGGCTGCAAGGGCGGCGGCCTGCGCACATCCATTTACCGGGTAATGAGGCACGGACGCATACCGGGTGCAATGTTACCAGTACATGCTCCGTCTCCATGGTATAAACCACATTTGCAGTAAATCATTGTCCTGCGTACAAAAAATACAGCCGGGCAGAGTAGTTGTTTGTCGAAGGAAATCAACATGTACTTAACAAAATATGTAAGATAAATATCACCTGATAACTTTTTATAGGTAACCCAATGTGTGATAGATCCATCTGGCATGTTGATGCAAATCGACAGCGTGTTTTGCCCATGTTCATTTCTGTTTTTGCTTGGGCGACCGGGCCAGTGCAGCTTCACGTGGAAGTCAAACATATATCCGGTTTAACCCTCCTCTTCTTTTAACATGAGCTTCCTGTAGTAAACCGCCAGCAGCGCTTTTCGGGTCGTGGGCTGTTTTCCCTCCTCAGCCCTCCAACTGGCTCCCAATTCCCTTTTCTTCAGTTAGCAGTTTGACAGGGAAACGCGTAGGGGCGCAGCCGGAGGCGGGGTCTCGCCGAGGTGAAGCAATGAGCGGGCCGGAATAGCAACTCGGGCAGCCCGACGAGCTGGAGGTGCACGAGGCAAAAATCGGATGTGGCAGCGGGTCAACTGGCTATGGGTGCGGTGTTTGACGAGACGGCTTGAAGCAGGGGCTTGTCCCGGCGGAGGTTCAGCAACCTGGCGGGGATGACCCGCAGCGCGACCTGAGATGCAGCAGAGGGGTCACATCGACCTGGCAAAGTGGCCACAGCAATTTTGACACGGAGCCGCGGGCATTAGAGACGGCTAGGCCATACTAGCCTGATGAGCGGCAGCGAGAGAAGCACAGGATGCGCATGACAAATCTGAATGGGGAGGCGGAGGTGATTCGGTGGTAGAGGGCCGGCTTGCGGTGGTTGTGTGAGTGGAGTTTTGAGACCGCAGTAGGAGACGCCAGCGGTGGCCGTTGACTCCGTGGAGACAGCGGCCCAAGGCGGCGATGATTTGGCCGGTGCAGCTTTTGGCGGAGTTGGCGGCTGGCTTGCGGCGCGGCCGAAGCGACTCACAGGCCGGGCCACTGTGGTTTGAAGGCAGCGGCAGGCCGAAGCTCATGGTGGCACTGGTAAGGCGGAAGAGCCTTGGGGCCGGCCACAGCAGGAGCAGCAGCGATGCCGACTTGTGGTGGTGGAGGTGCCCTTTAGCGCAACAGCTCATGGATGCGCGGGCGTTTTAGCATGGGTGGCTCGCGGCAGAGCGCGGACAACAGCGGCGACCGGCAGCTTGGTCCGCGCGGGGTTGACCCGGTCTGCACAGAAGCAGCTCGCGGCGGTTTGCAAACGAGGCGGGCGGCGTGGCCAGGGCGGCTCGATGTGGCGGCGACTTGTAGCGGCAAAATCGGATCAACCCGGCGGCGGACATGAGAGAAGGATGGCCAGCGCCGGTGCCTCAACAAAGGACCACCGCGGATGAGTTTGACCAGTGGGTTGGACCGGTGGGATCGACTAAGAGGCAGCAACTGCGGCCACTCAGCGACCGGGGCAGCTCATCGAAGAAGCCAAGCGAAGTCGACCCGGACCGGGCGACTTCATCGACCACAAGAAGAAACGGGCGCGCGACCGGCGAGGGAGGCGACTCGCGACGAAGGCAACTCTCGGCGTATTGAAATAGAAACCGGTTCAGATGTAGCAGATGCAGCTTGTAACAAAGGTAGACCAGTGAGGTGACTTAGCGTAGAGCAAACCGGAGCAGAAGGCTCCCGCGGTATGGAACCTCATGATTCCAGCTCGGAGTCATGCAGGCATAGCAGCGAGGCGGAGGACGCGATCCGCGTGGCACAGAGGCACATGAACATGCGGCCGGGACGGAGACGCGCAGGCCAACAGCGACTTGAGGCACCAGACGCCGCGGTAGAGTGATTCAGCAGCAGAGGCTGGCTCAGCAAAAGTAGAGGCCAGTTTAACAGCAGCAGAGGCCGGTTCACGCCGGAGGTGAGCGGCGACCGCGGCAGATCAAGGTAGCTCGCGACTTGCGGCTGTTTTGGAAGGTGGTTTACGGGCAACAGGCGACCCAAGGCACGGCAGTCTGAATTAGAAGGGCGCCGGACGGCACGGCGCGCTGCCATGGCCGGTTCAACGCGGGAGGCGGATTGTGGCTCGGAACGGCGCGCGGCCATGGCGATTTGGAGGAGGCAGCCCGGGGGCACCGGTATTGAAGGAACAAGGCCGGGTCGTAGAAGTCGGTTCAGTTGCGGCCGTGTAAGCGGAGTAAGGGTGCTCCAGCGGTTTAACAGAAGCAGGGCGAGCGGTGACTTAGGTCCAATGTGCAGGTGGCGATTTGACGAGGCCACGGGCGGTCCGCCTGCAACTTGGCGAACGCGGCTGGAGTCGATTCTGACATCAAGGCAAAGGGGCTGGCAGGCGCACTTGCTGCGATGGCAGGAGGCCACCGGCGGCCTGAGGCCTAGGACGGCGGTTTTACGAGGGACGCCGGCTGCAGATTCAGGCGACTCAAGGCCGCGCCGATGAGGTCGACCACAATGGAAAGCGAGGCGGGCCACAGCAGGGGCGCGTCGGCGGAGGCTGGTGGCTCGGCGAGGACGGATCGGGACGGCTCTCAGGCAAGCTTTGGCCGCGTCCGCGGCGAAGGCGAGAGGCGGGTCATGGCGGTTCAAACGCAAGCCGGCGGCTCGTCTGACGACGGTCGAGGAAGAGGCGCGAAGCGCGCGGGAAGCCAGCATGGGCGGCTCGGCTCTGTATCGGCGGTGAATCCAGGCGGCTCGTGGCGGAAACGGAGTCCAGCAGGTTGAGGCCAACAAAGCCATGGAGGCGGAGTCCGGCGGTTCAAGCACGATCCGGCGGTTCAACGGTCGTAGGGATGACGGATTGGAGTGAAACCATGGCTCCGTAGCTGAGGCGTACAGCGACATTCTCGGAAATACGGCCCGAGTTTTCTCTGCATCGTATCCGTACTGCTTCAGGAAGGAAGATCATATCCTGCATCGGCGATAAATCCGGCTTGAAGCTGGCCATGGCAGAGGCGAGGAGGACCTTGGAGGCCGGCCCAGCGGCGGCTACTGCAAAGGCCGCATGAGGTAGGGGTGAGTCATGTCAGCAGCCTCGGAGTCGGTAGTGTCAGCGGCAATGGCTTGGCGAATTAAGGTGGGCGAGTCAATGGAAGAGATCGAGTCCAAGTTCAATTTACTCCCGAGGGTCGTGGCCCTTTTCCTTCTTTTTTTTTGCTTGATCTTCACGTGGGGAGATGGTTCTCTGTACACAGGCTGGTTCTTTTTCCATAGATACGTGCGGTGGTGCATAAGCTGAAACCCTAACTACTCTTGAACTTGATCTTCAAAACTTCATTTCGACGGTTCGTTGATGGCGTAAATCCTTCGATGCTAGTGGCTAAAAACTTCACCGCGAACACGTGAAATCTGTTGTTGACGTGGACCTTTCAGCGCCGGTTCTTCACCATCTCGATGATTGTGAGCTTCTCAATCCCTGGGAGAGATCCCTTCAAGAACTCAACACCACCGTGCGCAGGCCCCACGGTGGGCGCCAACTGTCGTGGTTTTGTCACGACAGATGTCCTAGGGAAAGGACTTAGTCGTGAGGCTAATGCATCTATGTGATAGCTTGAGAGGGGTTGAGCAAAATCGAGAGACGCAACACAAGACAAGGGTTTAGACAGCTTAGGGCCTCGGGAAACATCTTCCGTTAACAACCCTACATGTTGTTTGAGGCTAGGTCTCATTATCATCACGAGGGAGTCGCCGTAAACCGGCTCTCCTCTAGTTGTGTCTAGCCCTAGAGATTGTTTCTTATTGCTCGTCCTCTTTGGGGAGCCCTGCCCCTCCTTATATAAGTTGAAGGAGCGGGTTACATGTAGAGTCCAACTCGGACTTAAGACTTAACTATTCTGACTTATCTTCATGGGCTTCTTAACATCTTGGGCTTCGTAACGTCGCGGGCTTCATAACACCTAGCAACCCAGTTATCATTGTCTGCCGGTTTATGATGGTCTGCCGATTTATGATCTGACTTAACTCCTGCCGGTTTACCACCTGCATTAACACTTGTCGGTTTACCACATGCCGGTTTACCGTCTATCTTATCCATCTGTCTTAACTGTCTACCGGTTTACCATCCGCCGGTTTACCAAGTCCCAGCCGGTTTACAACTCCGGCCGGGTCATACCGCGGGGTATATCCCCGACACATCACATCTTTTGACCAAATCCTCAGCATCAGCATGAGCTGTCAACCAATAGAAACCGTGACGAAACGCCTTGGCCACCAAAGACTTTCAACCGCCGTGGTGACCAGAATCTCCTTCGTGGATTTCATGCATAATTTCATGGCCTTCCTCAGGAGATACACAGTGTTGAAATGCCCCTGTCACACTGCAATGATGTAACTCTCTGTTGATAATAGTCATGGACTTGGACCGCTGGATTATCTGCGTGGCCAAAGTCTCATACTCTGGTAACTCGCCCCGGTTCATATATGCCAGATATGGAACCGTCCAATCCGGGATAACATGAAGAGCCGCCACCAATTAAGCTTCCGGACCAGGAACAGCCAAATCCTGTTCACCAGGGAGCTTGACGGACGGGTTATGCAGAATATCCAGGAAGACATTAGGTGGAACCGGTTTACATTGGGAACCCAGGCGGCTTAAAGCGCCTGTTGCTTCATTCTTCCGCCGGTCCACATGATCCACCTGATAACCTTTAAAGTGACTCGCAACAATATCCACTTCACGACGATATGCTGCCATGAGTGGGTCTTTGGAATCCCAAGTGCCGAACACTTGTTGAGCCACCATGTCCGAGTCACCGGAGCACTTAACTCGGCTTAAATTCATCTCCTTAGCCATCCGAAGACCATGGAGTAAAGCCTCATATTCAGCTGCATTGTTAGTCCAAGGGAACATTAAACGGAGAACATAACAAAAATTATCACCTCGTGGGGAAGTTAATATGACTCCAGCCCCTGAACCTTCCAATTGCCTGGACCCATCAAAATGAATAGTCCAATAAGTATGATCCGGCTTCTCCTCTGGCGCTTGTAATTATGTCCAATCATTGATGAAATCCACAAGTGCCTGAGATTTGATCGCCGTTTGAGCTATATATTTCAACCCGTGAGGCCCGAGCTCAATCGCCCACTTGGCAATCCGGCCAGTTGCTTCTCTGTTCTGGATTATATCTCCCAAAGAGCAGAACTGACCACCGTGATGGGATGACCTTGGAAATACTGCTTAAGCTTCTGGCTCACCATAAAGACCCCATACACCAATTTTTGCCAATGTGGGTACCTCTGTTTGGACTCGATAAGTACCTCACTGATATAGTAAACCGGCATTGAACCGGATATTCCTTTCCTGCCTCTTTGCGTTCCACCACAATAGTCACGCTAACAGCCCGAGCGTTAGTTGCCACATATAGCAACAATGGCTCCTTGTCAACCGGAGCAGCAAGAACTGGCGGGTTAGCCAGCTACCGCTTTAAGTCCTCAAACGCTTCATTTGCGGCGTACCTGCATTTAAATTATCAGTTTTCTTCAAAGATTCGATACAAAGGAATGGCCTTCTCGCCAAGGCGGCTGATAAACCGGATCAACGCGGCAACCCGGCCTGCCAAGCGTTGAACATCATTAATACACTTCGGTTTATCCAAGGAAGTAATGGCTTTGATTTTTTTCTGGATTAGCTTCAATGCCCCTATTAGACACCAAAAAGCCCAAGAGCTTGCCTGCCGGTACACCAAAAATGCACTTGGCCGGATTAAGCATCATTTTGTAAACCCACAGGTTATCGAAGGTCTCCTTCAAATGATCAATCAATGTCTCTTTCTTCCTTGATTTCACCATGATATCATCCACATAGGCGTGCCCATTACAGCCGATTTGTTTATGAAGACAATTCTGCACACACCGTGGTAAGTTGCCTGGGCACTCTTGAGCCCAAAGGGCATGGGCACATAGCAAAAGGCTCCAAAGGGAGTTATGAAGGCTGTTTTCTCCTGGTCCTTAACTGCCATCTTGATATGATGATAACCAGAATATGCATCCAAAAAGCTCAAACGCTCGCAACCCGCCTTAGCATCAATAATTTGATCAATACAGGGGAGGGCAAAAGGATCTGCTGGACAAGCTTTGTTGAGATCTGTGTAGTCCTCACACATACACCAAGTGCCATTCTTCTTAAGGACCAGCACCGGATTAGCCAACCACTCAGGATGGAATACTTCAACGATAAATCCAGCTGCCAAGAGTCTGGCCACTTCTTCTCCAATTGCCTTGTGTCTTTCTTCATTGAACCGGCGAAGAAACTGTTTAACCGGTTTATACGTGGGATCAACATTAAGAGTGTGCCCTGCGAGTTCTCTCGGTACACCTGGCATGTCAGAAGGCTTCCATGCAAAGATGTCCCGATTCTCACGGATGAACTCGATGAGCGCGCTTTCCTATTTCGGATCCAAGTTGGCGCTGATGCTAAACTGCTTGGACGAATTGTCAGGCACGAAGTCAGCAAGCTTAGTCTCATCAGCTGACTTAAACTTTAGGGCCGGATCATGCTCTGTAGTTGGTTTCTTCAATGAAGTCATATCTGCCGGATCAACATTGTCTTTGTAAAACTTCAATTCATGTGTTGCATAAACCGACTCAGCATAAGCCGCATCACCTTCTTCACATTCCAGAGCAATCTTGCGGCTCCCATGCACAATTATAGTTCCCCTTATGACCCGGCATCTTGAGCTGTAGATAGACATAACAAGGTCGTGCCATAAACTTAGCATAAGCTAGCCGTCCAAACAGGGCATGATATGGGCTTTTGATTTTCACCACTTCAAAAGTCAAGGTTTTTGATCTCGAGTCATGCTCGTCTCCAAAATCCACCTCCAGAGCTATTTTACCAATAGGATACGCTGATTTACCAGGTACTACACCATGGAACACCGTATTGAACGGTTTAAGATTTTTATCTGTCAATCCCAAGCGACGAAAAGTTTCATAATAAAGGATATTGATACTACTCCCTCCATCCATGAGTACCTTGGTGAACTTATAACCTCCCACCTGAGGTGCCACCACCAGTGCCAGATGACCCGGATTGTCAACCCGGGGTGGATGATCTTCTCTGCTCCACACAATCGGCTGCTCGCATCAGCCAAGAAATAACGGGGCACCGCCGGTTCAACGGCATTCACTGCCCTTTTTTGAAGCTTCTGATCGCGCTTGTCCAGGCTAGTAGTGAAGACATGATACTGCCCGCTATTTAACTGTTTCGGGTTGCTCTGGTAACCCGACTGCTGCTGCTGCTGTTGTTGGTTCCCCTGATTGTTATAACCACCTTGGTTGCCCTGATTGCCATGCCCGCTCTGGTTACCATGGAAACCTGAATTGGAGCTGCCTCCACCATAACCCGGCCCATGAGATCCGTGGCCCGAACCGCCATCCATCCCATTATCATACCGAAAAGAATTAGAATTTTTGAACTCTTGGACGATGTAGCAATCCTTCCAGAGATGTGTGGACGGAATCTCTTTCATCCCATGTTTTGGGCACGGCTGGTTCAACAGATAAGACAGGTGGTCCGGGTTAGGGCTTGGTGCTCCACCGCGCTGGGGCGGTGTACCCTTACGCCTCTGGCCCTTGTCCTGCGTGTTGGTATTAGCCACAAAGTCCAAGATGTGATCCGCTTTACATTTGCCGCCGTTTCCATGACCTGCCGGGATGTGGTGCTGCCCCTTAGCGTTGCCGCTCCTTTTTCCCTTCCATGTCTTATCATCATCAAACTCGGGCTCCATGGTACTATCAGAGTCGGCATACTTCACCAGAGCAGCCATGAGGGTTCCCATTTCATTGCAATGGCATTTGAGTCGTCCCAATTTCAACTTTAGGGGTTCAAACCGGCAATTGCCTTCCATTGTTAGAACTGCGGTATCAGTGTTGATGGGTCCGATGAATGCAAAATTTCCGAGACCCGGCGCACCCACCGGGTTGTTGACTCTCCTTCCTCATGGACACAGGCAGCCAAGTCCACAATTGACATAGGCTGCTTGCATGTATCCTTGAAGTTCTGGATAAACCGGGCTCTCAACTCGGCCCATGACCTGATAGAATTAGCAGATAAGCTCTTTAGCCAAGTGCGGGCCGTCCCTTCAAGCATCATGGTAAAGTATTTCGCACATGCTGCATCATCCACATCCAGCATCTCCATGGCCATCTCATAGCTTTCGACCCATGTCTCAGGGGATAAATCAGCGGCGTAATTCGGCACCTTACGCGGGCCTTTGAAATCCTTGGGCAGGCGCACATTGCGCAACGCTGGGACAAGACACGGCACTCCCAAAGAAATAGAAGTGACCCCTGGTTCCACCGACGTGGTTGGACGAACTGGAGTAAGTTGACGGGCTTCATGCTGCGCCGCCAACTCGGCCTCTCTGCATGCCCAAGCCCGGTCCACCACCTCCTGAGCATCACCCGCCGGGTTACTGCCACGGGGCGGATAACGGTACCGCGCGTTGCTTGACACTGTCGGTTCATCCATACACCTTCTGTAACTCCGGCTTGCATGGGGAGTGGAATGAATCCGATTGCAACTATGTGAATAAGCCTCCTTTTGAACCAAGGCTGTCTGAAGAAGCTCCTTAACCTGGCGCGTCTCGACCGCCGCCGGAGAATCACCTTCGATCAGGATGGCCGCCAGTCGTGAAGCGGCAGCAACAATGTTGTCCATCGGGTTAGAGTAATGACCCGATGGCGTTGGGACATGTGGCGCTACAATGTTGTTCTGACGAGTCGGATCCATCAAACGTGGCTGAACCGGCGCCCCTGCCCTAGGTGCCTCTGCCCGGTTCACCACCGGCGGATTACTGGTCCCTGCTCCTGGGGTGTTAAAGAGGTTTCTAGCGTCATAAACCGGTGGCAAACGAGATCGGTGCCTCCTTTTCAGAACTTCGTTCGACGCACTCTGATCCAGCATAAGCCGGTAAGCCTGTGCATCCAAAGCAGCCCGCTCCACGGCCATCCTGGTATCCTCAGCTGCCAAATCGGCCTTGGCCTGGGTGATCTGATCTTTCACCTTCGCGATTTCCGCATTGTGTGCATCCTGATCCGCCGGGTTAACTTCCGCCATCAGTGTTGCCAATGTGTCAAATAAATCAGATAGAACCTGAGCCGGTGGTCGCACAGAGCCTCCTGCCCCGGCTGCCGTTCCTGCTGTTGATCCAGAAATCATTGCCGCTGCAGTCGAAGAGTGAAGCGCCGATTACGTACCAGCCATGAAGATCGCAACCCAGTTTGGCAGATCCAAGGGGTCCGGAATACTGTCGCCATCGGAACAGCCCCCAATCCGGCCATCTTGTAACTGATATAACGACCCGGTCTCTCTGGTCGATGACTCGTCGCCGGAATAACGGTCTCACCACCAGATTCTGATCTATCCTCAGATTCCCCTCCATGGATAACTCCCACGAAGGCACGCTTCATGACAGGCTTGACCCGGGCAGATCTCGCACGCTAAGCCGTTTCGACAAGGTTGGTGCAGATATCCGGCTCAGGGCCCGGTTCCCCGATCTTGCCAATGAAAACATGTATGCCACCAAAGGGGACCCGGTACCCGTACTCGATTGAGCCGGCCTCGGGGCTCCAGCCTGCATTGTCGATGTAGAGCTTGCCGCGACGACTATTGGTCATCCGGCCTACAGCGTAACCCTTGAGTCCTTCGAAGCTGCCCTCCAAGAACTTGAAACCATCGTGCGATAGCCCCATGGTGGGCGCCAACTGTCGTGGTTTTGTCACGGCAGATGTCCTCATGAAAGGACTTAGTCGTGGAGCCATCGCAACGGGTTAGCTTAAAGGGGTTAAAGCGGACAAGGGACGCAAGAGAGTTTTATACTAGTTCGGCCCCTTACGATGAAGGTAAAAGCATACATCTAGTTGTGATGGAATTGATGGGGTTTCGATGACCAGGGAGCGAATATGCTTTGCCTGGGTCTCGAGTTGTTTTTTTTTTGTTGTCCTTGAACCGCCACCGGGTCGTCCCCTTATATACATGGGTTGACGCTTGTCGATTTACAGAATCCCGAGGCCGGCTCATAACCGTGTCTGGCTCGGTCTCTGCTCTTTCTATTTTACAACACAAGTTTACATATGAATACCGGTTTATGTCTACAGGCCTGAAACCCGTTCTGGGCCTTGGGCCTTCTTAAAGTGTCAACATCTGTCTTCATGGGCTTCAAATATAATGAACTACTAAGGGGGTTAACCCGGCCTCTCCTGGCCGGTTTACGCCCAGTGGTAATATCCCCAACACCCCATCCCATCGCAGTTATGAGGGTGCAAACTTTGAGGGGACGAGGGGCCGCCTGCCAGGAGTCGGCTCCTCCGTGGCCGCCTTCTAGTGTCTTGCCATCTTTTAGCAGCCGGCCTCCCAGACTAGCCGGCCCAAGAAGCCGGCCGTTCGTCCGTGAGGTATGAGGGGCACAGCTAGCCCCGATGTCTTGAAATACCATGGGGAGTCGATGTGGCTACCTGTGGTCATTTACTCCGACACCCTGCCACCATAACTGGACCGCAAACATTGAGATACTTGGTTTCTAAATTCTAGTAAATCCAAAACTCGTCTGAAATTCATGCAACTTGGCATGCTATCATGGAGTGGCATCAACATGCCGTGGTAAAAAATTTGTCCCATTAGGGGCAGGTATGGGTATAAGCTTCTAACAAAACAGAGCTTCTCACAACAAGCGTGATGGTTTCTGTAGGGAACGTGCCTTTCGGTGTCAAAACTGGCGGATCTCTGGTAGGGGGTCCCATACTGTGCGTCTAAGGTTGATGGTAACAGGAGACTGGGGACACAATGTTTACCCAGGTTCGGGCCCTCTCTATGGAGGTAATACCCTACTTCCTACTTGATTGATCTTGATGAATATGAGTGTTACAAGAGTTGATCTACCACGAGATCGTAATGGCTAAAACCTAGAAGTCTAGCATGTATGACTATGGTTATGATTATTCATCCTCTACGGACTAAGCCCTCCGGTTTATATAGACACCGGAGGGATCTGGGTTCCATAAGGTCGGTTACAGAGAAAGGAATCTTCATATTTGGTCGCCAAGCTTGCCCTCCACGCCAAGGAGAGTCCAATCCGGACACGGGCGGAAGTCTTCGGTCTTCGTACCTTCACAGCCCATCATTCTGGCCCATGTCTAACATGTCGGACGCCCGGGGACCCCTTACTACAGGACTCCCTCAGTAGCCCCTGAACCAGGCTTCAATGACGAGGTGTCCGGCGCGCAGATTGTCTTCAGCATTGCAAGACGGGTTCCTTCTCCGAATACTCCAACACAGTCTTCGGACGCAACGAATGTGTCCGGTTCTGCAAAACAAATTCCATGCACAATCGAAGAGAGCATAATATTCCACGAGTACAATCCGCTGATAACTTTTGGTAATGTGACTCCACGTCATCACCCGGTCATTATTTCGAATCGTTGTTGGCCTGACGCCCCATGTTTCGAGACGCGGTTTTATTGGCATGTCTTGTCAAAGTAGAGATCGTGTCCCCTTATTGCGGGATTATCATCAATACGAACATGGGTAACCCAACCGCCCGATTGGCACGATTCCTTAAGAGTAGGCAAGTTTTAAGGCTTAGGAGGAGGCGTTCGATATTCATTGCCTTTATAAAGGGGTTAAGACCAGTCCCTCCCCTCTCCGGCAAATCTTTTCTCAACCTTTCCAACCTCGAGTTCCATCTCCCAAGGTTCAACTTAGTTGCTTCAAGCTTTCCAGTCATGTCCAGACCCAGCCCTCAAGGCCTGTGGGTGGCTTCTTCTGTCACAGAAGAGGATATTGCGAAGCTCTGGGCAGCAAGATACCTGACCGCGGAGATCCCCCACAGGCTTCCTGCCCAAGGGCAAGTTATTCCCACTCCGAGATCTAGTGAGAGGGTCGTATTTATTGCCCACTTCCTCCGAGGGATAGGGTTAGCTCTCCACCCCTATGTTCGAGGGCTCATGTTCTATTACGGGCTAGATTTCCACGATCTAACTCCGGATTCCTTCCTTCTTATCTCGGTTCATTATCACATGTGAGGCCTTCCTCCGTGTTCCTCCACACTTCGGCTTGTGGCTCAAGACCTTTAATGTGAAGCCTAAGGTGGTCAACGGGAAACAAGCGAAGTGCGGTGGTGCTGTAGTAAGCAAACTCATCAACGCTCCTTGGCCTAAAGGATCCTTCTCAGAATCTTCCGACTTATGGCAGCGGGAGTGGTTTTACATCACTGAAACCCATGGTACCAAGTGCGCAGCTACACCTGTGTTCCTATCTGGCCCTGCAATTCAGCTCGCATCATGGGTTAATAAGGGATTGGATTGGGGATCAATCGATGAAGTGCAGACTCTACAGAGCCGCATACGGAGTCTCCTTGATAAGAACACCGAACTCATTGATGTGATTCAAGTAATGTTAGTCCGCCGGGTCCTCCTGTGCCAGCAATGGCCACTCCGTATGTGGGAGTTCAATCCGGAGGGACCATGAACTCTCCATCACTTCTTTGGTGTGACGCACAGAGGACTATGGGAGATATTTTTCGGGACACGAAAACAGTGGCCAGATACAACAGAGGACATAGGCCTCGATTGCAACCATCTAGATACCTCGGTAAGCACTTGACTCTTGGACACAGCTTGAGTTAAACATCTCATAATAGGATACTGAGAAAACCACCTTTTTCCAGGGCTGGGTAAAGAAGGCGGAGCGATACGGTGTTCGGCCCCTCTCCCTACAGACTCAGCTAGTCCCGTGCTAACAAGTATGCTAGTCCCAGCGCCATGCCAAGTGCCGGTGAGGGAGGACAATAAGGAGACCGAGGGAGTCAAAGGTAGCCTCGGAGGTACACCAAACACTGTGTCCGGGGAGATTAAGGCTCCTTTTTCCGAAGACAAAAGAGAAGGAGAAGTTGTCATCCTTTCCCCTCGTAGTAAGAAAAGGGCCGCCTCCAAAGTTTGGGAGGCAAGGGTTCCTAAGCGAGGCAAGACACCCCAGTCAGGCAGTTCGGGCTCGAAAGGCAACGTTGTTGCATAGTTCCTCCAGAAGGACAAGCCTTCAGCCGAACCGTAAGTGAATCAAGGTGTTTTGAACATATCGCGTTCTTCTTCCTGTTACCAGGGTGACATTTAATATACATATTTGCAGTCCGGTGCGCAGTCTTCCTCAACAGTCGTCCTCCCCGGGGGTTCTGCTTCCGGAGATGATGGAAAGAGAAATGCCTCCACAGGCTTCCTCGCCAATAGGGCGGATGACTTCGAGGTGTCATCCCGGAGGATCCTTCCCGATCAACAAGTGGTGCGGGGGATATCGAAGACAACACCTGAAGGTGAAACTTCGGTTACCCAGGACCCGGGGCGTGTGACCCCGACGGGGATCAACCATAAAGGTCTCAGGCTATCCGGCTTACAGCCGGGGGCGACTCTAGAGTCAAGTGAACAAGCCCCTTTGAAGGGAGTCTACGCTCCCACGGCCGTTCCCAGGAATCCGGAGGCGCCGGATACAATGATGGGCATGCTGCAACATGCATCCGTCTCGGAGGAACATTGTATCTTAATGAGTACGGTGGCTAGAAGAATTCTATCCGCGAAAAGCGGGTTGAACGAAGCCTTCATGAGCCTGCTAAGAGGCTTCGAGGTACATATTATAATATTTTCAATTGTGCTCTATACGCAAAATGCACCTGTGTATAGGTAGTAGCCCCTGAGACTCTAGTTGGCTTCCAAAAGGAGGCAATCAGAGGATCGAAAAAGATATGCCCAGGAGATAGTCTAATTAATTGAAACACAGGATATTACCTTTATGACGACTGCCCACGGGACGGAGGTCGCAGGTCTGAAGCAAAAACATGATGTGGCGGATGATGACATCACGCTTATTAACAGGTGGCTCGACGAGGCACAAGGTATGTGTTCAGGGCAGTTAGTATATGTATGTATGATAACATGAGCATGAAGCTAAGGTTGTATACTGAGGCATGACCTGCAGATGGTGCTGCCGCGGTGGAGACCCTTCGGGTTGAACTTTCCCAAGCCAACGAGCAAGCCCGGATGAGTAATTTGGCTGCGAATAAGGTAGCTGATGAGTTAAAAGCCGAATAGGCTGCTCGGCGCCAGTGTGAGGAGAGAATTTATATTATGGCGCAAGATCTGAAAGAAACCACTGCCCGGTGCGAAGTCGTCGAGAGGGATAACATAGCCAAAGCGACAGACCTTGACAAGGCCTTACGAGAGGCGAAAGAAGCCCGATCCGAGTCTCTAGCGGCTCGGGAGGAAATCCGGCAACCTGGGGAGATAGCGGCCGGTAAGCCTTTCTTATTACAGACTAAATTCGGTGATCCGAAGTATGCCCTGTCTAATCAGATGTGGAGTTCCCCAGACGCATTCTTGGACCTGCCGAAGAGTGCCTCCAATGCAGCGCAATTTTACAAGGCGCAGGAAGGGTGTGCAATGAAGGAGCTTTTCTGGTCACAATTCGGCGCGCCAAGGCGTGCGCTGTTACTGAACGAGCAAATGGCACAGTGGGTCGAGCTCCACAAGATATCCGGCTCTGCCATGAAGGATGTCATAGTCCGGTTGTGGCCAGGTGAGCCAATTCCGAATAGTTATTTCGGTTTGGTGCAGCGACTTGTTGATTTGGTGTCACGTATTTACGCCGTTAAGCGGTCGACGTGCATTGAAGGTGCACGGATGGCCTTCGCCCGCGTCAAGACGTACTGGGCGAAGATGAAGGCCACCGATATTGCAGCGAAGAGTCCACCCAAAAGCAAGGACCATCACATGCCGGAGCATTATTTCGAGGACGTCTTAGAGGGTGCCCGCTTAATAGAGGGTCAGTGCTCGAAAGATATGATATTCGAGTGAAATGTATTGGGATTGTAAAAACAATATTATAATACTTTAATTTTGGCTCCACCCGTGCGGCCGTTATTTGTATGTAATTTGAAAGTTTTCCAGTCGTCGGCTTCAGCCCCCCTCGCATAAAATGCGGGGGTGTTCGGAAAAGCGCTTGATCACTCTTAATCCAACGTCTTGGTCCATAAAGGAGGTGTCAATGCGGCGAACTAGGCAATCGGACTATAGGGCGTTAACACTTTCACTTAGCCACAGAGGTTTATGGTGGGTCTACGATATAGCCCCTAGTATGTACGCAGTTTATCCGAATAAGGTGCATTACATGGGTGACCTTAAGAACGGCCCTTCGTTTAGTATGGAAAGAATCGCGAAAGATTGTAGTGAGTCATCGAGTGGTTGACCAGCTCTTGCCATATCATGACAGTTATTTTTCGGCTTTCTCTACTGAGGTGCTCATCTGGATGAACCGGGACACAATAGTAGTAGTTCTCCCTTTACTACCCTAGCCGATATAGTGGAACGTAAGGTAGTAAGCACAGGAGCCGAGCAACCCAACTATTGACCAAAGACATGATTCGGAGCTGGTGCATATAAGGCCAAACTTGTGACGCCGAAGTGTGCTAAAAAGCTGTTCGGACTTTGTCGGCAACTCATTTGTTCCCATATCGAGCCCCTGGCGATTGTGCCGAGGTGCGAGTGTGAAACAACCAGAAAAATTAAGCTCATTAAAAGTAGAAACTGCTGGATATGGATTATGTTCACTGGAACTTGATTGATATGTCAATTGCCATTGCACAAATAATAACGCCATGACCCAGGCTATTTGACATGCCAGTGGTCGAAGGCTGAGGGAGAAGGCACTTTACAGGCTCGAAATAGAGAGTGCGGTCTACAAAAAATTATTTGGACCTTGTCAGGGATATACCCCGCGGTATGACCCGGCCGGAGCTGTAAACCGGCTGGTACTTGGTAAACCGGCTCATTGTAAACCGGCAGACAGTTAAGACAGACAGTTAAGACAGATGGCTATGACGGACGGTAAACCGGCAGGTGGTGAACCGGTGATTGTTAAAGCAGGTGGTAAACAGGTGGGAGTTAAGTCAGATCTTAAACCGGCAGACCATCTTAAACCGGCAGAACATCTTAAACCGGCAAACAGTGATAACTGGGTTGCCAGGGGTTATGAAGCCCGAGACGTTATGAAGCCCAAGATGTTAAGAAGCCCATGGAGATAAGTCAGAATAGTTAAAGTCCTAAGTCCGAGTTGGACTCTACATGTAACCTGCCCCTTCAACATATATAAGGAGGGGTAGGGCTCCCCAAAGAGGGACAAGGAAGAGAGAAATAATCTTAGGGCTAGACACAACTAGAGGGGGGCCGGTTTACGGCGACTCCCTCGTGATGATAATGAGACCTAGCCTCAAACAGCGTGTAGGGTTGTTAACGGATGATGTTTCCCGGGGCCCGAAGCTGTCTAGATCCTCGTCTTGTGTTGCGTCTCTCGGTTCCGCTCAACCCCTCTCAAGCTACCACATAGATGTGTTGGCCTCATGACTAAGTCCTTTCACTAGGATATCTGCCGTGACAAATCCACGAAAGTTGGCGCCCACCATGGGGCCTGCGCACGGTGGTGTTGAGTTCTTGGAGGGATCTATCTCAGGGATCAAGCAGCTCACGGTGTGTTGGATGAAGAAATGCCGGTGCAGAAATTTACATCACTGACGAACAGTCAAGGCGTTGTGTTCAAGATTTAAGATTTAGAGGAAATTAGGGTTGCATCAGTGCAGCTGCCATAACTCGCCGAGATCGAGAGGAGTCCGAAGCCCGAACTACTACGGCGGTCGATCGGAGCTATCAGCGTTTTTCCACTGCAGGGTTAGCGACCGAGTCAAATTACTATATGTCAAGCATCTGTCCAATCCGCCGTATTTGTGTTGCTGCTGTCCGTATACGCTTGTCCCGAGGGCATCAACTGCTGCAATTTTTTACCGTCCGGCATCACCCAAGAGAATGAAAAATCTGTTGTCGCTATTTTTCTGGCATGAGGACCAGAACAGATCAAAGAAGCCATTAATCCGAGATGGATAAGGGAAAGTGATAAAAAAAAGGGGAGCAGAAGAAAAGAGTCCATGACTCAGAAAGCGGAGATGGCCACGAACTCGGTCTGAGTCGCCGGCCGATGTGCCCGCGCGCCTGAGCCACCACTCGTCAATTTGGCCCTGTCTCGTCGTGGTTTTATCCGCCCCGGTAACTCTATCTGAGGCGCCGCCCCTCCAACTCTCCGGCCTCACTCTGAGTCGCCTCTGAGTTGCCGGCTGCCTCCATCGTCACAGCCGCAGGCCTCGCCTCGGCCTCACACAAGGTTGAGCAAGCCCCGGCACCGGTCTGTTCGAGCTGCTGCCCTATTGAATCGCGGATATGACCCGCCATCACTTCCGCCGATGCTCTGGAGCCGCTTCCGCAGCCGCACCGGTGTGCCAGGCCACCACGGCTTCACGTGGTCCTCTGTTTTTGCTTCACCGAGCACTGCCTACTTCGTCGCTATGAGTCGCCCGACGCCTCCGTTCGCGCCGCGCCAGGCTCTTGCACTGGACGCCCTCCTCCACCTTGTCATGCTGCTGCGCTAGTGCAGGGCCGCCTTATTACCGCCGCCGATGAGCTGCTGGTTTACCACTGCGGGACATCCTCTGGCTCGTCCCGCGAGTGGCCCGGCCGGCCCGTCAACCTGCTGTGGAGTGCCCTGCTTTGCTATTTCTGTAGTTTCGCCCGCACAAGCAAACCGCCCTGGTCCCGCAACTTCCCGCCGGGTCACAGCCATTGAGTCCCCTGCACCGTGAGTCGCCGCGGCCTCGCGCATTTTCCTCAAACTGCCGCGCCGGTTCCCTCTGTTGCCGCGCCGGCTCACTTTTTGAATCACCATGAGTCACCGTCAGGCCTCAGCCGCCGTCTCGCCTCGTTACCAAGGATTTCCCTCTGCCGCAGAGTCGGCCCTGTCGGATTCGTAGTAGTGTGTTGACCGGGTCTATCCTGCTGAATCGCCGGCTGCACCCAACGTCCTCTACATGGCCTTGCTTCTACTGTGAGCTGCCGGCGTAACTCTTGCTCACCCGCCGGATCACTTGTGCCGCCGCCGTAACCCCCGGCTGCCTCTAATCGCCACCGTCAATGTGTCGGGCTAACCCGGCATCTGCCACAAGATACAAACCGCCCAAGACACTGCTGATGCGGTGACCCGCCTTGCCGTGGGATTTGACTTACCCTGCTGCCATCGTATCGGAAGTTGGTGTCTGCCTCCATCTTCGCCATCGAGTCAGCGCGATTGCCAGCGTGCCTCCGATCGCCGCGGCCCGCCCCGCTTGTACCGGCACCTCTCCAACCTGTCGCTGCTGAATCACCTTTACCACCAACTCACCGCCATGGTTGTCCCGGTCAGTTTCGACGTACTAGGGGGAATAAATCAAAGAGCGATAGTGCTACAACTTGGAGGATTTGATGGTGGCTGGACAGTGCCTTTGGTCTGCGGCTGGAGCCGGTCCTTTTCCGCGGTTGACCTGCACCCTGGCCTCTGAGCTGACGCGCCTCGCACTTATACACCCCGCGTGCCGATTCACCACTGCTACGATCTGATGCCATCCTCGCGTGCCGGTTCACTAGCCATGACCGCACCCTTGGGCTGCCTCCGTCTCGTTTCTGGTTCAAATCGCCATCACAAGCCACAAACCGCCGGCCACCTCGGTTTGCCTCTGCTACTGCCCGTCAGCCACATCTTCGCTGGCCTCGCCTCTGCTTTGCCAAGGCGCCGTGTTAACCCGCGCTCCCTTGATTCTGAAACCACTGCTGCATCTCCAAGATTCCAACCCGCCGGCCGCTGCCGAGCCGCCGTTCCTGCAGCGCTGTTGCTGCGCCAAGTCGCTGGATCACCCCGCCTCCGCCTCACCGCAGTGCCCTGCCGGATCTCCTACACCTGAGTCGCCTTCGCCTCTGTGGAACCGCAGTCCCGGCGTTGAACCGCCGCCGGATCAAGTCGACCCGGCCTCACCGCCGATGCGGCCGTTCGAGTGCCAAGGGACCCGCCTTGGGCTTCATCTGCATCACCACCACCTCCGCATCACCTCACTAGCGGTACGATGAAAGATCTGGGCCTTCTGCTTGGCCACCGGGTTGAGCCGGCCCTGTTACCTCCAGATCACCCTTGTCTCCACCAAATCGCCGAGCGCCTCGAGCCTTTTTTGTTGCTTTTCACGGGCGAGCCACTGCGCGCCGAGTCACCCAAATCTGAGCATGCCGAGCTTGAGATCTGGCCGATAGGGTGCACATGCAGCTATCTCGGTTAAAAAGGGGGGGGGGTCAAACATGACCCGGAGGGTCCGTCTGAGTCGACCGATATAGTGCTTTAAGCCGCCACCTCGGTTGCGGTGAACGGATCATTCATCATCGAAAGCCGTTTGCCATCTGCAAACATCAGGTGCTATCCATTTCAAATTTGTTTTATTAACACATATTATTTCTATCAAAGGACAAATTACTTTGATTTGTATATTTTTATGTATAGGACCATTATTCACTACAAATGTGGTTTATACCACGGATATGGAGCACGAACTGATAATATTCCGCCTGGGGATAATCTGGGACGTATTATATGATGAATGGACGTGCACAATCTATTGCCCTTGCGGTCGGTCCACATCAGCTTGTTGGGATCGCGTCTGTTCGTTGTCAATGGGCGTGCGCAAATCGCCGCTCCCGAGGCCTGGTCTACATCAACACATCGGGTTGCATCTGTTTGCATGAGCTATTTTATTGAATAAAAAGCCAGTCACTGCTTGGGTAGCCCGGTTTTCTTCCAGCAAATTGGAGGCAAGTTATCATTAGCCGCTGTCTGCACTGGATGGTTCAATGGACATGCGCACAAATCGCTGCCACTACAGTTCAATTAACTTCAAACAGCCAGTTGGAAGGAACCATTGGCCGAGTTGCTGACACGGCTCATACGGGATCATTTATAACCTGCCGCAGTCACCTCAACCTTCTGCGGATTCACATCGTGTTATCAACACCAATGATATACGATTTATGCCGGTTTATATCACGGTCAAATATGGAGAATCTCAAGCCAACTCCTCGAGTCACCTTGAGACTCGGGGGCCATGATGACATGACTTAGCAAATCTTGCCAGTTTAAGCAAAATTTAAGATCCCCAGGACGATGGAGGGAAAGATAACCCGGTCCCAGAGGCAGCTGTTATATTGATGACAATGTAAAGGCCGCCAGAAAATTTCCGGCTTAGAAAGTATATGACAGTTTTACAAAATCTCGGCTCAATGAAGAAGGTTTGGGTCATCAGAAAGGATTCTGGTTTATAATCCGGTTCAAGGGAAATCTATCTTCCACAAAGCTTTGAAGCCCTCAAATCCGGTTTAAAGAATTTCCGGTTCAAAAAGGAATTAACTTCTCACAAGTTCAAGTTTATAGGCCGTCAGAAAATTTCCGGCTGAAAACGAAGATTCCGGTTTAAAATCCGGTTCAAGTGAAAGATGTCTCCCACAAAGCTTTGACACTCTCAATATCCGGTTGAAAATCCCGGTTCAAGAAGAATGTATCTCTTGCAAAAAGTTATAAGTTGCCAAAGAGGACCTGCTGCTATGATGCGCGGTTCAAACATGGGTATCATGCCATATTGGCTTATTATATTATTGATCACTTGGGGGCTTGGTCGTATACGAACCATAGCTACACCTCTTGATCGGCGCAATGCCACAACATCACTTGGGGGCTTGGTCGTATACGAACCATAGCTACACCTCTTGATCGGCGCAATACCACAACATCACTTGGGGGCTTGGTCGTGTCCAAACCATAGCTACACCTCTTGATCGGCGCAATGCCACAGCATCACTTGGGGGCTTGGTCGTATCCGAACCATAGCTACACCTCTTGATCGGCGCAATGCCACAACATCACTTGGGGGCTTGGTCGAACCCGAACCATAGCTACACCTCTTGATCGGCGTAATGCCACAGCATCATTTGGGGGCCTGGTCAAACCCGAACCATAGCTACACCTCTTGGGGGCTTGGTCGTGTCCGAACCATGGTCACGCCTCTTGATCGGCTCAAAGCCTCGACTAACAGCGGTTTTTATTTGCCTTTTTGCTAAGTATTTCTTTCTTTTGATAAGATTTATGATGTTTTCGAGCTGGTGTTTGTCAACCCGATTAGACTGTCAACTACAAGTTGTCAGCACATGATCAGTTATAATCCGGAGTTTATTAACCCGGTCTGGTTTCGACTGTAAGTCGCCAGTATATATTTGGATTGCGCCATTGGAATCATGCGCTCATAAATCATTGGATTATATTATTCAAATCTTCAAATAGCCAACATGGCTGGATTTTATTATGGTTATCAATAACCAGTATTATGATTAAGGTTTCCAAAGTCGCTTTAGCGCAATGGCTATTATATTATCAATGGATTTGATTTATTTTACAATTGAAGGAATAGTCCCAAATCGCTGCAGGCTTACGACCCGGCACTTGGGGGCTACATTATTTAAGTTGAGATTACATCAAATACACAAGTCTCATGTCGCTGCAAGCATGCACCATGACACTTGGGGGCTAATGCAAAGTCATTGTTTGCTCACCTTATTGAAGACCCGACTCATCACATCGTAATGAGCAGGCCATTGGGGGCTACCAATTGCTCCTGACAATAATTCAAGGTACAAAACTTTCAATCCATTATATTGAAGGGTCCACTACTCAGTTGGTAAAGCACAAAGCTCTTAACCTCGTGGACGTGGGTTCAAGCCCCATGATGGGGGTTACATTATATGATGTTCTTTTCAAAGAAGTATATATATAAGTCCCAGCTCAGTATTATCTTACTAAGCCGGCCCTTGGGGGCTACAGGTTGCTGTTCAAAGTTTATATGATCATATTTTCAAAGTCCCTGCTCATTATTTGCATAATGACCCGGCCCTTGGGGGTTACACTGGTTGAAGTTTTTATGAGCATCAGGAAATTACAAATCCCACAGGTTGCTGCAAGCATGACAACCCGGCACTTGGGGGCTACATATGTGGAATACTCAGTTTATGACAAAGGATTGAGGTGAACAAATCGGATTTCTTCAAGGTTGTGACATTCATATTGAAGCAAGTCTTAAGATGTTACTACATTACCTTCTTAAGACTTGGGGGCTACAAGTCATAAGCATATAAGAGTTCTACATCCTTAAACCGGCTGAAGATTAGATGAGGATTTCAAGGACCAATATTTTTGTTAAGTCATTTGGGAGATGAGTCAAATGAATTATTCTTTGTAATGTTTTCCTGTGACAAACCAATGTCAGCAAATTGATTATGAAGCTGGCATAATGGCCCGGATTTTCTAGAAGGATATGACAAGGATTTAAAGATGCTCAGGATCAGTTTAACATGGATAAATCCAAATTAAACTAGGGGCTAATGTCGGGGATATACCCCGCGGTATGACCCGGCCGGAGCAGTAAACCGGCTGGTACTTGGTAAACCGGCTCATTGTAAACCGACAGACAGTTAAGACAGACAGTTAAGACAGATGGCTATGAGGGACGGTAAACCAGCGAGTGTTAAAGCAGGTGGTAAACCGGCGAGAGTTAAGTCAGATCTTAAACCGGCAGACCATCTTAAACCGGCAGACCACCTTAAACCGGCAAATAGTGATAACTGGGTTGCCAGGGGTTATGAAGCCCGAGACATTATGAAGCCCAAGATGTTAAGAAGCCCATGGAGATAAGTCAGAATAGTTAAAGTCTTAAGTCTGAGTTGGACTCTACATGTAACCCGCCTCTTCAACATATATAAGGAGGGGTAGGGCTCCCCAAAGAGGGACAAGGAAGAGAGAAATAATCTTAGGGCTAGATACAACTAGAGGGGAGCCGGTTTACGGCGACTCCATCGTGATGATAATGAGACCTAGCCTCAAACAGCATGTAGGGTTGTTACTGGATGATGTTTCCCGGGGCCCGAAGCTGTCTAAATCCTCGTCTTATGTTGCGTCTCTCGATTCCTCTCAACCCCTCTCAAGCTACCACATAGATGCGTTGGCCTCCTGACTAAGTCCTTTCACTAGGACATCTGCCGTGACAAATCCATGACAGACCTCCTGTCGCACGTCTGCGTTGCCTTGCCTCGGTGGAAGGATTCCTTAACGGGAATTACCTTTGGGTGAGTGTATGAAGCCGAACTCCAGAAGATTCCGTAAGATGACAATGTTTGAGCCACCTGTAATAAGAGATAAAAAGTTTTTAGAAGAGAAAAGTAGGAAATGGGAGTGCTTGTAGGCTATTCAGTATCGTGCCTCTGCCGATGAAGAGGGTATTTTGAATGCATAGTTATGCATGCACGGTTTAAACCTCGCGAGTGTGTAGGGCGAACGGCGGAGGCCGAACTACTAATCCAGCTCGGAGATTAATCGGTTCCATTTAATCGAGACCGTCGGCTTAATGGCCGATGATTTATGCGGCTCCATGAGGCCGCTTTGTACTGCGACCGTAATAGCCGTAGTTTGGTCATCTATACGGAGGGAGTATTCCGTATTTCCATTTACTGTTATGACGCCGCGTGGACCAGGCATTTTGAGTCTTGCATGGGTGTAGAGTGGGACCGCATTGAAACGAGCAAGAGCGGTATGCCCCAGAAGTGCATGGTAGCTACTGTGGAGCGGGGCGATATCAAAGGTCAATCCCTTGCTTCGGGAGTTGTTCGGCGAACCGAAATCTACTTCCAGTGTGATAGAGCCCGTGAAGTGAGTTTCTACGACGGGTATTGCTCCCTTGAGAATAGTTGTGCTGGGCTTGATTCTTGAAGGATCAATGCCCATTTTGCAGACAATGTCTTGGTAGAGTAGATTAAGGCTGCTACCGCTGTCCATAAGGACTTTCGTGAGATGTAACCCATCGATAATTGGATCGATGATCAGAGCTGCCAGACCGTCAGGACGGATATGACTAATTTTTGGGGGAATCCGCTCTATGGCGGATATGTCTCGTGGTGCACGCGTGCGCTCCCTTGTAGGGGTGTGCGTCACATATACCATGTTTACGGTTTTTACTTCGGGGGAATATTGCTTCTGAACCCCGGTGTTCGGCTGGCGAGTCTCTTCGTCATCACTATCACTGGGCGGCCGCTTCCCCTTGTATTCGACATTAAGTTTGTTGGCTTGTTTGAAGACCCAGCAGCTCCTGTTTGTATGAGTAGCTTGTTTATCGGGGGTGCCGTGAATCAGGCAGGGCCGGTTCAGTATCCTGTCTAGATTGGATGGTCCGCCTCTATTTGCCTTGAATGACTTTTTCCGTTGACCGGATTTGGAGCCGCTAAACCCAGCGTTAACCGCCGTGTCTCGCGTTATTTCGTTATTATTGGGACGCTTGTGTTTATCGCATCGTGGCTTGCCATTGTTGTCTCGGTCTTTTGAAGTACCCGGATCGCTGGCGCTACCACTACAAAAAAATACACTTCCGGGATGATACGTGTTTGTCACAGTAGGTCGCGTTTTTTGTAATGCATGTACATCCATGACAAATTTATGACAGAATCAAGATAGTCATACCTGGTTTGTCGTAGAAGTGTTCCATGACATTACAAAAATTATCATCACGGAAGTGTCCACTTCCATGACGATAAATCGCGTCACGTAAGTGCTTTTCGCCAAGGGTGACTGACACATGGCATCCACCGTAACGGAACGCCGTTAAGCTATCGGGTCGGGTTTTGGATCCGATAACCCGTTATCAGCCCCGACCAATGGGGATTTTCCACGTGTAAAATCATCATTGGCTGGAGGAAACACGTGTCGGCTCATCGTTGGGACAGATGTCATCCACTCATTGGACAGAAGGCGCCTATGATACGTCGACACGTGGCATGGCCCGTCAAGTTTAAATGGGCCGGCCCAACTAAAGGCCCACAAGATTTTGCGGACCATAATGGGCTGGCCCAGCTAAAGGCCCATGAGATTTTGTGGACCATAATGGGCTAGCCCAGCTAAAGGCCCACAAGATTTCGCGGGCCACAATAGGCCGGCCCAGGTAAAGTCCCACAAGATTTTTGTGTGCCATAATGGGCCGGCCCAGGTTAAGGCCCACAATATTCTTGCGGATCATAATGGGCCGGCCCAGCTAAAGGCCCACGAGATTTTGCCGACATTAATGGGCCGGCCCAGCTGTAGGCCCACAAGATTTTGAGGACCCTAGTAGGCCGGCCCATTAACTGGCTGCCATGTTTTGGGCCAAATGCCGGCCCATATTTGATCCGGTCCATTAATGGCCTGCCACGTTCCAGGCCTAATAATGGCCCATATAAGATCCGGCCCGTTAAAAGCCTCCCACTTTCTGGGCCAAATCACGGCCCAGATCAGGTCCGGCCATTTAAGAGGCTTTGGGCTCAATTATGGCCCATATCAGATTTGGCCCGTTAACTGGACGCTGTGCTTTTGGGCCCACTTGCTAAAGGCCCATTTAGTAATTCGGCTTGATATTAGTTTCGGCCTGTTAAGGGCCCGTTTAACATTTCGGCCCTATATTAATTTTGTCATGTTAAAAGCCTGTCATATAGTTGGGTCTAACTACGGCCCGATTTGCACCCGGCCTGCTCGCAGCGGATATCTGATTGGGCCAAACAAGGACCGAGACAACTTTGGCCTGTTAAAAGCCCGTGAATTGATTCGCACAATCATGGGCGGGTCCATTTCGGCTGCTGCCGCCTGTGAGCTATTCGCACGCTTGTGCCCAACCTACTTCTCACCTCCCATTGAGTTTTCTTGCGAAAAGAGGGTCGGGGTTACTCGGCCTATTAAAGGCCCGAATCTACTAGTGGGCGGTTTGACGGGGGCCCATGATGCGGATCATACATCGTGATTGCATGACGGCCCGATTATGTACCGTAATTTTACGGTTTGGCCGGTTTACTGCGAAGACAGGATATATATACAGTAAAATAACTGCAGCATCGTGAATAAGAAAAAACCTAGACTATACAATAAAGAAATTACGGCATATTACATCCGTCACTTAGACTGACTATATTCCTCCTCTATACTGTCCAACAGGCTATCTAGCTTACAATCCTGTTGAGAATACTTAGCGGCTAACGCTACCTGGTCATATACCAGACTCATGGGAATTTCTTGCCCATCGGGCCCTGCCGGTCCTACTTCGGCCATATGGTTCAGGTCCAGCTTGGTGTAGCGCGTCTTCACCATAGCCTAGGCTTCTCTTGCACCTTGCCAACAAGAGGACACCTTCCACGGTCGGAAGCGCCGCCGTGCTCCTTGAAGCATATCCACAAGCTCCGCCATGCCATTTGGCAGCAAGCTTGATGGCCACAAAGCCTGAGCAAGACCCTGCATCACTTGCCGAGCTCGCTCGCAGCGATTCTGAAAAGGTCTTGCAGTAAATCACTTGAAGATGAGGGCATCTCCTCCTCGTATGACCCATTAACATTCCTGCAAGAAAAATTCTTTCAATATACTTCCTCGCGAACTATACTACAGTTCGTCTAGGCACTTACCGTAAATGCCGCGTCGAAGCCTTTTGTTCTCCTTCACGGAGTCCGCCAGCTGAGCGCGGAGATCTTTTAACTCTACGTCCAGCTGGACTTTGGCATCTTGAAGATTGTTCTTCTCCTGCCTAACTCGTGTAAGAATTCGCTCGCCAGCCTCCAGCTGCCTTTTGAGACGCGATGCGTCCTCTCTTACGCCCTCCGGATTCACCCCGGGATTGTCTGCAGAATTTTCTGTTAGACTTGTCATATCAGCCATTTACTAACTGGTGCATCTTTGTACAATTGCGACAACTGTTACCAGATGAGGGCTTTTGGGATTCCTCTAACTTGGCAATCGCGCCCTCGCTCGCCTTGCATTCCTCCAGCTCCCGAGACAATTGCTCATTCTTATCTACAAGGACATGCAAGATAAATTGATCCTTAAAACAGTTGTTCCAACCGTTTCAAGTCTCAGGGCTCTTGCTACACATGCTTATCTAATTTTCTTACCCATATATCTTTGGTATATCGGTCCATCGCCGGGCAAGCCCGCCTTGAGCAGCTCGGATGTATGCGTCTCCCAAATTGAAGGCGTTAAATGCCTCTTCGGAAAAGATGTTGTTCCGAAGTATGGCCCGTCGGCGCCGGTGATTCATGGCGCTCTGTACTTCAGAATTCGTGGCTGAGAGCATATCCACGTTCTCTCTTGGAGAACTATGCGGCATCGGCCCCGCTCCCGCCTCCGCTCTCGAAGCCGGTTCTGGAATCCGGCTGGTGGAGGCGTGGTTGGCAGGATCCCCGGATATAGTCCGGCTGCTCCTCTTCCTGCCAGGACACAAAGGGTGTTGTCATACTTCAAAATACCATAATCACAGCACAAGTTTTTGCCTTACCTCTATAGCGGCGAGTCGACCCATACCGCCTTCCTCTTGAGCCTGCCCGACCCGGATGCCCTTGGCCGACGAGTCCCTAGCGGCTCGGCGCCACGCTCCAACCGCCATCTCTGCAAAAACGCGACACTTCAAGGGTAAGGCATGACATCTGAAGGGAGTCCTCTTCGGAGGATAGGGTTTTTCGACTTGGCTTACGCGCGACGTAGGAAGCGGCCCGGGATAGTCGGCAGTAATGGCCACTGAGGCGCCATCGCAGCTTGCTTGATAAAATATCCCGTTGACGAGCTCCATGGTAATATTTGGATCTTCTTCGAGACCTGGATCTAGGGCCCTTCCGGGGTCCTCTGGCTGCGGGGAGGGGCTGGAGATTCCTTCTACGACCCTCCTCAGTTCCTGCTCGGGAATATCGAGGCGGATGATCTTAGAAAAGAATGCCACAATAAGTGACGTATGGAAAGGAATGACAACTTACCCAGTTTGGGGGGTTGTACATGGAGAATCCATCTCGCGGTTTGATGTGAAGGAATTCCTCCTCTTCCCCTTTGTATAAATCAGACAATATCCTTGCCAGAGCTGTGGCGGAGTCCGGACCCTTACGACCGCAGCTGGTGGCATCATCTTCCCCGTTGAAGTGCCACATGGCCTTCCCCCAATATTGAAGTGGTTGCACCCCCCGTATTATGCATATTGCCATAACCTCAACTATTGTCAGTCCGGATTTGGCCAGTAACTTTATCCTGCTCATCAAGTAATATATTTCCTTGGTATCCTCCTCTTGGGGGCCTCGGGGGCGCCAGCTTAGACGTGCCCTCGGTGGGGCGTTACTGAACTGGGGGAGACCTGTCCGGACTGGATCCGGAAAGGGAACATCGTCAATGTAGAACTACTCTGAAGGCCAGTTCTCTGGTGCCTTCTTGGGCGTGCCGGAAAGGTATTGTCGGCGTTCTGGGAACGGGGGTCCCAAGACTTGCCTACCTGCGGCCTGCGGCGTGCCTCAAAGGGGGGCCCATCACGGCCCATCTTCACCAACACGAGCTCAAGACCCTTGCGAGGGGCCAAGCCTCGCGGGGCGGACGACAGGGAGCTTCCTCAGGCATGGCCTCATCAGGCTGGCTCGCGAGGAGGCAGAGAGATCTAGGCGGGGTACCTCACGAGGTGCCTATGACGCAAGCCATGACGACCAAGGGCGCCAGGCGGGCGCGCCAGCCAGCAGTTGTCCTCCTTTCCTCTTTGGTGCAAAGGGAGCAAGCGCAGGCGAGAGCATCAAGAAAAGGCATCCATTTCGGTGCAACAAGACCAAGACCAGCCCGACGGCAGGAAGGAAGTCATGGTGGAGCCCAAGCCGGCGTCACCACCAGAGCCTTTGACAGGCGAGGACCAACTTTAGTCAGGATAAGTGTACCAGATGTTCCCCTTCAAAATGGCCAATTGTTGGCGCCCTTCCCGCTCAATATTTGGGAAGAGGCCCAGGGCCTCTGCCTATATAAGTAGAGCTAGCCACCATAGTAGAGGCATTGATATCTACATAGAGAGAGAGGGAGAAGGCGACTGAACTCTCCCAAGCAGTTCATCGCCCCGGCCAAGAACAGACCCTCGCGAGGCTGTTCTTCCTTGTATTGTTCATCACCACCAGCCCAAGAGGCAATCCACCACACCACAAACTAGAGTAGGGTATTACACCACAACGGTGGCCCAAACTAGTATAAACCGTGTGTCTCTTGTGTTGTTCCTTTCATAGCTTAGATCATAGCAAGGCGGCGGGGTACACGTAGGTAGAGGGCGAATATCCGCGCGCACCCCAGTGTTCGAACCTCAAGGGTCTGCCGGAACCCGAAATCCGACATTTGGCGCGCCAGGTAGGGTTGTGCCACGATCCGCCTTCTGCCACTTCGTGTCTCGTCGCATCGTCATCATCATGTCCGGCGGCCAGGCGGGCAACCCCGGTTCCTGGGCGGCTTGGCCCGCCCACGCAGAGCTGTTTCGCCGGGCGACCCTGCGTTCTCAGTAGCTCATGGTCCGCAGAATCAGGGGCCGCGGGCAACGAGGACAAGCCGACAGCTCCCACGCCCGGCAAAGCGCGGTCGATGGCGAGGGCCTCCAACCACGCCGCGGCAGCGACGCCGGCCCACCCGCCGAGTAGGCGAACTCGAGGCCGTGCTCACGGTGGCCCGGAGCTACTGCAGTGCACGCCGGTGGAAGGCGGCCGCTGACGCGTGCTGCTAGAGCGGGTGGCGAGCTCTGGAAGCTTCACCGCCTCGGGGGCTCACCCCTTCTGCACCCAGCTCCCACCTCAGGTCCACGGCGGCCCACGCGGGGGCTCCACCCGCGGCCGCGGGCTCCAAGGCTACCCCAACACCGGCGAAGCTAGCAGCATCGGGCCGGCGGCAGCGCTCCCTCCGCTCTCGGCCAATGAAGAAGGAATCGCCGCGGCTCACGGCCCCAGTGGACCGCCGCGCTACCACCCCTAGGCGGGCGCCTCAAGCAGAGCCGCATGGCACGTGGAGCACTATGGCGCGGCCTTCGGGATGACAGCCCTAGAAGAATACATGCCCCATATGATGGACCAAGGGCACCAGCATGAGGGGGAACAAGGCTCGCTCCTCAGCACAAGCTGTGGGGACGAGGCGACAGAAGCTGAGCTCTCCCAGGAGCCCCGTGAAGGCCCCACCGGCCACGCCGGAAGCGACGATTATCAGGTACCACTAATCCCTCAGGAGCAGGCATAAGCTAATCATGAATCGCAGGAGGTGCAGGTCGCCACAGCCGAAGCGGTTGCCCTGGCCTCAGCCTCCTACCCCTCGGGAGGAGGGCGCCGGGGCTGCAGGAGAGGGCGGACCCGGCATCACCAAAGACGGCGCTCGGGAGCAAGGTGTTCTCAGGAGGTAGGCCTCTGCGGGCAGGTGCCTCGTGGCCTGCCTCGGCGGAGGACCCGTGGTCGTCGGGCAACTGGCCGGGCGATCATTTACCCCATCACGCGCCCTGGTTTCGGTCGTCGTTGATGGCACTAGAGTGCGGCGCAAGGCAGGGCCTCGTCTGGCGATATGAAGCAAGGCTTGCACTGTGAAGAAGGCCCAAGGCTCGTGAAGCTTCGCCGCCCGTGACACTCTCACGTAATAATGACTGGGGCTGTACACGCCCCGGAGTCTCAGGGGTGCCGGTCTCAGGCCCTGGGGCTCCCTCCCACGCCCAGTGGCAGCACTTAGCTCCGCGCTGGTGAGAAGACGTCCGAGACTATACTAGGTGGCGGACGCGGCCTTTTTTGTTTGCTTTCATTGTTTTTCCCTTTGGTTGTCACTTTCCCCCGCTGGATTTAAGTTGGATTCGAATTTGAGATTTGCGTGTGTTTGGGGAAGGGGGTGCTTAGTCTCGTTCGAGCAATCTCTCGCGTTCTTGTTACCGCTTTGCCTCAGCTGCCTCCCCTCGTGAGCCGGGTTGGGCCTAGCTTGCGTGCAGCCCAGACTGCCGCCGCCGCATCCTCTCAGAAGGCTTTTATTGCAGATCCTACGGGTTCGATCGGGAGACACTCGAGACGCCGCAGCCCTCCACAGGCTATCTCAGGCCTGCCAAGGGACAAAGGTAAACTAGCCAGCCACTTGGCACAAAAAGGGTGATATAGCATCTACTAATACGCAGAACACAAGTTTTACATGAGGTGCTCCCCCTCCCAAAAGGCTCTCACAACCGTCAGGGCAAAACCTGAGCTCTATTCGTGTAGAAAACAGGAACGGTGCGCAGTCAGTCGGATAAATCCCCCAATGCATCCTCATGGGCAGCTCCTGAATGGTCGCTGGCGTCGCTGGCCTCACCATCGCTCTCTGCATCGTCACCAGCGGCGTCAGGGCCGTTCACCACGCCGCCTTCATCAGCGGCCACGATCACGCCATCGTTGTCTGAAGCGAAGGCCCTGACAAGGGCGTCCACGTTGTCCTCCACCCAGTGCGCCAGGTCGTCCCAAACGGCCTAGGGTACTGGGGTGATGGCGGCGTCAAAGTCGAAGTGGGGATCCATGTTCCGGAGATGGCTGAAGACGCGAGAAAAGGCGCGCCCGAGCAGGGTGCGGCTCCTCTCCTCCACCAACCTGTTGGCTCTGACCGATCGCGCCTCCAGCCGAGTCACCACATCGGTGAAGAACTGAAGGTTGCCGGCGTAGTTAATTGCGTGCGGCTCGCCGACAGCCGCCTCGCAGATATTACCCAAGGCAGTGTTGGCTCTCTCTCGGAGCATGGTGAGCATGGGGCCGTGCTCATGATCCGGGATCCGCCGCTGGCGTATCTCGTCCGCATTCTGTCGCGCGACGGCCTCAGCCTCGTCCACCCGTTGGCGAAGAAGAAGCACCTCGGCACGGGAGGTAGTTAACTCCTCCTGCGCCACCTCAAGGGCGGCCCGGAAAGCATCGGCCCGCCGCGTCGTTTTCTCCTGCTTGGCCCTCAAGGCAGCGGTCCTACCTTCGGCCTCAGCCCGGATCAACCCCAGCCTCTCCTTGATCTCACGCTCGAGGTTCAGGCGCGCCGTCGCCAACCGACGCCCGACCTCCTCCAGGAACGGGCCTCCCGCGCAGCGACATCATCCTCCACCCTCGTCACCAAGCGCTCCCTTGTTTCCAAGCGTTCGTACTCGCGTGAGCGTTCGGCGGCTTCCAGCGTCAGCGCCTCCTCCCGCTTCTAGAGCTCTACTGGGTCGCCTGAGGTCACCCTCATCGACGCAAGGGCCATCTCGCGTAGCTCCACCTGCTCCTCCAGTGAGCGGCATCGGGCCAGGAGTTCCCGCGCTCGCTCCTCCGCCGCCTCTCGCCGCCGGTCAGCTTCCCGAGCCTCTTCAACAGCCCGAGAACGGACCTCCCGAGAGGCCGCCAGCGACGCCTTGGCCTCCTCATCATCAAGATCACGCTGATGGCGCGCAAGGGCAACAGCCGCATTCAGCTCGCGCCTCTCCGCGGCCAGGCGCAGGCCCTCGGCCTCGAGGCACGCGTCTTCATCGGCGAGCTCTTCACCAAGCAGGCTCACCGCATCAGCCGCCCTCCGAAGAAACCCTTGGCGAAGAGCGCGACGCTCCCAGGCGCGCTCAAGTACGTCTTCCACACCATCATCCGCCCCAAGCGAGCGCCGGGGGCCACGAATCAGCACTCCCGCCCAGTAGGCTGGGGCTGGCGCCGGCCACGGCCGGGCACGCCGCTGTAAGCCGGGCGAGGAGCCAGCCCATCCCCCAAAGAAGAGCGCAGGGAATACTTTACCCAATCACGGTCGACGACCAGACTAGAAGCCGAATACTTTACCCAATCACGGTCGACGACCAGACTAGAAGCCCACGGCAGGCTGGCTATGCCACGAGAAGGCTCGCGAAGGAGGGTCGCAAGGCGCGCGGGGCCGCGATGCGCCTCAGGATTGTTCGTCTCTCCGGTCGGCCTCACCACAAGGGCCTTGCTGCTCGGGGTGCTCGAGGACGGTGGAGATGCGGAGCCAAGGGGGATGGCTCCTCAGCCATCTCCGTAAGCTCGGCAGGAACGGCTCTGCGGAGCAAGGATCAGTTAAAGAAACAGAAGGATCAGGAGCTAGAAAAGGGGAAGGCTTACTCTGCCGTGGCATGGGTACTTCCTACACTTCACAGAAAGGCAAGGGTAATCGTCACCCAAGGCCTCCCTTCTCTTCCGGAGAGCCTCGAAGTCCACGCGGAAGCGACCCAAGAGTTGGGTGCAGGGGTCAGCCTGCGATGAGGAAGGAGCGTCTAGGCGACCCGCGTCGGGGGCGTCCACCTGATGCACGCCGCTGGTCACCTCACCAAGAAGAGTAGCTGGGGCCCCAGGGGCCTCAGCCACAGGAATTGCGGGCCGCTGCTCGCCACCTCCAGCCGCGGCAGCCTGGGCCTCAGGAGCTGCCCCCTCAAGAGCGCCGCTTGGCACTGTCACCCCTGCGGAGGCCCCTCGGCCTCCAGCGGCTCGTGCCTCCCTACTCCACCACTTGAGGAGGAGCCGCCATGGCCGAGTGGATGGGCAGTCACCACCACTGGGTTCTCGTGAGACCCCATGAGGCCTGCAGGGCGCAGCCCCCATTCGTCAAAGCTGGGCATCTGCTTCACAAAGTCACCCCTGCTTGAGCAAAAGTAGAGCAAGGACCCCCCCCCCCCTTGCCGGATGCTGCCAGGGTTGGGATCCCCATTCAAGACCAAGAGCACCTTCCTCAGCACTTTGGGCGTCAGGTCCTCTTCCTGGAGCCTCATACGGTCTACATGCCCGCTAAAGGCCCACATCCGGCGAGAGTGATGTTGGAGAGGGGCAAGACGGCATAGCAGGAACTCCTTCACCACCTTGGGCGCCGTCACGCTGAGGTCCCTCAGGAACGCGAAGCGACGCCAGACGAAGGCGAGCCGGGGGCTCGCGAGCGTCTCCTAGCCCCAGCCTGAATTCGGGACAATGGGTGATGTTGGCTCCGACAGTTAGGGGTTGGGTACCCCACGTCCATCGTGACAGCCACCGCCAAGGAACCTGTGTGAGGGCGGAGGAAGGCTGAAGTCGATCCCAGAAGCCGTTGTTTCAGATGCAGCAATGAAGCTCACACACCCCGAACATTGGGTGGGGTCAACAAGGTGCAGAGAGAAGAAGTTGCGCAGCAAGGCAACTGAGGGAAGGATGCCTATCATCGCCTCGCAAACAAAAGCAAAGACCACAAGAAGAGTGATGGATTCCGGACCCAAGTGCATCATATGGATCTGATAGTGGGAGAGCACAACATTGAAGAAATCAGAGAAGGGGGGAACCAGCCCCGCCCACAGGGCGTCAGCAAAATACCGGACCTCAGTGATTATCCTGTCGATGGCGAAGTGGGACGCGGGCCAGGCCGTCGTCCGCCCGCATTCGTTGATGATGGTGGCCAAAGCCGAGCTGACCTTGCCCAGGCCCTCTCGATTGAGTATGATTGACCGATCGACAGCGGGGGCCGCCGACGACGGCGAGCGAGGCGGAGGCATGGGTTTCTTCCCTCTTCCCTTCTTCGACGGAGCCATGGCAACGGAAGGGGGGAGGAAGGCTTGAGATTGGATTGAGAGCTGAAGCTGGAGTTCGAGAGGAGGAAGAGTGGGGGACGGTCGAGCAGCGAAAAGGGGAGCGGCTGTGTGCGGCTACGAGTCCGCCTAGCACGGCACAAAATAAGGAGGCGTGGGGGAACAGTGCTGCCCACGTCCAATCAACCGCCACACGGCGCCCAAGGCCGCAGGCTGTTAGGGCCCGTGGCGCTTCGCACTTGCCCCTTCGCCTCTCTGCTCGTCCAAGCCCGGGCACGCCTTGGGCCCGGGGGCTACTGTCGGCGTTCTGGGATAGGCGGTCCCCAGACTTGCCTGCCTGCGGCCTGCGGTGTGGCTCAAAGGGAGCCCATCACGGCCCACCTTCACCAACACGAGCTCAAGACCCTCGCGAGGGGCCAAGCCTCGCGGGGCGGATGACATGGAGCTTCCTCAGGCATGGCCTTGTCAGGCTGGCTCGCGAGGAGGCGGAGTGATCAAGGCGGGGTACCTCACGAGGTGCCCATGACGCAAGCCATGACAACCAAGGGCGCCAGGCGGGCGCCAGCCAGCAGTTGTCCTCCTTTCCTCTTTGGTGCAAAGGGAGCAAGCGCAAGTAGAGCATCAAGCAAAGGCGCCCATTTCGGTGCAACAAGACCAAGACCAGCCCAACGGCAGGAAGGAAGTCATTGTGGAGCCCAAGCCGGCGTCACCACCAAAGCTTTTGACAGGCGAGGACCAACTTTAGTCAGGATAAGTGTACCAGATGTTCCCCTTCAAAATGGCCAATTGTTGGCGCCCTTCCCGCCCAGGGCCTCTGCCTATATAAGTAGAGCTAGCCACCATAGTAGAGGCATTGATATCTAGATAGAGAGAGAGAGGGAGAAGGCGACTGAACTCCCCCAAGCAGTTCATCGCCCCGGCCAAGAACAGACCCTCGCGAGGCTGTTCTTCCTTGTATTGTTCATCACCACCAGCCCAAGAGGCAATCCACCACACCACAAACTAGAGTAGGGTATTACACCACAACGGTGGCCCGAACTAGTATAAACCGTGTGTCTCTTGTGTTGTTCCTTTCATAGCTTAGATCTTAGCGAGGCGGCGGGGTACAGGTAGGTAGAGGGTGAATCTCCGCGTGCACCCCAGTGTTCGAACCTCAAGGGTCTGCCGGAACCCGAAATCCGACAGGTATCCGGTCTCGGCAATGCGCCATACTTCGGCCCCGCCCACCTGACATAGGGATTCTCCCTGGTTGCGGGGGACAAGGCAGAACAGCTTCTTCCATAACCCGAAGTGAGGCTCACAACCTAAAAATAGCTCGCAAAGGGCAACGTACCCTGCTATATGTAGTATAGAGGCAGGGCTGAAGTTGTGTAACTGGAGGCCGTAGAACTCCAGGAGCCCGCGAAGGAATGGGTGGATAGGAAACCTGACACCCCTTAGCAGATTCGGGATGAGGCATATTCGCTCCTCTAGAGACGGATTGGGAGATCTCTCCGCCTGCTCCCCACCATTATAGGTGGCTATTCCGGCTCGGACAGGAACCATGAATGCTGGTGGAAGAAACCCTTGGGTTTATAACTCAATCAAACGGCTATGGGGAACTGAACACTCTTCCCAGTCCCCCGGCTTGGAGCGAGGAGAGCGAGCAGAGGAGTTGTGCCGACCGGCCATGTTGGAATGGTTTTTCCAGAGCGCTCTGTTGGATGCTTGCTCGAGGGGGAAGAGTGAGGTTTGGATCTGAGAATCCCCGTCTCTTCAAATAGGCAATAAGCCCAAAAGATTGAGGGTGGCAAATGCGAAAAATCCCTCGGCTCCTCGCATTCACTTGACACGTGGAGATGGTCATTATTGAGGCACTGAAGCCAAGGAGTACAACATTGATGGAGTACCGGACACTATTCATCGTAACAGGTACTTTCGAGTATTCGGAGATGGAACCCGCCCTACAATGCCGAAGACAAGACTACGCGTCGGACTCATCGTCATTGAAGCGTGGTTCAGGGGCTACTGAGGGAGTCCTGAATTAGGGGGTATCCGGACAGCCGTACTATATACATCGTCCGGACTATTGAAGCGTGAAGATACAAGACTCAAGACTTCGACCTGTGTCCGGATGGGACTTTCCTTGGCGTGGAAGGCAAGCTTGGCGATCCGGATTTTATATTTCCTTCCATGTAACCGACTCCATGTAAACCCTAGCCCTCTCCGGTGCCTATATAAACTGGAGAGGTTGGTCCTTAGAAGGCGATCACAATTACAATCATACCATCATAGGCTAGCTTCTAGGGTTTAGCCTCTACGATCTCGTGGTAGATCTACTCTTGTACTACCCATATATTAAATATTAATCTAGCAGGAAGTAGGGTTTTACCTCCATCGAGAGGGCCCGAACCTGGATAAACATCTGTGTCCCTTGCTTCCTGTTACCATCAGCCTAGACGCACAGATCGGGACCCCTTACTCGAGATCCACCGGTTTTGACACCGACAGCAGCGCCGGCAAGGTGGACGATGGCGGGGATGAAGAGAGAGGACGGGATGCAAGGATCCCGGTCCGAAGGCGTGGATGAGAGAGGTCGATCTCTTGTAATGTACGGCGGCGTCGGGGTATCAGCTCCGGCATGGTGGAGGAGGACGGTGGTGGATGGGGTGGCGGACGGCGGCGGACGGAGGAGGGTGGGGTGGAGAGGGTGTTTTGGCGCCCACGGAGCTGAATGGGGAAAGGGAGGTAGAGAGGAAGGGGGAACCATGTATTCAGGCGCTTGTCTCAAGTGCGAGGAAATTTACAAACTTAGCCCCTGCTTTCAAATTTCTACTACATCACAGCAACATTAGTCGGTTGGGGATAGGACGGTAATCTCGCATACAATCAATATTTGCCGACGAGAGTTTGTTTTTGGCGCCCACCGTGTATGAATATGAATCGGGGAGGGAGTCGATTTTGGCCGAGGACACAATGTGTTTTGGCGCCCACCGTGTATGAATCCGGGTGAGAGGCGGTTACGTCACGTTTGGGTGAAATTACAAACCTACCCCTATCGAAACCTATAGAAATCCAGCAGATAGGCTTTGCGTGGCGAGGTGATAGGCGAGTGATTTCCATCTCGCAGATTTTGGTTTCGAGGCGGTTACATCGCGACTTTCCCCGCTTCGTTCAAATTTTGCAGAGTGCACGTTTACCGTGCCAACTCAATTTGAATCCCGCTTGTATTCTATTTTTCCCAAGGGATCCATTTTCAATTGGAATTACATTCTATATACATCATTTTTATATATACTTTCAAAAGCACAACACCATTTATACATAAATATGGTTTTCAAATGGCATGATCTCAGATTCATAAGGTTGTATCCATCAATTTGGATTTTCAAATATTTGAAACCACTTTATGTTGAAATCCAATGTATGCATTCCTCGCTAACTGTCTCCAATTAATGTGTGTTTCATGCGGATTTTTTTTAACTTCTCAAACATGTATAATGTGTTTCACACATGCAACATATAGTGTAATCCCGTTTAGACATTAATTGCATATAAACCATGCATTGTTTGTAATTGAAGAATCTATAGATCACCAATATTGATAAACTATATAACATTACACGTGTGCCCAAGTTCAAATGAATATGCATGTTTGATGCACCAATTTGCGTTATGATATTATCGATGTCATGATCTCCAGTTTAAATATTTGAATCCCCTTTAAACCAGATATTCGTCTCATATAGCTATCACTCATGCTTATATAGGACTATCTCTCTGGACCTATACACGTTCACCGTCTCTCAGGTATCTCTCGTGCTACTTGTATGTCGACAATGATCTTTTATCTTCGTAACACACAGACGGTACTCTCTCCCTCGACCTTCATCACTCTATCTCTCTCTAAGTATATCTCGCTCCCTGCTATGTGTCTCTAACTATTATTCAATATGTGGAATCTCTTTCTCTCACACAAACACAAAACTTTGTCTCCCGGGGTCTCATTTCTCTCTACTATTCCCATGTGTGCCACTCGCACACCCCTCATACAGAGATCTCTTTCGCTCCTTAGATATGAGAACCTACGACCCTTCCTCTTCAATATATCTTTCTCACACACAAACACAAACTCTGTCTCCTGTGGTCTCATATTTCTCCATTGTTCTCTTGTATGTCGCTCACACACACCCTCTCTCCCTAGAGATATCTTGCGTTCCCTCATATGTCTCTCTAGCTATCACTCTCGCTAGAAATATCTTTCTCTCTCAGACACAAAACTCCGTCTCTCTGGATCTCATTTCTCTTTGATATCTGTTTGTATGTGACGCACATGCACCCTCTCTCTATCTCTCTCACACCCACACACATAACCCAGCCTTCTGATCCACTCGACTCCTATCTCTAACGCACACTAGCTAGCATCTTTATCTTTCTATTTATTTGTTTCTCCATCAACCTTCTTTCTCGCCCTCACTCTTGATTCCTATCACGCACACTACATATGTTTCTCTCTACATGCAGTCAAGTGCCCTCTCACACACATATATAACTTCACCCTTTGAACCACCCGACGGTCATCTCCAACACCCAAGCTAGCAGATGTCCCTCTAGCTAGCATCTCCATCTCTGTATCTATCTGTAGTTTCTCCGTCAACATTTATTTCTCGCACGGAGTCTTGCTTCCTATCACCCACACTATATGTCTCTCCATACATATGCATTTATAGGTTGATCTCGCTTTGCACAATCGTATGCGCCTCACCCCTCTGCTTTCGCCATAGATGCATGCTCCAGCCCATGCCACTATCTCTTAAAGACAAAAACACATGCTCAATTGTCGGGCCTTCTTCCCTGCATTCTCACATGCATGCATATTGTCATACGGATCCGTCTCTCCCATGTCGTTGATCTTATGACTTATGTCTTCTTTCTTTTATCTCGATCATGAGCGCGCGCACACACACATCCCACGTATACACGTATACCTCTCACACATGCACGTTCAAGGTCTCTATGTCTCCATACGTAGTTAATTACCCTCAATCCTAACGCCACATCAAATCGTTCTCCTCTTTTGTGCACATAACTTCCGCCTGGATGGGTAAAACACACACTCTCACTTAACAATATCGTTCTAGCTACCCCCCCCCCCCCCCACCGCGCCTCTCACTTTTCCCCTATATCCCCAAAACCAATAAGTCCATCCATTTGTTTAATTCCCGCCTACATGCAGCATCGATATATAGTAGTCTTCCTCGGTGTCTCTCGAACAAACACGTTCTCTCGATGTCGACTCCTCTCACGCCAAGCACGCACCTTCTCTTCCCTCTCTACGGCATTTTCTCTCTCGCACCCCATCGTTGGTGGCCTCTTCCATACACATCACCTCTCTATGATGAAGCCATGCACACTTAAATTACATCCGCCACGGAGGACCCCGCGACACACACACACACACACACACACACACACGCACAAACACACACACACACACACACGCACGCACACCCCCCCCCCCCCCCACACACACACACTAAGACTCCATCTCTTTCTCTCTCACACACACACACAAACACACATGCACACAAGCACGCACCCCCCCACACACACACACACTTAGACTCCATCTCTCTCTCTCACACACACACAAACTAAGACTCCATCTCTCTCCTCTCTCTCTCTCTCTCTCTCTGTCACACACACACACACACACACCCACACACACACACTAAGACTCCATCTCACACACACATGCTCTAGGTGGAGCATTTGTTCCTACCACCCTTCATCCAACCTTACCTGTATGATAAACAATCACCTTTATTTACTTGCATAACATGGACAAATTCCACTTTACTTTAGTAGTCAGCAAACTTATCATCTGTACCATTATAAAAAAAACGAGTTGGCGATGATGGTGTGCCTGCCATCTTGTAATACAGACCGTATGATCTATATCTGACAGATAGAAAGCAAACTATGATAATTTTACAAAAGATACTCGCACCTCTCTCCACATCATTATCTCCCGCAACCTCATTGCTCAACAACTAAAAAAGGAATAAGTCTCTGGAACAATCTAGCATGCATGGTGGCCGCTGCCTCCTGCCGGCGCCGTCCATCCCCATGCCTCCGCCCATTCCGACCACCAGTCACCACTACGCTCCACTCCTCCTTGCCTTATCTCTCATCTTTCATTTTTTCGATGACATTCTCGAGATACCAGTTTTCCGATAAAATTCTCGAGATATCATAAGTTTTTACACATGGGATTACTCCTGCATGGGTCAATCACAACAGGTAATGCATATTGATGTTCTGTGCAATGCACGAGAATCTTGCTTGTAATTATATAACGCAAATCACGAAAGGTGAAGTGACATTTTTGACACAACCACGTTAACATGGCCACGTAAATCACTAGCTAAAGTAAATACCATTATACTTATATCCCGATGCAAAAGGTTGAGTACATGTCCGAAGAGTAGAGTCGCACACACGCACTCTGTCTCTCAGAATCACACACACACACACACACACACACACACACACACACACACACACACATAGGCCCTGTTTGGATCCATGGGTTAGAGTTAGTTTGAGCTAGTTGGGGCTCAAATAGCCCTAAAGTATCCAAACATGAGGGTTTAAATTGGAGCAAGTTGCACTGAACCCCCAAAAAAAACTATCCCACCCAAGAGGTGCTAACTGGAGATAGTTCTCATTGGGACCACTGAAAAATCACTTTTCTCTCTCCATGAAGTGCATTTATTGTCAATCTAACCCTGTAACCCAAACACCTCTTTGGCTACAGTTAGTTCAGGGATTAGTCATGAGTTAGTCTAACCTCTAACTAAGTTAGAGTATCAAACAGGAGCAGTGTAGGACATGCAAGTTGCTCAAAGCATACAGGCAAATTCGTACGTGAAAGGATTTTTTTCTTTTTGAAAACGGAACGTGAAAGGAATTTTTTTAGAATGCTCTTGGCATGTCGCTAACATGTGATAGTTAACCGACCTCAATAGACGGCAGAAACGCCAGCCCGCCGCACTTTGATAGAGACGAGGAGGGAGAAGCGATACAGGCTGCTGGATTACTAGAGATAGGTGTCGCACGGAAGCCAAGAAATATGGTGATAGCATGGGTTAGCCATGTACTAGTATGATGTAACTACACTGGGCTGCCGTGTTTCGTACTCTTGCAGTCCATTGTGGAGATGATTGGTTAATTTTATATCACTGAATAATATTAAATATTATGAGTGCAGACGCTCCAACACGAGGTTCCTTGCTCCTTCTCGGTCGTCTGGAATCTATGATCTTCCACTCTATTTTTTTACGTGAGCTTTGTTCATCCTTTTGCCAACACGCGATACATCAAGGTGCACGTGTTATGCAAGGATTGTTCCATCTATATGAAGAACACGTGGGACTGGAACTACGAGACGGACATGTACCCGAGTGGTGGACGTATTTAACCTGAGTAATGTAGCGCAGTAAGTGAAGTAGAAAGGCAAAAATGGTATGAACATGCGTGGCATATAGGGTGTGTTTGGTTGCGTTCTCGTCTCAGCATAGTTGTTCCCTCTTCATGCATGCTCAACTCAACACCCCTCTTCATGCATGCTCAACTCAACACCCCTCTTCATGCATGCTCTCTTCATGCATGCTTCTAGTGTATTTGTGCTAAACTAGTGTGGACTCATGCACCCTCCATACACTCTACCAAACACCCAAAAGTAGGTCGACAAGGGAACTCTTAGGCGGCATTTGTCTCTTACTACGTACTACCACTAAATGTTGTACGTGCAATGCACGGTGATGTTATGGAGTACGTGCCTAAGTATTCTACTACTACTATATTAGTTGGAGGCACATATTAACTTTTATATTTGTTTATGTGTATGCCCCGAGACCTTCCAACTAGACGTGTCTTTCTCTCTAGGTCGCACTTTGTATCGTTCATACCACTAAGTACTACTACGTGTGGTCTCCGACCCAGAAGTGGAAGAAGTGGAGACGCTCTACCACACTATTTTTTTTACGCTGGGCTCTACCACGCTGTTCATGTCCCACTCCTTTCATTGACGTGTGGGACATCCAGCACGTGCCGTGTTTGGCACCCTTCGTCGTAAGAGTTGAAACGCTAGCATTCATCAGAAATAAAAAATAATTATAAATCAGCAGTGATACTATTTTTTTTTTGCGAAACAATCAGCAATGATACTATACCACGCGGTTTCCTTGCTCCTCGATATCGGAAAGAATACTTCCGTTCGCCAACATGTGGTACGTCGACCATCCTGGTCCACTTGCCATGCACGCAGAACTCCAAGGGAGAGTCACGCAGGTCGTCGCGCCGCAGTAACAATGACTAATGAGCCGTCAAATCACACGCCCACTTCCTACTTTGAAGTTTCTCGGACGAAGGAACCATCATGACTTCGTTGAATTCCGCTTCTTGAAGAAAACTACTATACCAGCAGTACTGCTAGCTACAGTATTTACTCCGCATTGACGCCCGGCGAACCTACTCTAGCGCCAGTTGTCCATCCGTCTGCCGCGGCTCATTTCCATTCGCCCGCTATACTAACTTGAGCCCCAGCTCCCAGCCATAGCCAAAGACCCACACTTATCTCCTCTGGTCTCTTCCTTCTATCGGCACCACTTCAACCATGGCCTCCTAGCGCTCTGAAGCTCTCTTGGACGTACTATCGCAAGAGCAGACGAGGGACATCGGCGGCTCCGCTCCGGGCGCGCTCCAAAGCTCTCTTCGACGCATCGTCATGAGCAAACGAAGCGATATCGCCCGGCACTTCGCCGCCTCCGCCACCACGACCATGAAGCCGGCGCGCGTGCGCGGGCGCAGCCGGCAATGAGGAAGAGTAGTACACGGTAGGTCGCCGCCGCTCTGGTCCCGCGAAGGCCACCGCTACTCCACTCACTCGACGCCAAGCTTGGTGGGGTAAACATCGGCGGCCGATTAGCCGCTTGACGGCAATGTGGAGGCAGAAATCTTCAGAACCTTGTGCTACGGAGGAGGAGGTAATCGAGGCAGATGAGGAGGAGGCAAAGGCAATGGTCGGCTTTCTCGGGTTCATGGCCGGACATGGTGGTCGGGCACCGGTGATCGTTTAGATCAGGTTTACAGTAGGTTTTAGTAAGGTTTGTGCGAAATATGTAATGAATTTCGTCCAGTTTGTAGGAAAAAAATTCGAAATGTAATGAATTTCATCTAGTTAATTTGAAATTTTTGTTTGCACGAATTTCGTCCGGTTAGTTCATATAGTTGTCGAAAGGTATGCGGGCAGCATCGGATGGCATCCATCAGTGTCCTCGGACAGATGCCGGCGTAAATTTGTGGGTTAGTGCTGGAGATGCCCTAACTATCATGCTATAATCACTAACAATCCTCCATTATTTGGCAGGGAACAGTTATGCCTCGATCAAAATCAGATCCGCGGTGTTTCGCACTCCTCCTGCGTAGCTTACATAAAAATGGAGCAAGTGGACGGCACTGTAGCACGTCATATCACTTGAACTAGCCCGCCTAACGAGCGGGAAAGCACCGCCCTCGTCAGTTTGTTCTGGATTACTATCGATCGATCGTGCGAAAATGTTACGCTTCGCAAGTTCTAAAGGAAAAGGCGGCACACCGACGACTTCAGACGCGTCATAACCCCGACAGTCCGCTCGCACGCCGCTCACCAGAGGGGACACGCGTTGTCTTGCAATTTCACCGACATGTGGGACCGTAATTGAATAAACCGCCTATAGCCGAAATCTAATCGCTTAAAGGCCGGTGAGAAGAGAGAAATGGGGAGGGAGAAGAGATCGCCCGCCGCGCACAAGACGGACTCCAAGAAATATATGGTGATAATGTGAGGTGGGCCATGCTAGAGTCCGGACCGCTTCCGGAGCCCGCTCTCACCGCCCTGGCCCCTCAAGATGCCAGCTGCCCGCTGCATGCATAGCAAGTAGTCCCCGCTTATGTGGAGGAGAGAGAGGCATTGACAAAGTCAAGGAGTAACAAAGGAGACAATAGCTTTCATCAAAATAAACAATGAATACTCGCTGTTCGTCCTCTATATCGGAAAGAATACTTTCATTCGCCGACATGTGGGACGCCAACCATCCCGGTCCATCCGCCATGCACAAAATTATCCTGGTCTACCCGGTCGTATCGCAGGCCCAACCTTTCCCAATCGTAAGTTGTTCGGACGAAGGAACCATCATGACTTCGTTGAATTTCGCTTCTTCAAGAAAACTTATCGCACTCCGCACATCGCTACCACACGCGAAGACTGGACGGCACTGTACCACGTCATATCACTGAAACCCACTACGCCAAACTAGCCCGCCTAGGTCATCTATTTTGGAACGGAGGGAGTACGTCTCTGCACTTCTATGATTTTGTTTTGCACGTTCTCTGTACTTTTGCTACGATTTTCCTACCCTATGAACCATATGAGGCCTGAATGTATGTCGACTATTGTCTGATCGATCGATAAGCCTACAATTTTAGGAGCTAGGGCTATTGGTCGATCGACGAGGGATAAGTATAAGCGTACCACGAGCTCATCAGCTCCACCGTTTCTCTTCGGTGAGTGTTTTGCAAGTACTATAGTTGTAGCGACCCAACCTCAGATTATCAAGTCTCTGTGCTTCAGTGTCATCCCTGGATCAGTAATGCTGACACGCACAGTACTCGAAGGATTTATAACAGAGTAGCAATCACACACTTATTACATCGAATGTCTCAGAAGAGAACTTATTACAATAATATGGTTTAAGGCCATCTAATGCGATAACAGCGGAAGGCTTGGAAGATAAAGTGAGTCCACCAACACCAACGGCATAGATGAGCTGCACGGCAACGACCTAACGAACCTTACTCCTCGTCTGAAAAGTCTGCAACATAATACGTTGCAGCCCGAGAACGGGTCAGCACATGGAATATGCTGGCAATATAACACAGTAGAGCAAGAACAAAATAATGGTATCACTACATGCATATTTGGCTGGTGGAAAGCTCTATGGTTATAGTTTTGCGAAAAGCCAAATTTTCCCTACAACAAAGGAATAGTTTTTAGTTTAACTATCATGGTGGTTGAAACATTGAGAAGGTATAACCCCAACTCGATCCCAATTAAAATAGTTAACAACCCAACAATATTAATTAAGAGTGATGAGATACATGTGATAACCCAAGTACTAGATACTCAACATTGTCCATAACCGGGGACACGGCTAACCATGATTAGATTGTACACTCTGCAGAGGTTTGCGCACTTTTCCCCACAAGACTCGATCGCCTCCGTTGATTTCTCGTGACCGCATGGTGTTTGTGAAACGGATGACCGAGACACGATCTTCGTAAACATTAAATCTCTACTCCGGGTAGACCATACCAAACCTACAAAACCCACTACCTGCTGATCTACCTCTTCAAGAGCTTCACATAACCTACTCAACTATGCTAGAGCCCATAGTAGCTTGTGGCTGCACACGGAATTTTCTAGCATGAATCATCTCAGTTCCCTTTAAGCCTGGGTGATGGTCCATAGGAAGATCACACGTGTACCCCGGGATTTCCAAAAAATAAAACAGACAACACTGGGTTCTCCAGGTGCCTTAATCCACCCATATGTTAATTTTGAGTTGCCACCTTAAGTTGAACCATTAATTAGCAATCTCACATCTGTCATGGATTCACTCAAACCGAACCACGTCTACGAGCATAGCATAGCAATATAAGCACCACGTAGAAGTAACTCCCAAGGGTTTGATAGTAACAGGGAAATAGGTTCTACCTCAACAACTACTTCCCAACCCACAAGTTAAAGACATCCTAACCATGCAATATTTGAGGATAGGAACTAATGCATAAAAACTGGGTATGAAAAGAGTATGATCAATGTGTTACTTGCCTTGCTGACGATACGCAAATGCTAGAGACTCATAGTAACACGCTTCGCACTCCGGGAATTCTATAGCAAGCAAACAATAACATACATAAGCCACAAGCAAAGATGCACAAGCAAAAATCAAATAAACGAGGCTGACCAGAAAGTTCAACTTAAGAACTCCGGTTCGCAAAAAGAATCAAACCAAACGGAACAACGAACTCAATCGGCAAAAGAAACAAGATCCGTTTACTAATCTGAACTAAGGTCAAATTTTACAGTATCAAAATCTTGTTTAAGTTGTTTAGACAGAAAGAGGGTCTCGAGACGAAGATCTAGGCGCTTGAATTGCCTGATTCCGACTAACGAGCGAAAAGATAAACAGAAACTAAGATCGGATCAGAAATCGCGATCAAAAAAAATCACGGAATAAATTCGAGAAAAAGAAAAACGGATGAACAGACTAACGAATGAACGCTCGTTATCTGGACCTAAACGAAGAACGTGTTCGTTAAAACGAACGAACGAGCGAACGCTCGCTAAATAAATAAATAAACCAGAGAAAAACCAATCTATTTAAAAAAACGAAAACTAGGGTTTTCTAAAAAAACTGAAACGGTTTTTCTCAGAAAACCGGGGCGGCGGGCGGCTACCTCGGCTCAGCTCCGGCGGGGCTCCGGCAGGGGTCCGGTGCGGCGGCGGGGCAGCGTGGGTGGCGGGATGGCGGCGGAAGACGGCGGCGCGGCGGGCGCTTAGCGGCGGCGTAAGGCGTAAGCGGCAACAGCGACGGCTCACGGCGGGTCGGGAGGCGGCGGCCGGTGGTGGCGGTGGTTTGGGGCGGCGGGCGTCTTATAAAGAGGGGTGGCGTCTTGGTGGAGGGGGCAAGGCGCGGCGAGGAGGAATCCCGGCCGACTCCTGCTCGAGTCGGCGGCGGCGCGCTGGGCGGACAAGGGCGGGCGGAGTTGGGCCTACTGGGTTTCGCCCGCCGGTGCCCAAAGTTTTTTAAATAATTCCGCCGACAGAAAATAAATCCTATAAAATAAAATAAAAATCTAAAAATTCGAAAAGTAATTTTCACCGTCTAAATGAAATATTTAGAACGAGATGAACATTTTCTTGGCCCTAAAAAGCAATTTTGAAAACATACAATTTTTCTAATGCAAATAAAATCCAAATAAACTCAAATAAAATCCAACAAATGATTTTAACATTTTTCCTCCAATATTTCAATTGTTTTGGAGAATTCATATTATCTCCTCTCATTTATTTTTATTATGAAATATTTTTCAGAGAGAAAATAATTAAAATCAAAGATCCTCGTTTCAATATTCGATATAAATCAAATATGAAACCCAGAAAATCCCCAACTCTCTCCGAGGGTCCTTGAGTTGCTTAGGATTTCGAGGATTGCGGAACGAAGATGCAATAAAATATGCTATGCAAGGATGACCTATGTATAACATTCCAAATTGAAATTTTGGGATGTTACAAACCTACCCCCCTTAAGATAAATCTCGTCCTCGAGATTCGGGTTGGCTAGAAAATAGGTGCGGGTGGTCCTTGCGAATATCATCCTCTCATTCCCAGGTGGCTTCCTCCTCGGTATGGTGGCTCCACTGAACTTTGCAAAACTTAATAACCTTGTTGCGGGTGACTCGGCTGGCAAAGTCAAGAATCTTCACTGGCTTCTCCTCATAAGTCAAATTCTTGTCCAACCGAATTGCCTCTGTGGGTTTGTATCTCTTAAGGGTATATCGCCATCTCAAAGATGACACTTCTTCAATTGTGAGACGTGGAACACATCGTGAACTCCGGACAATCCTTCTGGTAATTCCAGCTTGTAGGCAACTTCTCCCATCCGTTCCAAAACACGATACGGTCCTACAAATCTCGGAGCTAATTTTCCCTTAACTCCAAAACGTTTCACTCCTCACAAGGGTGATACTTGCAGGTATGCTCTGTCTCCAATTTCATAGGTTACCTCCTTGCGTTTCGTGTCTGCATAACTCTTCTGCCTGGACTGAGCAATCTTCAGTCTATCACGGATCAGTTTAACCTTCTCTTTAGACTCCTTGATCAAGTCTGGTCCAAACAGCTGTCGGGGTTGTACCTCATCCCACATCAGCGGTGTTCTGCATCTGCGTCCATACAGAGCTTCGAACGGTTCCATCTTCAAACTGGCCTGGTAGCTATTGTTGTACGAGAACTCTGTGTAAGGCAAATTGTCATCCCAACTAGATCCATAATCTAGCGCACATGCTCTCAACATGTCCTCCAGAATCTGGTTGACTCTCTCAGTCTGTCCATCTGTCTACGGGTGAAATGTTGTATTGAACTCCAATCTTGTTCCCAAAGTCTGGTGTAACTGTTGCCAAAACTTTGTAGTAAACTATGTTCCTCTATCTGATACGATTGTCCTCGAAACTCCATGCAGACATACGATCCTGGACATATATATCTTGGCCAACTTCGCACTTGTGTAGGTTGTTTTCACTGGGATGAAGTGAGCCACTTTGGTCAAGCGATCCACTACTACCCATATTGAATCATATCCTGCTTTGTTCCTGGGCAATCCGTGATAAAATCCATGCCAAGTTTTTCCCACTTCCATTCGGGTATCGGCATAGGCTGTAATAGTCCTCGCCGCTTCTCGATGCTCTGCCTTCACTCTCTGACATACATCACATATGGCTACATACTCGGCAATATCCTTCTTCATACCAGTCCACTAGAAACGTTCTTTCAAATCCAAATACATCTTGGTGTTTCCGGGGTGTATCGAGTATGGTGAGTCATGAGCCTCCTGAAGTATTAACTTCCTGATCTCTGGGTCGTTGGGCACATAAACTCGGTCCTCAAACCATAAGGTGTCGTGCTCATCCTCACGAAAACCTTTGGCCTTTCCTTGGCTCATCTTCTCATTTATCTCGGCAATCTCTTTGTCATTCTTCTGAGCTTCTCGAATCTTGTCCAACAATGTCGACAGAACCTCCATTGTCGCAATGAAATATCTTGGAACAATCTCCAACTGAAGTTCCATGATATCCTCAGCTAACTCCTTCGGCAATCCCTTACTTTCAAGGATATTAGCATAACTTTTCCGGCTCAAAGCGTCTGCTATGATATTGGCCTTTTCCGGATGATAGTGTAGCTTCATATCGTAATCCTTTATAAGCTCCAACCATCTCCTCTGCCTAAGGTTCAACTCCTTTTGCGTGAAAGTGTACTTCAAACTCTTATGATCCGTGTACACATCACAACGATTTCCAATAAGATAATGCCTCCAGGTTTTCAATGCATGCACTACGGCTGCTAACTCCAAATCATGCGTGGCATAGTTCAACTCATGGGGTTTTAGCTGTCGTGAGGCATACGAAACAACTCTCCCGTCCTGCATAAGCACACATCCAAGTCCTAAGCGAGAGGCATCGCAATAAACTTGGAACTCCTTATGTATATCTGGTAGTGTTAGCACTGGGGCTGTAGTCAAACGTTTCTTCAATTCCTGAAAACTTGCCTCGCAATCTTCTATCCACTTAAACTTAGTATACTTCTTCAGTAATTCAGTCATTGGCTTAGCAATCTTGGAAAAATTCTCAATGAATCTCCGATAATACCCTGCGAGTCCAAGGAAACTGCGGATCTCGCTAACTGAAGTGGGTGCCAACCATTCAGTGGCTAATCGAACCTTCTTTGCCGGGTCCACTGCTATACCCTCTCCTGATATAACATGCCCAAGAAATCCAACTTTCTTCAACCAAAACTCGCACTTGCTGAATTTGCGTATAACTGGTGTTCCCTGAGTTTCTCGAGAACTAAGCGCAAATGCTCCTTGTGCTCCTCTTCGTTCTTCGAGTATACCATAATATCATCAATAAAGACCACAACAAACTTGTCCAAGTACTCCATGAACACCTTGTTCATCATGATCATGAAATAGGCAGGGGCGTTAGTCAGTCCAAATGACATGACCGTATACTCGTATAATCCATACCGCGTAGTGAACGATGTCTTTGGTATATCCTTCTCTCGAATCTTCAACTGATGGTATCCTGATCATAGATCGATCTTCGAAAACACCTTGGCTCCTTGCAGCTGGTCAAACAGATCATTGATCATCGACAGTGGGTACTTGTTCTTAATTGTTACTTCATTCAAGGCTCGGTAATCAACAACCATCCTTAGGGATTTATCCTTCTTCTCAACCAAAAGCACAGGGGCTCCCCAAGGTGATGAACTCCTTCGAATGTAACCTTTCTCCAATAACTCCTTGATCTCCTTCTTAATTTCCTCCAGATCATTTGCAGGCATCTGATAGGGTCTCTTGGATATTGGCCCTGTACCTGGCAATAGCTCTATCAAAAACTCGATGTCTCGATCCGGTGGCATGCCTGGTAACTCCTCTGGGAAAACATCCGGGTAATCCTTTACTACAGGCACTTCCTCCTGAACAACTCCCGTGAGGGCATTCACTTGGCTCCTCCTAGGCACATGTCTAGATACATACTTAATCCTTTTTCCTTCCGGGGTGGTGAGGTAAATTGATTTGCTAGCACAATCAATGCTTCCTCCATACTTTGACATCCAGTCCATACCTAATATCACATCCAATCCTTGTGACTCCAAGATAATTAGGTCAGACGGAAAAACATGTGTGCCAATGGTTAGGGGTATCAGGTTGCACCATCGGCTAGCCATGTACTCTGCTCCAGGCGAGCTTACTAAAAGAGGGGTCCTAAGGGTTTGGGTTGGTAGCTTAAACTTATCCACAAATCCCCTTGATATGTATGAATGCCATGCACCAGTATCAAAAAGAACAAGAGAGGTAAATGACTTAACCAAAAACTTACCTATTACCGTGTCCGGCTGCTCTTCAACCTCCTCCACGTTAATGTGGTTCACTTGTCCTTTGTTGAATGGATTAGGCTTCTTCCCAGCGCTCCCATTTCCGTTTTCATTCCTTCCTTCGGGGCAATCATTGGCATAGTGCCCTGTCTTCCCGCACTTAAATCAAGTAACTTGACTTAGGTCTCTTTTGGCGGGTGTAGCTGGGTTGGAGCGGTTTTGGTTGTTATTAACTATGTTCCCATTTCCGTTATTGGCACCATTGTGGTTATGCGACCCTCCACCAGTGTGGTTGTGACCTCCATGGTTATGTACTAGTCCTCCCGAGTTCGGGGTTAAGCGAGGCTTCTGCTGAGCTCCTGAGTTATACTTCCCTTGTCCATACTTCCTCTTTCGGCTCTCAATCTGCTGCTACTTCCCTTCAATCATAAGGGCTTTGTCTACCAACTCCTGGTAGTTGTTGAAAGTTGCCACCATCAACTGCATGCTCATCTCATCATTCAGCCCTTCCATAAACTTATCCTGTTTCGCGGCATCTGTGGCCACATCATCAGGGGCATAGCGTGATAACTTGCTAAACTCATCCACGTACTGAGCCACAGTACGGTTCCCCTGGCGTAAGTTGCGAAACTCGCGCTTCTTCATCTGCATGGCTCCAGTTGAGACATGGGTTGTGCGAAAAGCTTGCTGAAACTGGTCCCAAGTAATATTGGCTATAGGAAAAGTAGCCATGTAATTCTCCCACCATGAGGCTGCTGGTCCATCCAATTGATGTGCGGCAAAGCGCACCTTCTCAGCATCTGTGCATCCTGCGGTGGTTAACTCCCCTCCGATACGGTGTAGCCAATCATCAGCAACTATTGGCTCGGTGCTACTGGAAAACACCGGCGGCTGTAACCTCAGAAAACGGGTTAGGTTGTCCACTGGCGGCGGGTTATTGTTGTTGTTGCCTTGGTTATGAACTAGCAATTGCATCAAGGCATTCTGTTGCTGGATCAACTGGGTGAGCTCCGGTGGGAAAGCAAAACCGGTGTCACATCTCGGAGGCATTTGATGGGTTTAGATGGAAGAGATTAGAATAGAAAAAGGTCTAACGGGAAAACACTACCCATATGCACATGAGGCAAACACAATCATTTCACTCAATCAATCAAGCAAGGGCATACAAATGGTCTAGAACTATCGCATAAGTTCTCAACTACTACTAAATACATGGGGGAAATACTACAAATATATGGTGGTCATCTAGTAATTTTGATCGGTGGAAGACTCCATGATGTCTGCTCCAGCTTCGTCTTTGTAGTCATCATCACTTGGATCGGAATCGGTGTCGACAATGATTATGTAGTTGTCCGGGCAAGTGGGGTCGTTGTCTTCTTCTTCCGGTGCTGGTCCTCCCTTGAATACTCCGATCTTGTTAACCAGGTCGTCATTCTTCTCTAGTAGTGTCTTGATTTCTTCCTCATATCCATCTCGTGTAAACTTGAGTTCTTCCTCCAGCTCGATGATCCTAGTCTTCGCCTTCTTCAACTCCATCACGTCTGCGCACATCTGGTTCTCCTGATGTCCAATGTGCTGGTTTAGCTCCTGGATGAAAGCTGCAATGGATCTATCCTTCTTGGTGCTGATTACTTCTCATTGCTTGTCTCGGCGTCCACATATTTGATAGATGGTGTCCTTAAGCTCCCTGTTGTAGACTTCTCCAATACGTCCCATGGTAATGTGAGCTTCCATGCTCTTGCCTAGACTCCAGGTGGGTGCTTCGAAAGAAAATTCTATGGGTTTAGAAGTTGGCGAGAACGTCCTTCCTGGAACTTGTACTTGAATCATCCAGCGTTCCTCTTCTGGTAAGGTGGCGTTGTACGTCCCGGTGAAGCTTGGTATTCCAATGTTCAAGTACCTAGTGACTTCCTTCAAGTGGCGTCCAAAAGGTGTGTCTTCATCCGGTTGTGCAAACTTGTTCTTCATCTCCGTCATCCTAAAGAGTGGAAAAATGGAGAGGAGTCGAAATGAGTAGAGAAGAGTGACCTATGGTTTATCTTAGTGGTCGTGTCCTACACTCGGCGTGTGCTCGATACCATCTTGTAGCGACCCGACCTCGGATGGTCAAGTCTACGTGCTTGAAGTCATCCTGGATCAAGAATGCCGACACACACGATTACTCGAAGGATTTATAACAGAGTAGAAATCACACACTTATTACATCGAATGTCTCAGAAGAGAACTTATTACAATAATATGGCTTAAGTCCATCTAATGCGATAACAGCGGAAGGCTTGGAAGATAAAGTGAGTCCATCAACTCCAACGGCATAGCTGAGTTGCATGGCAACGACCTAACGAACCTTACTCCTCGTCTGAAAAGTCTGCAACATAATACGTTGCAGCCCGAGAACGGGTCAGCACACGGAATATGCTGGCAATATAACACAGTAGAGCAAGAACAAAATAATGCTATCACTACATGCATATTTGGCTGGTGGAAAGCTCTATGGTTATAGTTTTGTGAAAAGCCAATTTTTCCCTACAACAAAGGAATTGTTTTTAGTTTAACTATCATGGTGGTTGAAACATTGAGAAGGTATAACCCCAACTCAATCCCAATTAAAATAGTTAACAAACCAACAATATAAATTAAGAGTGATGAGATACATGTGATAACCCAAGTACTAGATACTCAACATTGTCCATAACCGGGGACACGGCTAACCATGATTAGACTGTACAATCTGCAGAGGTTTGCGCACTTTTCCCCACAAGACTCGATCACCTCCGTTGATTTCTCGCACTGCATGGTGTTTGAGAAACGGATGACCGAGACACGGTCTTTCAGAAACATTAAATCTCTACTCCGGGTAGACCATACCAAACCTACAAAACCCACTACCTGCTGATCTACCTCTTCAAGAGCTTCACGTAACCTACTCAACTATGCTAGAGCCCATAGTAGCTTGTGGCTGCACACGGAAGTTTCTAGCATGAATCTTCTCAGTTCCCTTTAAGCCTGGGTGGCGGTCCATAGGAAGATCACACGGGTACCCCGGGATTTCCAAAAAATAAAACAGATAACATTGGGTTCCCCGGGTGCCTCAGTCCACCCAGATGTTAATTTTGAGTTGCCATCTTATGTTGAACCATTAATTAGCAATCTCACATCTGTCATGGATTCACTCAAACCCAACCACGTCTACGAGCATAGCATAGCAATATAAGCAACACGTAGAAGTAACTCCCAACGGTTTGATAGTAACAGGGCAATAGGTTCTACCTCAACAACTACTTCCCAACCCACAAGTTAAAGACATCCTAACCATGCAATGTTTGAGGATAGGAACTAATGCATAAAAACTGTGTATGAAAAGAGTATGATCAATGTGTTACTTGCCTTGCTGACGATCCGTGAATCCTAGAGACTCGTAGTAACACGCTTCGCACTCCGGGAATTCTATAGCAAGCAAACAATAGCATACATATGCCACGAGCAAAGATGCACAAGCAAAACTCAAATAAACGAGGCTAACCAGAAAGTTCAACTTAAGAACTCCGGTTCGCAAAAAGAATCAAACCAAACGGAACAACGAACTCAAACGGCAAAAGAAACAAGATCCGTTTACTAATCTGAACTAAGGTCAAATTTTACAGTATCAAAATCTTGTTTAAGTTGTTTAGACAGAAAGAGGGTCTCGAGACGAAGATCTAGGCGCTTGAATCGCCTGATTCCGACTAACGAGCGAAAAGATAAACAGAAACTAAGATCGGATCAGAAATCGCGATCAGAAAAATCGCGGAATAAATCCGAGAAAAAGAAAAACTGACGAACAGACTAACGAACGAACGTTCGTTATCTGGACCTAAACAAAGAACGCGGTCGTTAAAACGAACGAACGAGCGAACGCTCGCTAAATAAATAAACCGGAGAAAAACAGTTCTATTTAAAAAAACGAAAAGTAGGGTTTTCTAAAAAACCAAAATGGTTGTTCTCAGAAAACTGGGGCGGCGGGCGGCTACCTCGGCTCGGCTCCGGCGGGGCTTCGGCGGGGGTCCGGTACGGCGACGGGGCGGCGTGGGTGGCGGGGTGGCGGCGGAATACGGCAATGAGGCGCTGCAACGGCGGGCGAGGCGCGGCAAGCGGCAGCAAGGCGGCTCGGGGCGGGTTGGGAGGCGGCGGCTGCGGTGGTGGTGGTGGTTTGGGGCGGCGAGGCGGCGGCCTATAAAGAGGGGGGCAGCGTCTTGGAGGAGGGGGCAAGGCGCGACGGCGAGGAGGAGTCCCGGCCGGACTCCTCGTCCGAGTCGGTGGCGGTCTGGCCAAGGCAAGCGGCGTAGGGGAGTTGGGCAGCCCGGCTGGGTTTCGCCCATTCGGTGCTCAAGTTTTTTTAAATAATTCCAAAAGAAAATAAATCCTATAAAATAAAATAAAAATCTAAAAATGCCAAAACAAATTTTCACCTTCTAAATGAAATATTTAGAACGAGATGAACATTTTCTTGGCCCTAAAATGCAATTTTGAAAACGTGCAATTTTTCTAATGCAAATAAAATCCAAATAAACTCAAATAAAATCCAACAAATGATTTTAACATTTTTCCTCCAATATTTCAATTGTTTTGGAGAAGTCATATTATCTCCTCTCATTTATTTTTATTATGAAATATTTTTCGGAGAGAAAATAAATTAAATTAAAGATCCTCGTTTCAATATTCGATATAAATCAAATATGAAACCCGGATCCTTGAGTTGCTTAGGATTTTGAGGATTGCGGAACGAAGATGCAATAAAATATGCTATGCAAGAATGACCTATGTATAACATCCCAAATTGAAAATTTGGGATGTTACAATAGCTCGCACAGTAGCTAGCCTACTAACACCAAGAATCATCAAACAAGCCCTGCTGATATGATAAACAGTTCAAACTTACATCTAAGCATGCCGTATATTACATCAAAAGCTGCTGAGGATACATATGTTTCCATAACTCGGAGAGGGTTCGCATGATTCATCGCATGATTCGTTATCATACAAAAGTAGCAAGATCCGCCCACACAAGACAGTGCACTAGCCCTAAGATGGTTTGATAACACGCATCGTTCTGGTAATTAAACACAGGGCAATGCAAACTACCCTGAAGGATTAGCGCGACCAACTATTTCTTGTCATCGATCTCTCGGGCAATGACCACAACACGGACAGCGGCATGGGAATCGATTTCTGGGGCGATGTCCACAGGACTGACCGCGACATCAGAATCGATCTCTGGGGCGATGTCCACGGGATGGACAGCAGGATCGGAACCGATCTCCGGGCGATGCCAACAGGACGGGCCACGACATTGGAATCATCAAGGACAACCACCAGCACCTGCACAACCCTAACATATTAGCAAGCACATTGCAAATAATAAAAAACCACAACTATGGTAATAAGCCATTATTTTTAACCTTTTGCAGCTCACTGGGGGATCTCATCCCTCCGGGGGCCATCTCCTCGTCCTTGATGGGGGCCATCACCTTGCCAGGGGAATACTGCTTCTCCACAGCGACTATCTCCTCAAACTCGTTCTTGAGCCTCACATAGGTGGCAATCAGAGTTCCTGGGGTCAGCATGGTGGGCCCCTTGCTGTTCTTCCAACTTTCTTTGAGGAGTTCATCCACCAACGTCGTCAACTCTTTGGCCAGTGCTTGTTTCTTGGAGTTCTTCGTCTCCATGGGTTGGCCCGCCAACATGGTCAACTCGTTGGTCGGTGCTCGCTTCCTGGAGATCGCTGTCTCCCGTGGGTTGTCCGCTGGCAACTCTTTGCCTAGTGCTCTGTGATCCATCAATGAACTGACAAACAAAAAGCAATCGAAAGGAAACCACAATCGCAATGAAAACAGGAAAAGAATAGGATGTGAGAATCGGTCGGTGCTTCGCAAAAAGTTGATTATTGGAATGAAAATATAGCAGCATAACTGATTCGCCCACCTTTCCTTCATCGATGTAAGAAAAATGGCAGAAGTGAGTAGCCCGGAGTGAGGTTTTCTTCAAGAAAGGGAAGAAAGGGCTTGAACGAGCGTTCCAATGAAATGATGGTTGCTTCGGCCCAGTCCAACTTGGAGGCCACCTTACCACCGCCGGGTAAAGATGTGGGTTTTGTGATATGACGGGTCATGACGGCCACACCGGGCTGACGGTGAGTCTCATTGTAGCACCTCGCTGTGATTTGGTGGATGGCACGCGGGCCCGGATGCTTTGAAATGTCCCGCATGTAGATAGAGCGGCTAGTCATATAGGAGTGCTCAATATTGTTCACCGCGACCAAGGCGGAGAGGAAAACGAGAGAACTACATAATTAATGCATGAGTTTAATTAGGGTAGTTTTGTAAAGTATGAGATACATTCCTCCAATAGCAAAATGCCTTGGTTCATGAGATTTGAGATTTGAGCCCTATAAACCGGAAGGGAGGGGTACTGCACACGGTGTAGTCTAGTCACTTGTTGAAATCTCTAGAAACGCAAATACTCCTTTCTGGTTTATAGGTCTATACTACTCCCTCCATCTAGGTGTGTAAGTCATCTTACGAAAACCAAATAGTCCCAAAACACTTAGGTGCGGTGCATTAACTTCTACCTTGTTTCTTGTTTCTTGACATATCAACCAATAAGAGATGAGAGGTGTGCATGCTTTTAATGACTTGCAATGGCTAGTTCATTGCACGCAATGCTATTAATTAGCATATAAACATTGGTGACCCCAGGAGGAAACGGTGCTAAGCGCGTGGACCTATGCAGAATGAGTATCAACCAATGGATAATGGAGTTTAATTGTTAAATAATACTCCCTCCTTTCCGGTTTATAGGGCTTATCTCAAAATTTTATGTTTTCCATTTTATAAGGCTCAATTTGGTTGTTTTCCATCACATTTTAAGATTCCAAGGTGCAGTAAATCATTGCATGCAAGTATTAAGAGAAAATTGACCAATGCATGTACTTTATGCATGCATGCATTGCAATTAATGCATCTATAAACATAATTTTTTGAGGAAAACAAGAGCATTTATTAGGTGCTTTTGCAAAACTACAAACTGTATTCCACCACTCACCATATACATTGATTGGTGAGATTTTTGAATTGAGCACTATAAACCGGAAAGGAGGGAGTAGCAATTTTGTCTCATGCAAGAGCACAGCTAGTATATGCATGCTCCAAGGAACCGCACCACGCGAGCTGCTCGCAGAATCGCCACGTTCGGATTGTGCTTGGATCTTCGCCTCTTCGAGAAGACGAACAATGATGCTACTCCTACTTCTACTGATGCTCGAATCCACTGTTGCATGTCCGTCCCACCTCGTGCGGGAGGGATAGCGTAGAGAAAGCTTCTACATATTGCTCCCGCCTTTGCGTCTTTTGACAGTGGGCCCAACAGGTGGTTGGCCCTCTGTCATGCAGCCAAAGGCAGGTGCAGTTAAGGCACCGAGCTCGATCCATGAGGGAGAGGGTGTCGTAGTAATCAAATTTCTCGGTCTTGTACGAGTTGACGCGACACATCAAAGCATTGCACTCGATAAAAGTCTTTTTACACATTTAAAATGGGCTACTTCGCATGTAGGAGTAGACATATTCTGCTTCGTATGTAGTCACTTGTTGCAATCTCTAAAAAGACTTATATTTGGAAACAGAGGGAGTACAGTCCGCGAGGGAGAGAGTGTCGTAGTAATCAAATTTCTCGGTCTTGTACGAGTTGACGCGACACATCAAAGCATTGCACTCGATAAAAGTCTTTTTACACATTTAAAATGGGCTACTTCGCATGTAGGAGTAGACATATTCTGCTTCGTATGTAGTCACTTGTTGCAATCTCTAAAAAGACTTATATTTGGAAACAGAGGGAGTACAACGCATGCATGCATGCCGTGACTTTCCTATGTGTTGATTTGATGCACCTTGCCAAATTTTGACTATAAATTTAACTAACCAAATTTTCATGCATGTCACAAAAAATTACGGGGATGTTTGGATTGTGAATACGTTTGTCTTATGTTGCCACATTATTTTTCCCACACTTGCCACACTTGCCTAACCTGAGTGGCTCAAATTGTTAGACACACTTTGGCTTGCCTAAGGGAATCTTGCCACAATTTTTGTGTCTATGGCATGTGGGGTGTGGCTAATAAAAAAGACTTATATTTAGGAATGGAGGGAGTAGAAAATATAAATAATAATGCATGTTGGGGCAACCCACGTTTCCGCTAATTTTAGCCGTGGGCTTGTTCACAATTTTTAGGAGGGGGTGGTTGTTCATTTAATGGAGGGACTTGTAGTACAAGACTTGAACGATACAAAGTGCGACCTGGCACACCGTAACACCACTTGGAACAAGAGGGTAGCTATCTCAAAAAACAATCAACAACTAAAAAAACCGCGACCTAGCATGTAGTAGTACACAATTTTAAACGATTGTTTTGATGGAGTGAAAAAGGAAAACTACCCCACTACTTATATATAGGTCGGAGCCTCCGCGCTTGCTTCCTAGGGTTGCTCTATTCACATACTCTCATCCTCTCCAGATCTTAACAAGATAGGGGTAGTAACACTATCTTTGTCCCTTCAAAAAACACTGGCTTTCTATCCTCACCGCTGGTTACAGATCCGAACGTATCCCCCTCCGCCGGGGAAGGGGGGAGCGGTAGCGTTTAGGCCGTCGTCGACAGCGAGGGAGGAGACCCACTGCCGGCCGCACCATTATCTACGGCGGCGCCGCTGGAGGTCCTCCGATCCCTTCGCTGCTGCTGTGGGCAAATCCGGCCTCCCGCCACCCACCTATCCACATCCCGACGACCTTCAGGTATATCTTCGTTCGAAACCGCCTTAGCCCTACTTCCCCAGCTCGCTACGTCGCTGCATGTGCATCAATTTCTACCTCTCAGCCCCTCTCGATCGGATGGTCCAACATCACCTATTTTTTTCTTCTATTGTTAGAGGTAAAGCTACTTCATGGAGTCGAATCTTGTACTCCCTCCATCCGAAAATACTTGTCATTGAAATGGATGTATCTATATGTATTTTAGTTCTAGACACATCCATTTTGATGACAAGTAATTTCGGACGGAGGGAGTACTTGGTTCAAACAAGAAATAAAGTGGGGGTGGGGGAATTTAATATGTACATCGGACTTGGTACAAACAGGAAGGAAAGGGGGTGAAAGTAGTATGCATCGGTCATCCAACCGGTCTCTTGGTCTAAAAGGGAAATATAGGGGTAACGCTGTACACAGTGGTATGACCAGGACTAGATTTGCTATCCACACATAGGAGTAGGTGGCTAGAGTGAACAAAAATGGGACCAACCCAGGATATGTTTCTTGGGTGTTTGTTTCTCGGGGCAACAAACTATGAATCACCACTTTATGCCCACATTTTACATTACATGGTGTTGTACTGCTGGTGCACCCACTATCTCATGCCCTTATACAAAATATTTAGGCTCCAGTCGGAATAAAGGGGCAGAAAACATAGATCTTGATGAAAATAGAGGAGTAGGAAAGGAATGTAGGTATAAAACTATGGAACAGCGAACCGGAGGAAACTCTCAAGAGAATGTGTTCGGATGGACTACGAAATGTACAGATTTATTTTTTAGAGTAGCATGCTTGGAAGTATGAGATGCTATTTGTTTATTCATCTGCACAGTGACTACTCTTGTCCTCACCTCACGTACCACACATAGGTTGATTTTTTATTTCGCAAACACAAAGACAAGAACTTTGTCTAAAGCATGGCAGCGAAGCGATCGCCTCGGGCTTCTGCTCAAAAATGAGCGATGCATGGATGTTTCTAATCCTATGGAATCAAGATTACTGCACCAGATTTCCTATGAAACACTATTCACCTTTCCCGTGTTCCGAACGGTTGGAAGGGAAAGAATACCATAGGAATTGTGTTCCTACGAAAATCCTGCACCAAACTTGTGAACAGAACGCAGCCTTACCTGTTCTTAATATAATGTCCCTGGTAAAAATGAAGCCATGACACTGTTTTTGCCTGTAATTGTTTGAGACTCTGACAAGTTTAGCCAAATGTTTTTGCCTGCAATTGTTTGAGACTCTGACTGTTTCCTCTGTGCCTTTTTGTGCAAACAGGGATATCCAATTCACACAGTTGCTGTTGTGACCTTTTGGTGCCTTTGCACGAACTCTTCTTAAAAGAAGTGACTTTTGTGCTGCTTAACCGGAATGTCAGAATGGAACAGTTGGTTCATTTTGGTGGAACTGCACAAAGGGAGATCTGTGTTCCAATCCTCATCATCCATATTGGCGCCATAACCTTCCTTTAGGTAAGAATGATATTTAATGCATGTGTTCATCTCTATTTTCCGACTACCATGAGAAAATAATGCTGTTTTTTACTAGTACACTTGTACTCCCTTACTGAAAAAACCAATTCTGAATTAGAAGGCCAATCATGTACTTGGTTTCACCAATTGGTGAGGAGAAAGAGAAACAGAGCATGAAGAGGAAGAAGAAGAAGAATAAGCAGTGCCAAGGCGATCTTGCTAAAGCCAGAGGCCTTAGTCGAGGCCATTCAAGGGCTCCGACAATGACTACCTTACATGTGAGACGATCCTCCAGGGAGCCCTTGCTCTTTTGTTGTCTCACTTAATTAATTAGGAGTACTTAAGTACCACTAATTTATTACTGCCTAATTTTCCTGTTGGAGTTAAACAAATCTTTAGTAGGATCCTATGCTGAATCATGTACGTGTGAATGTTTGTCTATGGAGGTGAATCATGTGGTGGAGCAGGGAGGGAATATTATTAGTGTCATGACATAATAGTTCTACTGTTTTGCATGTCAATTTATTGCCATTGGTTCAATGAGGCAATGTTTTGCGTATTGTCCATCATGAATTTGATGCTACTGTTTGAGTAATATGCTAATGTCTTCCTATCCTTTCTAACTAAGCTAATGAAGGTTTCACCTTGTTCCTACTTGTGCAAACAGGGATCATGTTGTGCCAATCATACATTTTAGTTGAACTACACAAGACAATACAATGAATCGTATCCCATCCAAAGGCTTTAACTCACTGGAAGTTCTTGATAATCTTTTGATATAATCTCAAGATCGGTAAACAAGAGTGATTTCAACCATACATTTGAAGTGCACAAAAATATATAATATTGTGTGATTCCAGTGAGTGCTTTATCATCTCTTATGGGACTACATGAATAAGATTTTTTTCTCAGGTTGGTACGGGCCTAAGGCCTTCATCCATATTAGTTTGCTGTCATCTCTATTTGTATCGTGCTACTGTCATGAGAAACTCCTTTATCTTTGCACTTTTAAGTTTTGCAATCTATGATAAATGGCAATGCTTTGAGTGTTGAGTTGAGCTAATTGGCACTGATTAAATAAACTAATACCTCTCTTTAAGCAAGACTACTATGTTCTAACTTTACCCATTAAGATAATGAGGGTGCTTCTATTTGTTAGTGTATGTTTCATCAACTAGTCCCACTATTACAGTAATCTCACTCTCTCAATATATGTGCCAACAGGGATGCTCGATTTTGGTGGAACTGCACAAAAACTTTGGGTGCTTCATTGCCTCGACAGCTTCCGTCCTTTCTGTCAGTCGCTAATATCTGCTTTCTTTCTTCCTTTCTTTGTCGATCACTTGGCTTATCTCGCTTCCAAATAAAGGAAATAGTAATTGATATGCTACCTCACACAGGTTGGTACTGGTCTTTATCCTGATTATTGTGCCTGTCATATGTATTGGTAATTTAGTATTGTGCTACTGTTTTCCGATTTCATGAAGAAGTAATTTGTAGCCTGAACTCGCAGGCAAATCATTACATCGGGTGATTTCAGTAGAACTACACAAAATGATCAGATGGACAGGTACTTATGCTGCTGCTATGTACTCCAAAGTTCACTCAGACAAGCATCGATGTTGACAAGAAGTGCCTATATTCATTCGAGTATCAACCGGCGTCAACCAATTGTCAAACTCCAAGTATTAGGAGAGTGAACGCCAAAAATATTGCTCGGCACATAGCCCAGAAAAACGCAGTCCAGTCTTTGGTCCCAACTTGTGCCTTTTGGTTACCGGCACATATGGTAGCGAACTATATGGCATGGAGTCTAAAGATTCCAGACAAGTTGGTTGACGCATATATTCATCTGGCACTTAATCAGTCTGCACGCCAAGGATGCTCCATTTCAGTTGAACTGCACAAAAAATTTGGGTGGTTCATTTTCTCAACCGCCTCCTTTCTCGTCTGCAATGTAGAATTTTGGCGAGATACAGGACCAAGATGAGCCAGTAAACTAGTTGGATGAAAGTAGTGGCCAAGTTGCTCAAACCTCCCTCGGCACGAGGCCACTATTTGAGGATAAACCTACAAGCAAAGTTCAGATTGTCTGTGCTACCTCTTATGTACTCAAAAGTTTACTCGTACAAGAACTAATTTTTGCAAGAAGTACCTCCGATTGAACACCATTTACCAGTTTGTACCCTAGGTAATTAAAGTTCGTCCATGGATCATATTTGTTGTGATCTCACTCATTTGGATGCATAAACATACTGAACATGTGTATATCTGAATCTTTTTGTGAATTATGTATGAATATTGTCGTGTGATCTATCAATCATTTGGATGCATAGATATGCTGAGCTTGTGTATATATGAATCTTTTGAGTTGTTGATAGTGAATGTTGGCTATGAATATGAACGTGTCCTGTGAACCTGAGTTTGATATGAATGTTTACCTTTTCTGTTGTATTTGTGTGTGAACTTGTTAGTATGCCTATTGTGAGGTATAAAACGCAGGTCTCTTATTAAAGTAGTGATGTGTCCAATTTATGTTTACCCTTCTAACCACATATATATTTATATTATTACTATTATCGTATATTTTATAGAGACTTATATATACATTATAAAAACATCCCACATGTTATTAACTTATAAAAGTAAATGTTTAACGGAAAATCCTGGTTGTTTTTGACTCACAAGGAAGGAAAATCCTGGTGATTGCATACAAAAGCTTGCGAAGATTTTGAAGGACCAATTTAATAATAACGCACTCATTTTTATTTTGAGCAATAACTCGCTAATTTCTTAATTATATATATATAATGTGCCTCTCTGGTTTATTCTTTGATATTAATTTCTCCTTCTAACATAACATTATATATATAACGAGCCCATCTAATACGTGTATTTCAAGGAAGTGCAAATGGGCTGGGATTTCTTAGAAAATATAAATGGGTCTGATTGATTGAAATTATTTGTTCACCCAGCCCAAAGAAATGGACTGTACATTCTAGAAAACATGCGTTAAATATATGCCACATTTTTGTAGGTGACATGTGGGCCAATAGGTCGGAAGCCTCACGCAGGGCGTTGTCAACTTGGTCAACAAATGATTGTGTCATCCACAACCATTGGATTTATATCCAACGGCCGGCATGCACCTTCAATCTCTCGTCTTCTTCCTCCAGCGTCGCCGGGACCGCCTGGTCCGGCCTCCGGCGGATAGCGGCTCTGCTTAGCACGCATCGCTGCGAAGCACTACCCCACCGCCGGCCAGGCTATCCCTCCACCCCTCGACGCCTCCTGTTATTCTCCACAGACTACAGCCCCACGCTGCAACAGAACCAATTATAACCATCCTCCTCCTCTCAATTTGCGACTCCACTGCTGCGTTTTCCCATCTCCGAGTCGTTCCCGTTCGAGACCTCGTCGTCGTCCACCGCCTCGCTGTGTTCGATGCGGCGTGGTCAACAAACGAGAGTCATCGGAAGAGGACTGTACGTGGAGAGCCTGACGGCTGGGACCCACGAGGTCCATGGTCGCACGCAAGGAAAGTTCCTCCTTATTAAGCTAGAAAAAATGTTTCCTCCACATGACAGCTGGGACCCGCCGGTTGTATCTTCGCATGGAAGGAAGTGCCTCCTTGTTTTGTAAAAAAAATTATTCATCCCGTTGACAGCTGGGACCCGTTAGATTTGGTGACTGACTTGTGGGCCTACTAAGCGGACGTGTACGCACGGCTTTGTCAACTTAATCAACAAATGATTCTAGCAGCTGGACCGTTGGATGTTAATCCAACAGCCGTGCTCCTTCTTCAACCTCTGTTCTTGATCCTGTCTCCTGTGGGCGGCACCGTGGTTGTGGTGCTGCGCACCCGAACCAGTGAAGTTTTCCACTCCTCTCCATCTGCGATTCCACTGCCCCGTCTTCCCCATCTCCGTGTTGTTCCAGTCTGGGTGCGCTCGGCACGGTGTGGTCAACGTGGTCAACAACCGAGAGTCATCGGAAGATGACTGTACGTGAGAGGCTGACAGTGGGGACGCACCACGCCCATGGACGCATGCATGCAACGGAACGCAGTGAGGTCAACATGGTCAAGGAACGACTTCCATTGGAAGTATCTTTATGCGTGGAGACTCTCGGTGGGTCCACGGCCGCAGCAAGTAAGTGCCTCCTTATTACGCCGGAAAATAATGATTCCTCCAAGCGGCAATGAGGACCTCTTTGGACGGGCCACCGTATTTTGCGAAAAAAATGTTTGCCCCCTTACTACTGGGACCCACATGATGGCCACCGTATTTCAAGATAAAAACGTTCCCCCCCCCCCCCCGCTGTCAGCTTGGACCCACCGGAAGTGCCTCCTTATTACGCACAAAAAAATGAATACTCCCCCTGCTAGCTGGGACCCACCTTGGTGGGAGGCTGACTTGTGGGCCTACTAAGTTGATGGGGACAAACGGCTTTGTCAACTTAGTCAATATGAACGATTCTAGCTCTAGTGACCGTACGATGTCCATCCAACGGCCATAGTGCTTCTTCAACTCTGGTCTTCTTGCTCCAGCCGCCCAAACCAGCGCCAGTCGTGCCTCATGCTCCTGCCTCCCGTGGTAGGCTGTGCTGCCGCGGAGGCCTCATCGCCCCCTACTATTCCCACCGCTGGCGGGCCACTGCGGCGGCAGCAGCCTCACACCGCAGCCGAACTAGTGAACCCTCGTACTCCTCTCCAGACGGGCTTCGGCTGCGTCTTCCCGGCTCGCGTCGTCCCCTTCCTAGGCCTCGCCGTCGTCCACCGCCGTGGTGCTCTCCATGGCATGGTCAATATGGTCAAGGAACGACTTCCATCGGAAGAGTACTGCACTGGAGAGGCCGACAGTGGGTCCACGGCCTGCCAGTTTTTTGTGATTTGCCAAGTAAGTCGCTTTGTCAGGCCTGTTGGGCTGCAAATCTTTCAAGACGAGGAGAGCTTTCATTTGGCTGGCCGAGAAAATGGCCCATCAGTAATGAGAAATGGGTTGTACATTCTTAAAACACATCAAACCGGCAATTAGTATCAAATATCTTTTTTCATTTCGAGATTTGAAATTACATTAATTTTTATGCGTGGAGAATTTGTTGGATTTTATATTGATATACATTTATTTTTAAATCAGTTTGAATGTGAGTCGAAATTTCGGGATTAAAAACAGTTCGGACCGCACCGAATTATGCAAAATTCCGTACAATTTTTTAACCGTGGCCACAATATGGGCTGTAATGCTAACAAAAAGAATATGCGCTCCAAAAAAACCTTAAGAATTAGCAAATGGGCTGTAAATTGTTAGAAATAATGGCAGATGGGCTGTATGCTGTTTTCCACAGATTTGAGGCTTTCCTAAAAAAAGGTTGACGCACAAGCAGTGACTGTTGGACGGCCATCCAACGGCCGTCGTGCTTCTTCAATCTCTGCTCTTCCTGCTCCAGCCGCTCAAACAAGCGCCGGCGGGACTGCCTGCTCCCTCCTCCCCGCGGCCGGCTCTGCTGCCACGGAGGCCTCACCGCCCCACCGTACTCCCATCGCTGGCCTAGCAATCCCTCTACTCACCCACACCTGTTGTTATTCTCCGGCGACGGCAGACGAACCAGTAAACCCTTGTACAGTCGTACTCCCCTCCGCATGGGAAACAACTGCCGAGTCTTCCACGCCTTGCCGTGTCGTTCCTTCCTAGGCCTCGCCGTCGTCCACCGCCCTGGTGCTCTCGGTGCAGCCTGGTCAACATGGTCAACGACTGACATGCATCTGAAGTGGACGGTACGTGGAGAGACTGACAGCTGGGTCCATGGCCGCACGCGTGAAATGCCTCCTTATTACACGCAAAATAATGATTCCTCCACCGACATCGAGGGACCCACCGACAGTGGCCTCAGATTTCGCGAAAAAACGTTACCGCTACCGACGGCTCGGACCCACCAGCTATATCTTCGCACACAAGGAAGTGCCTCCTTATTACGCACAAAAAAATGAATACTCCGCCTGTTAGCTGGGACCCAGTATAGTGGCAGGCTGACTTGTGGGCCTACTAAGTTGACGGGGACGGAGGGCTTTGTCAACTTAGTCAATATCCATGATTCTAGCTCCCGTGACCGTACGATGTCCATCCAACGGCCATAGTGCTTCTTCAACCTCTGGTCTTCTTGCTCCAGCCGCCCAAACCAGCGCCGGTCGTGCCTCGTGCTCCTGCCTCCCGTGGCCGGCTGCGATGCAGCGGAGGCCTCACCGCCCCCTACTACTCCCACCGCTGGCCAGGCCATCCCTCTACTCACCCACACCCCCTGTTATTCTGCGGCGACGGTAGCCTCACCCTCGTACTCCTCTTCGTGTGGGCATCCACTGCCGCGTCTTCCTCGGCTCCGCGTCGTCCCATTCCTAGGCCTCGCCGTCGTCCACCGTCGTGGCGCTATCGGCGCGGCGTGGTCAATGTGGTCAACGACCGACTTCCATCGGAAGAGTACTATGCGTGGAGAGGCTGACAGCTGGGTCCACGGCGGCCGCAAGGAAGTGCCTCCTTATTACGCGCAAAATAATTATTCCTCCACCTAACAGCAGGGACCCACCGGACGGGCCACCGTATTTTGTGAAAAAAAACGTTTCCTCCCTGAGTGCTGGGACCCACCAGCTACATCTTCGCACGCAAGGAAGTGCGTCCGGGCAAAAAAACAAACGGTTCGCCCCCCTGACTGCTGGGACCCACCAGCTACATCTTCGCACGCAAGGAAGTGCATCCGGGCAAAAAAACAAACGATTTGCCCCCCTGACTGTTGGGACCCACCAGCTACATCTTCGCGGGCAAAGAAGTGCACGGCGGTCGGGACCCACTGGTCGAAGCGTGCGTGGCGTTGTCATTCTGGTGACGTGTATGCATACATATATCTTGGTCGATGTAGAGGTGTGCATGTGTCGTAGTAGAGGCGCCGCGACGTAGCATGTACACGTAGGTACAGCCGCCGTGGTGCAAGAAAGAAAATCTGACCACATATGTGTACATCTGGTGAGGGGTCTCGAACGCTGCTTTCGCATACATACATGGCTGGGTCAGAACGGAGAAACTTGGCGTCGTCGTCGTGTTCATGGGGAGCCAACCGGCTGGGTCGGAACGGAATGCATGGTCGTGTTCATTGGGAGGGCTTGGGCCGGAACAGGCGATGGAACGAGGCTGGCGTACCGCTGGCGGAGGAAAAGGACCTCCTGCGTTCGGAGCGAGGTCTGTTGATCGGGAGGGTGTGGCGTGCCGCAAAGCGGAGGAAATGGACCTCCCTCTTTTGTTGAAAGCGGGTGTCTGTTGATCGGGAGGGGTGTGGCGTGCCATAAAATAGACGAAATGGACCTCCCTACGGTCGAAGCAGGGGTCATGTTGATCGGGAGGGTGTGGCGTGCCGCAAAAGCAGGCAAGCAGACCTCCTATGGTCGAAAACGGGGTCTGTTCATCCGGAGGGTGTGGCGTACCACAAAACGGGACTCCACGGGATACTGTTCATCTCCACCGTCGACCTCCTCCAGCCTCCACGGGCTCCTGTTCATCCAGCCTCCACCGCGTGCTACTCCACCGGCTACTGTTCAACCACCCCTCCACTGTCTACTGTTCATTCAGCCCTCCACACCACGGGGTCATGTTCAACCACCCCTCCACGGGCACCCCTCCACCGTCTACTGTTCATACAGCCCTCCACACCACGGGGTCCTGTTCAACCACCCCTCCACGGGCACCCCTCCACCGTCTACTGTTCGTCCAGCCCTCCACCACACCATAGGGTCCTGTTCATCCAGAGGCAACGCCACCGCTCACTGTTCATCCACCCCATAACGCCACTGTTCATCCCAGGCAGCATCGATCGGCTTGATTAGCGGCAGATGGCGAAGAATCGCTCGATCGGGTTGATTAATAGCCATTGATTGATCGCTCGGGTTCGATGAACGCATAACTGCGGTCTGCAATCGCTCGGGTTCAGTTAGAGCCCAACGCCTCGCTCGGGTTCAGTTAGAGCCAACGCCTCACACACACGCGCATACGTGTACGAGAGAAATGTGCATCGCTCGTCCCCCGACCTCCCACCGTAACCGGGAACTCCCCGAAATTCCCCCCCCCCCCCCTCGCTTCTACCATGGTTTTTTCCGTCATGGACGGTCCAAAGAATGTCATGCATCTGCGTCTCCGGCCTGCCCAGGACGAAAAGCCCATTTTCTGTCATGATTTTTTGTCATGGAAGTAGGAGCCCATCACATCTATGATGATACCCGGTTTTGTCACAATTATCGTCATAGAAGTGTCATATGTATGACAGAAAAAAAATTTGTTTGGCCCAAAATGTCACGGATGTGTCTTTTTTTGTAGTGTACGAGTGAGGCAGCTGTCCTCTCCCGCGCAAAAGCGGGTCATTAAAGCGGTAAGGGCTGCCATGGATTTTGGTTTTTCTTGATCGAGGTGGCGGGCGAGCCATTCGTCCCGGACGTTGTGTTTGAAGGTCGCGAGGGCTTCAGCGTCTGGACAAGCCACGATTTGGTTCTTTTTAATTAAGAACCTAGTCCAGAGCTTCCTGACTGACTCTCCGGGCTATTGGACGATGTGACTTAAGTCATCGGCATCTGGTAGCCGGACATATGTACCCTGGAAGTTGTCACCGAAGGCGTCTTCCAGATCTTTCCAACTGCCAATGGAATTCTCAGGCAGACTGTTTAACCAGTACCGAGCTGGTCCTTTGAGTTTTAGCGGGAGGTATTTGATGGCCTGAAGGTCATCTCCACGGGCCATATGGATATGGAGAAGAAAATCCTCGAACAATACCGCGGGGTCTGTTGTCCCATCATATGATTCGATGTTTACGGGTTTAAACCCTTCTGGGAATTCGTGATCCATTACCTCGTCAGTAAATCAAAGAGGGTGTGTGGCGCCTCTATATCGGGCCACATTGCGCCGTAGCTCCAATGGAGTCCGTCTGGGGTTTTCGGCCCGGGTGTGACTAGGCTTGTCATGTCCGAATAGGGAGCCGTTGTCGCGTGTCTGGGCACGCCCTCGCGATCCGTAGATCGATCTGGTATGTCCTGCTCTATTGTCCAGGTTCTGCCGAAGGTCATATGTATGTCACCGAGCTATTTTATCTCTGCTTACGGTGAGGTAGGGCGGGCTGGTGTTCGGCTTGGGTTGCCATTTTGTCCCGACCACGTGGTGGTCGGTCAGCCGCATTGCGCGATGATGGTACAGGCTCCAGTGCCTCATCATCGAACTGAGGTAGCAATTTACGCTTCAGGGAACTTTTGGCTGGGCGTTGAGGCCGTATTCCTTGGCTGTCAGGACATCAATCCATCTATCATTGAGCAGATCTTGGTCAGCTTGAACTTGTTGTTGTTTCTTTTTCAGGCTCCTTGTCGCTATTAGCCAGCACTTAAAGCGCTCCTGCTCAAGAGGTTCCTCAGGCACGATAAAATCCTCGTTGCCAAGGCTCACCTCCTCCTCGGAGAGCGGAAGATAGTTACTTTCCTCCGAGTCTTCGTGTATGGCCTGTTCATCAGGGCTAACTTGCCTATCTTCCCGATCATCCTGTTCGGCAGTTTGTTCGTCGGGATCTTCTCTGTCCTCGGCATCGTCCGGAGTGTTATCGTCTCCTGTGATGGTGTTGCTATCTTTGATGTGGCGTGATTTAGAGCGGCACCGCTGACGTCGGTGCTTTGTTTGTATCTTAGGAGGTTTATCCTCAACTGGATCTTCCTTGTCATCACCGCTATTCTCTTTTGGTGCATCCACCATGTATACATCATACGAGGAAGTGGCCATCCAATGTTCGGTAAACGGCGGATTTTGGGCCTCTTCTTCTCCGGCATCGTCGTCCATATCGTCGATGTCTTCGGAGCCGTAATCGAGCTTGTCGGTTAAGTCTTTGACAGTGGCTATGAAGTGGGCGGTGGGTGGGAAACAAAACTCTCCGTCATTAGCCTCCATTTCGAACCGGATATAATTCGGCTCTGAGTCCCCCGCTAAGGATAGATTTTTTAATGAGTTTAACTCGTCGCCCAAGGGCGAGTGCCGGAAGATGTCCACGGAGCTGAATTCGATGATCGATGACCGATCAAGCTCGACGTACGTGGACGCACAAGGTTCGGAACCTGTAGCCGGAGACGAGTCCATGGTTCCGGTGACACAGATGTCACTTGAAGTTAGGTCTGTGCGGCTCCAAAGACCATCGAAGTCTCGCGGCTTCCGTGGCGGGGTTGAGCTTCCCGTCCTCGGATGGCGTGATCTGCTCCGGATCTAAGACCACAACAGTTACACGTGCTATTTCTTGGGTGTTGTCCGATGACAGATTTATGTCATGTTCATCATGGTGGCAGGGACCGGCTACTGCTGTGGTCTCGAATCCGTCGAAGATCAAGTCTCCGCGGATATCCGTGACGTAGTTCAAGCTTCCAAATCTGACCTGATGGCCAGGGGTGTAGCTTTTGATCTGCTCCAGATGTCCAAACGAGTTGGCTCGCAGTGCGAAGCCGCCGAATACGAAGGTTTGTCCAGGGAAGAAGACTTCCCCTTGGACATCATTGTTATAGATGATCGAAGGAGCCAACAAAACCTTTTGACGACGGCACAGTGGAACTCTCAATGAAAGGACCAATGTCGCTGTCAAAACGGGAAGATCTCAAGTAGGGGGTCCCGAACTGTGCATCTAAGGTTGATGATAACAGGAGACAGGGGACACAATGTTTACCCAGGTTCGGGCCCTCTCTATGGAGGTAATACCCAACTTCCTGCTTGATTGATCTTGATGAATATGACTATTACAAGAGTTGATCTACCACGAGATCGTAATGGCTAAACCCTAGAAGTCTAGCCTGTATGACTATGGTTATGATTATTCATCCTCTACAGACTAAGCCCTCAGGTTTATATAAACACCGCAGGGATCTGGGTTACATAAGGTCGGTTACAGAGAAAGGAATCTTCATATTTAGTCGCCAAGCTTGCCCTCCACGCCAAGGAGAGTCCAATCCGGACATGGGCGAAAGTCTTCGGTCTTCTTACCTTCACAGCCCATCAGTCCTGCCCATGTCTAAAAGGTCGGACGCCCGAGGACCCCTTAGTCCAGGACTCCCTCAGTGCCACCTTTGGGGACGAACGATATCCTTTGCCTCTTTTTGCTTTCAAAATTTTTCTAGTGTCAACATAGAACAACAGGAGTGTTGTGTTTAATTTTGGAATTTTTCGGGGTTTGTTTGGACATTTTTATACATTAAGTTGGTTTTGTAGGCATTTCAGGTGCATAATTCAAATTTGAACTACATGCACATGCTTCAGTGCATATAAACTAGTTGAAAAATCAAATTTGCGTCCTTGGTTGCATGCTTAGTGCTACCTCTTGAGCATGCGTTGGTTTTCCCTTGAAGAGGAAAGGGTGATGCAGCAAAATAGCATAAGTATTACCCTCAGTTTTTGAGAACCAAGGTATCAATCCAGTAGGAGGTTACACGCAAGTCGCCTTGTGCTTGCACAAACAAATAAGAGCCTTGCAACCAACGCGATAAAGGGGTTGTCAATCCCTTCACGGCCACTTGCAAAAGTGAGATCTGATAAAGATAATAGGATAAATATTTTTGGTATTTTTATGATATAGATTGGAAAGTACAGATTGCAAAATAAACGGCGGCAGAAATAGCAATTTGATAGGAAAATAATATGATGGAAGATAGACCCGGGGGCCATAGGTTTCACTAGTGGCTTCTCTTAAGATAGCATAATCTACGGTGGGTGAACAAATTACTGTTGAGCAATTGATAGAAAAGTGCATAGTTATCAGAATATCTAGGCATGATCATGTATATAGGCGTCACGTCCGCGACAAGTAGACCGAAACGATTCTGCATCTACTACTGTTACTCCACACATCGACCGCTATCCAGCATGCATCTAGAGTATTACGTTCACAATAACAGAGTAACGCATTAGTCAAGATGACATGATGTAGAAGGATAAACACAAGCAATATGATATAAACCCCATCTTTTTATCCCCGATGGCAACAATACAATACGTGCCTTGCTGCCCCTGTTGTCACTGGGAAAGGACACCGCAAGATTGAACCCAAAGCTAAGCACTTCTCCCATTGCAAGAAAGATCAATCTAGTAGGCCAAACCAAATGGATAATTCGAAGAGACTTGAAAAGATATCAAATCATACATATAAGAATTCAGAGAAGAATCAAATATTGTTCATAGATAATCTTGATCATAAACCCACAATTCATCGGATCTCGACAAACACACCGCAAAAAGAATTACATCGAATAGATCTCCAAGAGAATCGAGGAGAACTTTTTATTGAGATCCAAAGAGAGAGAAGAAGCCATCTAGCTAATAACTATGGACGAAGGTCTATGGTAAACTACTCACACATCATCGGAGAGGCTATGGTGTTGATGTAGAAGCCCTCCGTGATCGACTCCCCCTCCTGCAGAGCGCAGGAAAAGGCCCCAAGATGGGATCTAACGGGTACGGAAGGTTGCGGCGATGGAAATAGGGTTTCGTGGTGCTCTCGGATGTTTTCAGGGTATATGATTATATATAGGCGAAAGAAGTAGGTCGGTGGAGCCACGAGGGTCCCACGAGGGTGGGGCCATGCCTCCCTACCTCGTGGCCGCCTTGTTGCTTCCTTGGCGTCCACTCCAAGTCTCCTGGATTGCGTTTGTTCCAAAAATAACTCTCCCGAAGGTTTCATTCCGTTTGGATTCCGTTTGATATTCCTTTTCTGCGAAACACTAAAATAGGTAAAAAACAGCAATTTGCACTGGGCCTTTGGTTAGTAGGTTAGTCCCAAAAATAATATAAAAGTGCATAATAAAGCCCATTAAACATCCAAAACAGATAATATAATAGCATGGAACAATCAAAAATTATAGATACGTTGGAGACGTATCACTTAGGTCCCATGCAAGAAATGGGAATGAATTTCAAACACCCTTCCACATTCACTTGGCCGCAAACATTGAGATACTTGGTTTTAAAGTTCTAGTAAATCCAAAACTCATGTGAAATTCATGAAACTTGGCATGGTATCATGGAGCAGCATCAACATGCCGTGGTAAATTTTTTGTCCCGTTTGGGGCAGGTTTGGGTATAAGCTTCTCACAAACTAGAGCTTCTCACAACAAGCATGATGGTTTTGGTAGGGAACGCGCCACCTTTGGGGACGAAATGATATCCGTTGCCTCTTATTGTTTTCGATATTTTTCTAGTGTCAACATAGAACAACAGGAGTGTTGTGTTTAATTTTGGAATTTTTCAGAGTTCGTTTGGACATTTTTATACATTAACCGGGTTTCTAGGCATTTTATGTGCATAATTCAAATTTGAACTACATGCACATGCTCCAGTGCATATAAATTGGTTGAAAAATCAAATATGTGTCCTTCGGTGCATGCTTAGGTCCCATGCAAGAAACGGGAATGAATTTCAAACACCAAGGCCTTTGTTGATTGCGGCAAAAGCGTTGAGATACTTTGTTTTTAAATTCTAGTAAACCCAAAACTACTTTGAAATTCATGAAATTTGGCATGCTATAATGGAATGGCACCCGACATGCTGTGGTATTTTTCGTGTCCATTTTGAGAGAAGGCGCACTCGAATAACAGCCAACAAAGGCATTTTGAAACAAATAGCTGCCACTGTAACATCTCAAATGTTTTGTATAATTTAAATTGTGTGTGTTTTGTTAACCATTCACGTGACGCCACGCCTCACTCTTTTAATGGCTAGGAGGTGCCATGCAGACAGGTGCTTGAGTGCTTGACTAAACGGGAGGCGTGCGAGCTGTACTCCAATGCAGAGACTCACCGGGAAGCGTGTGAGCTGTACGCCGTGCATGCTCACCGGGAAGCGGGCCCTTTGACTTCCATGGCCGCCCGCCTTGCTTGCATCCTCTCCATTAATGGCACCCATGCCGTAGTTTAATATGGTTTTTAAATATAAAACACTCATCGCAAACGTTTTAATTAGAACACACGTATGCAAAACCGACAACTTCCCCAGGAAGCCAAGGGAAAATGTGCCTAGCAGGATTTGTGCAGCTCTTGATCGCAAACGTTTTAGATAGAACACCCCTATGCAAACCGACAGCTTCCCCAGGAAGCCAAAAGAAAATGTGCCGAGCAGGATTTTTGCAGCTCTTGATCACAAATGTTTTAGATAGAACACCCGTATGCAAAGTGAGAGCTATGGTCTTCCACCTTAAGTCGAGGGAAAATTCGCAGCGCAGGATTTGTGCATCCCTTCAACGCAAGAGGTTCTTTTGGATGACCCGTGTGCAACCACGAACAAACAATTTGGTAAGATTTGCATCTGTCATATTGGGTATGTTGCCATTTGTCAAACTGGAAAGACTGACATTTGTTGATCTAGTAACATTGCCATTTGTCAATCCTTGTAACATTGCCATTTGTCAAAATATGCAGCTAAAAATCACTAGCACTATCTAATTTTTGCAATTAAAATTCAGTAATTAAACATAGATTTCATTCATAGATTAAGCAGTCGTTCTTAATTTATACAAACAGTTCAACTCGACAGCTGAACCGACCAAACTTTTCCCCAATTGTTGCCAACCACGTACTAAAATAGCTAGTTCAACTATATATAATAGCTAATTTTAAGTATGTTGTACAGTTCCACCACACACCTATAGTCAGATGAACTGAACAAAATGGCCCCTAGATACTACTACTTCTACGGAGGTGCTTTGTGCTACTTCCGGCAGCCTCTCCTCTGCCGAGCGCGCCCCACAACACAACAAGCACACCCATGACACACATAGAGAGTGGATGTCTAGCGGTGCTCCAATGGAGTTCGGCGAGCATAGAGTGTAGACCCACGCGAGGGAGACGGATCTCTCGGTGGTGTCCCCCATCCACCCGGCCGTGGTGGACGACCACATCAACATCATTGAGCAGTTGCTTGCTCGAGACAAGTACAAGGTGGTCGGCATCGACCTCCAGTACACCGCCGGTCGTCCCGGCATAGATCAGAAGGTTGTCATTGCCTAGTTGTGCATGCGCCATCATGTCCTCATCTACCACTACTACATGGCCACAGAGCCTTGCGACCATTTCAACAGGTTTGTTAACAGCACCGACTACAAGTTCGCCACGGTGGAAACCACCGACGATGTAAAAGCGCTCAGTGTTACGGGCTTGGCCTGCGAGAACCTTGTTGAAATCCGTGACCACTACAGGGTCTGGGGCAGCACGAAGTACTCCCTGGTTGAACTCGCCTCGGCCATCATTGTCTCCTACTACGAAAAGATGAAGCAGAATGCCCAGAGAACAAGTCCCGTATCCTGGCACAGGGCCTGGATGCGGCAACTAGATGAACCTCACCTCAGGTTCGTGGCCAAGAGCGTGTACACAGGCTACGAGATGCACAGGAGGATCGTTGACACGAGGAAGTGCCTCGTTACCCAAATCGACAAGCCCGGATCGAGCCACAAGCAGAGCAAGCGTCACAAGAAGTAGATGGTGATCAGATGATCGTTTATGCTAGTTAATCATGCATGTAATATATAGTTTACTTTATTGGTGTGTGGAAATGTCATGTGTGTAGTAGCCACCTATGTAATTATGCATGTAATAGTTTACTTTGGTGTGTGCAAATGCCATGGTTGTAGTAGCCACCTATGTAAGTGAATGTTTAGTTTGGTTATGCAACCATGTCCTTACAAGTGTGTGTGTGTGTGTGTGTGTGTGTGTGTGTGTGTGTGTGTGTGTATGTTGTTGTTCTATATGCAATCCCATCGCACAACACACGTCTTATTAGCAGCAACCGTCTGTGTTATTATCGGTCTTCGCACATATTTCTGATTACAGACCTGTTTACCGCATATCACACACATCTTGTTATATTGAACCGTTTATGTTCTTTTGTCTCAACACAAACAGTTCATCCGAGTGAACCGCACGCCATATATCGCACACACCTTGATCTGGCTGACTGTTTCTTTTGTGTTGCCTAATCACAAACAGTTCATCTGAGTGAACCGTATGATGTATATCGCACACACCTTCATCTAGCTGCCTGTTTCTTTTGTTCCTCCTCATCGCAAACAGTTAATTGAACAGGACCGTATGCCCTGCATCGCACACACAACTAAAATCTGAACCGTGTTTGATGCATCCGTCATCTCAAACATTTTGCACCTTTTTTGATGGTTTTTTACACCACCGTTTGCGATTATTGCATCGCACACAGTTTCGTCGAAGGGTCTCTGATCGTAGTGTCGCGTTAGCAGCATCCTACAGTAGTGGGGAGAAGTGCTCTTTCGAGCCACAATGAAAATAGTCCTAAGGCCTCTCCCCCCTTTACCTGGCTTTTGCTGCTTAGCTAGAGTAGGGGGTTGAGGTGCCTTGTTTCCCTTGCAGCCCCTCTTGTTCTTGAGGGGCTTGCAAATCTTGAGGGCATTCACTTCCTGATGGGACCCCCAAGTGATTGCACAATAAAGTTCTTCTTTAGAATCTCATCTCGCGCCTTGGCCACCTCAAAGATGCCAAGTACTTCTTGTAATTGCCCCAACGGTAGTTTCCTAAGGACTGGGCCATAATAGGGTGAAAGGTGGAGAGGGTTTTTCTCAATCTCCTGGCCGTTAGTAATTTCAATACCACACAACTGAAGAGTCGTACAAATCCAGTTAATCATCGAATTGTACTCACACACTGTCTTAAAGTCCACAAACCTCAGGCGAATCCACTTTGCCTCTGCGTGCAACTTCACATTGTACTTCAGGCTCTCAAACCACTGCTTGAGAGAGGTCCAAAGGCCCAAAGCACTCTGTTTTGCCATATACTCATCTTTCAGAGTAGAGCACAATTGATGATGAAGGAAGTACAGAGCTTGGGTATTCTCCAGTGCGAACTTGGGGTCCGAGTGGGCCAGTTGGGTCCTCTAATCATCCACTTTTAGAATGCTTCTACCTTTGATGACGGTCTCACAGTCGGATGCCCACGTCAAGTAGATTAGCCCTTTCTGGGCCAACTCAGGGAATTCCTTGTTCATGATTCCAGCCTTCTATAATTTATGCAAATAACATGAGATTACTACAGATAATCCTTTGCATAAATGTGATGATGATGAACTTATTAAAAATGACATTCTAGTATTTAAACATACTATTATATGTCTTACTTAATGATTAAAAGTGCCAAGCAATTAATCTACATAATAAAGGCATGTTACAAGAAATAACATGTTAAGTCCATCTTAAACATGAAAACTAGCCCAAAATTTGAATTCTCCATGCAATTAATCTACATATAAAGACATATTACAAGAAATAACATGCTTAGCGCGTCTTAAACGTGAAAACTAGCCCGAAATCTGAATTCCGGAGGCATTTTAAGCACAAAATGGCTCGGGGTTGGGCCGTTGACTGAGTTGTTTGTTTAGTTGGAAACACATATTAAGATTAAAATGCCTCGGGAATTTAGATTTTGGGCTAGTTTTCATGTTTAAGACGCGCTTAACATGTTATTTCTTTTCACATGTCTTTATTATGTAAATTAATTGCTTAACACTTTAATCATTATGTAAGACATATAATAGCTTGTTTTAAATACTGGAGGGCCATTTTTAATAACTTCATCATCATAGCATTTATGCACAGGATTACCTGCTATAATGTCATGTTATTTGCATATAAACTGCATATGCCCGGAATAACGAACAAAGAATTCCCTGAGTTGGCCTAGAACGGGATAAACTACTTGACATGGGCATACGACTGCGAGACCGTCCTCGAAGGCAAAAAGTGATCGGTCAGGGGTCCAACTAGCCCCCACGCATCACAACTTCGCACCAAGATTGCCCAAGATCTATACTTCCTTGATCATCATCTGTGCTCTACTCGGAAAGATAAGTATATGGCAGAACAGAGTGCTTCAAGCCTTTGGACAGCTCTCAAGTAGAGGTGTGAGAGGCTCAAGTACACCATGAAGCCGTGCGCAGAGGCAGAGTAGATCCGTCTGAGGTTTGTGGACTTTTTGACTGTGGGTGAGTACAATTCGTTGTTGTATCATATTTGTATGAATTTTCAGCCGCCTGGTACTGAAAATACCAACAAATAGAAGAGGGATAAAACCCTTTTCATTTTCCACCCTATTGTGGTCAAATCCTCACGGAGCTATTGAGGGAGTCCTGGACTAAGGGGTCCTCGGGCATCCGGCCTGTTATCCATGGGCCGGACTTGTGGGCCGTGAAGATACGAAGACCGAAGACTGCACCCGTGTCCGGATGGGACCCTCCTTGGCGTGGAAGGCAAGCTTGGCGACCAGATATGTAGATTCCTTTCTTTGTAACCGACCTTATGTAACCCTAGATCCTCCCGGTGTCTATACAAACCGAAGGACTTAGTCCAGAATGGAAGATACTCATTACCATAGTCATACAGGCTAGGCTTCTAGGGTTTAGCCATTACGATCTCGTGGTAGATCAACTCTTGTAATACTCATATTCATCAAGATCAATCAAGCAGGAAGTAGGGTATTACCTCCATAGAGAGGGCTCGAACACAGGTAAACATCGTGTCCCCTGTCTCTTGTTACCATCGACCTTAGACGCACAGTACGGGACCCCCTACCCGAGATCCGCCGGTTTTGACACCGACATTGGTGCTTTCATTGAGAGTTCCACTGTGTCGTCGATGAAAGGTTCGATGGCCCCTTCAATCGTGGATAGTGACACTGTCCAAGGAGAAACCTTCCTCCCCGGACAGATCTTCTTGTTCGGCGGCTTCACACTGCGGGCCAACTCGTTTGGCCACCTGGAGCAGATCGATAGCTACACCCCTGGCCATCAGGTCAAATTTGGGAGTTTGAACTACGTTGCGGACATCCGTGGAGATTTGATCTTCGTCGGGTTCGAGACCGCGGAGACCGCTCCCGGTCACCTTGACGAACATGACCTAAATCTGGCGTCGGACCGCATCCATGGGATAGCTCATGTGACCCCTCTGGCCTTAGATCCAGAGCACACTGCGGCATCCAAGGTTTTGAGGTTCAACCCCACCATGGAGGCCACAGATTCTCCGGCGTTGGAGCCACACATGGACTTAATCCCACATAATACTCGTGTCACCAGAACTCAGGACTCTTCTCTGGGTATGAGTTCCGAACCATGTGAGTCCGCGGATACCGAACTTGAGCATTTATCGATCTTCGAGTTCAGCGCCGCAGACATCTTCCCGCACCCACCCTTGGGCGATGTGCTAAACTCATTAAAGAGCCTGTCCTTGGCGGTGGACTCAGAGCCAAACTCTGTCCGGTTCGGACTAGGGGCTGATGATTGAGAATTTTGCTTCCCACCCGCCACCCACTTCATAGACACTGTCGAGGATTTAACCAACATGCTTCACTATGGCTCTGAAGACATCGCCAGAACGGATGACGATGCCGACAAGGAGCAAGGCCAAAAACCCGCCATTCACTGGACGATGGACGACCACTTCTTCCTACGACGTATACATGGTGGACACGCCTGGAAAAACTAACAGCAATGACAAAGAGGATCCAATTGAGGATAAACCTCCTGAGAGACAGCCCAAGCGCCAAGTTCCTCGACGCCGTTCTAAGTCACGTCGTTCCAAAGACTGCAGTACGGGCAACGGAAAAATAATACTCCAGACGATGCTGAAAATAATGAAGACCCCGTCAAGGTAACCTCCGAACAGGGGGAACGGGAAATTGGGCAAGATAGCCCTGATGAACAGGCGATACACGGAGACTCGAAGGACAGTAATTATCTTCCGCTCTCTGAGGAAGAGGAGAGCCTCGGCAACAAGGATTTCACCGTGCCTGAGGAACCTCTCGAGCAGGAGCGCTTCAAACGCCGGCTAATAGCCACTGCAAGAAGCCAGAGAAAGAAGCAGCTGCAGCTTCAAGCGGACCAAGATCTGCTCAATGATAAATGGACTAAAGTCCTCGCAACTGAAGAATACGGTCTTAGCGGCCCAGTCAAAAGCTACCCGAAGCATAGATTGCTACCTCAGTGCGATGACAAGGCGCTGGAGCCCGTACCATCATCGCATAATGCGGCAAGTCGACCACTAGTAGGTCCGGATAAAGCGGCAACCCAAGCCGAACACCAGACCGCCCCACCTCGTCGTAAAGGCAAGAATAAAATAGCTCGGGGATGTACATACGACCTTCAACAGGACTTGGACAGTAGAGCATGACACACAAGATTGATCTACGGATCGCGAGGACACGCCTCGACACGCGACGACGGCTACCTATTCGGACGTGACAAACCTAGCCACGCCCGGGCCGAAAACCGCAAATGGACTCCATCGGAGGTACGTCGCAGTGTGGCCCAACATAGAGGCGCCGCACACCCTCTTTGCTTCACAGACGAAGTAATGGAGCATGAATTCCCAGACGGGTTCAAACCCATGAATATCGAATCATACGACGGAACAACGGATCCCGCGGTATGGATCGAGGACTTCCTCCTCCATATCCACATGGCCCACGGAGATGACCTTTCATGCCATCAAATACCTACCACTAAAACTCAAAGAACCAGGTCGGTACTGGTTAAACAGTCTCCCTGAAAATTCTATTGGCAGCTGGGAAGATTTGGAAGATGCCTTTCGCGACAACTTCCAAGGAACATATGCCCGGCCACCCAACGCCGATGACTTAAGTCACATTGTCCAGCAGCCTGGAGAGTCATCCAGGAAGCTCTGTACTAGGTTCTTAGTAAAAAAGAACCAAATCGTCGACTCTCTGGACGTGCAAGCCCTCGCGGCCTTCAAACATAGCGTCCGGGATGAATGGCTTGCATGCCACCTCGGTCAAGAAGGACCTAAATCCATGACAGCCCTTACCACTCTAATGACTCGCTTTTGTGTGGGAGAAGACAGCTGGCTCGCTCGTAGAAGCAACAGCGCGAGCGACTCGGGCACTTCCGAAGTCCGAGACGGCAATGGCAAACCACGACGAAGCAAACACAACAGTTGCGATGATAATGAAAGATCACACGACACAACGGTCAACGCCAGATTCAGCAATCCCAAATCCGTCAACGTAAAAAGCCACTCAAGGCGAACCAAGATGGACCATCCAACCTAGACAGGATATTTGACCGACCCTGCCAGATTCACGGCCACCCCGATAAACCAGCTAATCATACCAACAGAAATTGTTGGGTCTTCAAACAGGTCGGCAAGCTCAACACCGAACACAAGGGGAGGAGGCCGCCAGGCGATAGGGACGATGGAGAGGTTCACCAACCAAATACCGGGGGTCAGAAGCAATGTCCCCCTAAGGATCGATCAACCCTGGAGCGGAAATAGCAGTTCGGCTTCCGCTGCCCACCTAATATACCCGCAAAATTTGCACCGCGTATACATCACTACGCACTTAAGATACCATGGGCATTGGTGGAAGCACAATACGGACAAGCAGGCAAGCATTACCATTACATTTTTTATCTACTTTCCTTTTTTCTTTCTTCATTATTTCTTAAAAACAGGTGACGCAAAGGACAAACATCTATACCGACTCCATCGGAGTTCGGATCCATACACTCACCTAAGGGGCTACTTCCGTCAAGGATTCCCCTCGCCGAGGACAGGCGGCGCAGACGTGCGACAGGAGGTCCAAAATAAACTTTTTGTAGACCGCACTCTTTATTTCGAGCATGTAAATGCCTTTTTCCTCCGCCTTCGACCCTGGGCATGTCAAACAGCCGTGGTTGAGGTCTTTTTTATATGTAAAGTAACCAATGGCATACCGCTCAGGTCCCAGTAAACATTATCCGAATTAATCATTCGCGTCTTTCCGCAAATTAATGTGGCTCCTATGGTTGTTTCACAGATATACCTGGGCATAACATGCCAGGGGCTCGGTATGGGAACAAATGAGTTGCCAACAAAGTCCGAACAGCTTTACAGCGTACTTCGGCGTCACGAGTTTGGCCTTATATGCATCAGCTATGAATCGTGTCTTGGGTCAATGGTTGGGTTGCCCGGCTCCTGTGCTTGCTACCTTACGTTCCGCTCTATCGTCTAGGGTAGTAAAGGGAGAACTACTACGATTGTGCTTCCGGTTCATCTGGTCAAGCACCTCAGTAGAGAAAGCCGAAAACTGACTGTCATGATGCTGCAAGAGCTGGTCAACCACTCGATGACTTATCGGGATCTCTCGCAATTCCCGTCGTATCACACGAAGGGCCTTTTTTCAGGTCATATATGGAACGCTTCATATTGGAAATAAGCCGTACGCACACCAGGGGCTATATCGTAGCCCCCCCCCCCCTATAAAACTCCTATGGCTAAGTGAAAGTGTTAATGCCCTATAGTCTGATTGCCTGGTTTGCCGCATTATCACCTCCTTCATGGACCAAGGGTTGGGTCAAGAGTAATCAAATGCTTTTCCAAACACCCCCGTACTTCCTACGAGGGGGCTGAAGCCGGCGACTGGAAAACTTTCAGATTATATTAAAACGGCCACACAGGAGGAACACAAGCTTTCGAGCAAAATATAAAAATAGATTAACTATAAAATTGTCTTTTACAATTCTCATACACCTCACTTGAACATTATGTCTTTCGAGCATTGACCCTCTATCAAGCGGGCGGCCTCTAGGACGTCTTCCAAATAATGCTCCGGTTCGTAACGGTCCTTGCCCTTGGGTGGACTCTTTGCCGCGACATCGATGGTCTTCATCTTCCCCCAGAATGTCTTGACTCGGGCAAAGGCCATCCGTGCACCCTCAATGCACACCGACCGCTTCACATCGTCGATATGTCGCACCGCATCAACAAGCCGCTGCACCAAGCCAAAGTAGCTATTCGGAACAGGCTCAGTTGGCCACAACCGGATTATGACGTTCTTCATGGCAGCGCCGGATATCCTATGAAGCTCGGCCCATTGGGACATCTGTTCATTCAGCAACAGAGTGCGCTGTGACGCAACAATTTGTGACCAGATAAGATTCTCCGTGGCATACCCCTCTCGCTCCTGGTAAAACTGCGCCGCATCGGAAGAACTCTTCAGCAAGTCTAAAAACTCGTCCGGAGAACTCCACACTTGGTTAAGCTGAGCATAGTTCGGATCGCCGAACTAAGTTTGTAGCAAAAAGGTCTTACCAGCCGCAATCCCCCCAGCTTGCCGGATCTCCTCACGGACTGCTCTGGATTCCGACCGCGCTTCGCTCGCCTCTAGTAAGGCCTTGTCAAGTTCAGCCGTTTTGGCTTTATTCTCCTTCTCAAGAAGTTCACAGTGGCTAGCAGCATTTTTTAGTTTGAGCGCCATCGTGGATATCTTCTCCTTGTCTTGGCGTCGAGCAGCTTGTTTGGCTTTCAATTCACCCGATGCCTTTTTGGCAGCCACATTACTAAACCAGGCCTGCTCCTTGGCCCGGGCCAGCTCCGCCCGAAGAATTTCAACGGCGGCAGCACCATCTGCAGTCATGTATATTCCAGTATATAACTTTTAGCGCCATGCTTATATCACAAAAAAAGTATGTGAAGGGACCGCCCCGAATACATACCTTGCGACTCGTCAAGATACATATTGATTAACGCAATGTCATCCCCTGCCACATCAAGCTTCCGCCGCAGCACGGCAATTTCCGCAGTCTGGGAAGTAGCCAGGGGGGAAGTAGCATGTGTTCAAGTTAATTAGATTAGTCCTTGAATATTTCTTCTCGATCCTCCATTCGCCTCCCATGGTAAGCCAACCCGAGTCTCAGGGGCCACTACCTATACACAGGTGCATCTTTGCAAATTAAATATAGTTTAAAACATTACATCACAAACCTCGAAGCCTTTTAGCAGGCTCATGAAGGCTTCATTCAATCCGCTCTTCGCGGACAGAATCTTCTCAACCACCGTACCCATCAAGGTACGATGTTCCTCCGAGATAGATGCTTTTCGCAGCATATCCCGCAATATATCCGGCGTCGCCAGGTCTCCGGAAGCCGCTCTGGGAGCACGACCATCCTTTGAAGGAACCCGTTCACCCGTCTCCGAAATCATCATTGGCTGAAAACCGGACAGTCCGGGGCCTTCATTATTGGCCCCTGAATCCCGGACGATCGGAGGTCCGCCGGTCTGCCTCTTTCATCCTCGCACAGCTTGTTGATCAAGAAAAACCCTCCGAGATGACACTTGAGTCGTCCATATATTAGGCGAGGAGGTCGGGGGAGGCGTCTCGCTTTCCATCATCTCTGGGAGGAGATCTCCCGAAGAAGAGGATTGCCCGGAAAAACTCTGTGCCGAACTGTAAAAATACGCAGGAACGTTACGTATCTCCGGTAACATAAAGGAGCAGGACGCTATCAAAGCACCCCGAATTCACTTACGGTTTGGTTGAGGGCTTGTCCTCATGATGAGCTGTTCAACGGCGTCGCCTTCCAAATCTGAGCCGCTCGACGGTGGCATCTTGCCCCTCTTAGGAGACCACCCCTCCCAACCTTCGGAGGCGGCCCTTTTCCTCCTGAATGGAGAAGGGATACTGGCTTCTCTTTCGCCTTTGTCTTCAGGCCAAGAAGTGTCGATTTTTCCGGACTCGATCTCGATTTACCTCCGGAACAAAGGTCATCCCGGGTCTTCTCACTCTCCACCTTGCCCTCCCCTACCGGCACCTGGTACGGTGCCGGTGCCAGCATCCTTGTTAACACGGGGTCTGCTGAATCTTCAGGAAGAGGGGCCGGACACCTAATCCGTTCCGCTTTCTTTATCCAGCCCTGGAAAAGTATGGTTTGCTCAATATCCTACCATAAGATATCTGATTATGAGGTGTTCCGCGGATGTGTACTTACCGGGGTGTCCGGATGGTTACAGTCTAGGCCAGTATCTTCGCGGTTGCCCGACCATTGTTTTCGTCTCCCGAAGAATAGTTTCCACATTCCTTCGTGCGTAGTGCCGAGGAAGTGCTGAAGAGTCTGTGGTCCTTATGGGTTAAACTCCCATAGGCGGAGAGGCCATCGCTAGCACGGCAGGGTCCGGCGGACTAGCATTACCTGAATAACGTTGACAATATTGATATCCTTCTCAATGAGGCTTCGGATGTGACTTTGCACAGTCCGCACCTCGTCAACTGATCCCCAGTCCAACCCCTTATTGATCCATGATGCAAGCAAAATTGGGGGGCTGGATCAGAACGCAGGCGCAGCTGCCCACTTGGAACCACGGGGCTCGATGATATAGAACCACTCCGGCTGCCATAAGTCGGAACATTCTTTGAAGGATCCTTTTAGCCAAATCGCGCTGGTAAGCTTACTCACTGAGGCACCACCGCACTCCGCCTGCTCCCCCTCTATCACTTGCGGTTTCACATTGAAGGTCTTGAGCCACAAGCTGAAGTGTGGAGCAGCTTGGAGGAAGGCTTCGCACGTGACGATAAACACCGAGATGAGAAGAACAGAGTTTGGGGCGAGATCGTGAAAATCAAGTCCATAATAGAACATGAGCCCCCGGACGAAGGGATTGAGGGCGAACCCTAACCCTCGGAGGAAGTGGGAAATGAACACGACCGTCTCGCCGGATCTAGGGGTAGGGATAACCTGCCCTTCCGCGGGAAGCCGATGGAGGATTTCTGCGGTCAGATATCTTGCCGCCCGAAGCTTCGCGATATCCTCCTCTATGATAGAAGAAGCCACCCACTGGCCTTGACGGCTGGGTCCAGACATGACTGAGGCTCGCGGAGATTGAAACTTGGGTGTTGGAACTCGAGGAAGTAAGGGTTGAGGAAGAAGCAATCATGGAGAAGAAAGACGGGTCTGTACCCCTTTATAAAGGCTGTGAATATCGAACGCCTCCTCCCGGGCCTTAAACTTTGCCCATTCCCAAGGAGTTGTACCCTAAAGACGGTTGGGTTACCCATGTCCGTGTTGATAAAGAATCCCTTAATAAGGGGACACGATCTTAGCTTGGATAAGACGTGCCAATGACAACAGCGTCTCGGAATATGGGGCAGCAGGTTGGAAAAACGATTCGAAATAATGACCGGACTGACGTGATGTCATGTTGTAAAAGTTGCCAGAGGATTGGACTTATAAAGTATTATGCCCTCTGTGGAAGTATAATCTACTTGTGTTGCCGAGCAGAACTCGATCATCCGAAGACCATTGTGAAGCATCCGGAAAGAGGGGAGCCTGCCTTGCAATGCCGAATACAAATCTGCACGCCGGACTCCTCGTCATTGAAGCCAGGTTCAGGGGCTACTGAGGGAGTCCTGGACTAAGGGGTCCTCGGGCGTCCGGCCTATTAGCCATGGGCCGGACTGGTGGGCTGTGAAGATATGGAGACCGAAGACTGCACCGGTGTCCGGATGGGACCCTCCTTGGCGTGGAAGGCAAGCTTGGCGACCGGATATGTAGATTCCTTTCTTTGTAACTGGCCTTATGTAACCCTAGATCCTCCCAGTGTCTATATAAACCGGAGGACTTAGTCCAGAAAGGGGGATACTCATTACCATAGTCATACAGGCTAGGCTTCTAGGGTTTAGCCATTACGATCTCGTGGTAGATCAACTCTTGTAATACTCATATTCATCAAGATCAATCAAGCAGGAAGTAGGGTATTACCTCCATAGAGAGGGCCCGAACCTGGGTAAACATTGTGTCCCCTGTCTCCTGTTACCATCGACCTTAGACGCACAGTTCAGGACCCCCTACCTGAGATCCACCGGTTTTGATACCGACAGCTATCGCCAAGTCAATTCCACGAAGTATTTAGAGTTGATTGACATCCTTTAGGTAGCGGAGTGATTTCTACTATGCAACCTTCTCCTTATAGACGTTGTTGGGCCTCCAAGTGCAGAGCTTTGTAGGACAGTAGCAAATTTCCCTCAAGTGGATGACCTAAGATTTATCAATCTGTGGGAGGCGTAGGATGAAGATGGTCTCTCTCAAACAACCCTGCAACCAAATAACAAAGAGTCTCTTGTGTCCCCAACACACCCAATACAATGTTAAATTGTATAGGTGCACTAGTTCGGCGAAGAGATGGTGATACAAGTGCAATATGGATAGTAGATATAGGTTTTTGTAATCTGAAAATATAAAAACAGCAAGGTAACTAATGATAAAAGTGAGCGTAAACAGTATTACAATACTAGGAAACAAGGCCTAAGGTTCATACTTTCACTAGTGCAAGTTCTCTCAATAATAATAACATAATTGGATCATATAACTATCCCTCAACATGCAACAAAGAGTCACTCCAAAGTCACTAATAGCGGAGAACAAACGAAGAGATTATGGTAGGGTACGAAACCACCTCAAAGTTATCTTTTCTGATCGATCTATTCAAGAGTTCATAGTAAAATAACACGAAGATATTCTTTCCATTCGATCTATCATAGAGTTTGTACTAGAATAACACCTTAAGGAACAAATCAACCAAAACCCTAACGTCACCTAGATACTCCAATGTCACCTCAAGTATCCGTGGGTATGATTATACGATATGCATCACACAATCTTAGATTCATCTATTCAAACCAACACAAAGTACTTCAAAGAGTGCCCAAAATTTTCTACCGGAGAGTCAAGATGAAAACGTGTGCCAACCCCTATGCATAGGTTCATGGGCAGAACCCACAAGTTGATCACCAAAACATACATCAAGTGGATCACGTGATATCCATTTGTCACCACAGATAAGCACGGCAAGACATACATCAAGTGTTCTCAAATCCTTAAAACTCAATCCGATAAGATAACTTCAAAGGTAAAACTCAATCAATTACAAGAGAGTAGAGGGGGAGAAACGTCATAAGATCCAACTACAATAGCAAAGCTCGCGATACATCAAGATCGTGTCGAATCAAGCACACGAGAGAGAGAGAGAGAGAGAGAGATCAAACACATAGCTACTGGTACATACCCTCAGCCTCGAGGGTGAACTACTCCCTCCTCGTCATGGAGAGCGCCGGGATGATGAAGATGGCCACCGGTGAGGGATCCCCCCTCCGATAGGGTGCCGGAACAGGGTCCTGATTGGTTTTTGGTGGCTACAGAGGCTTGCGGTGGCGGAACTCCCGATCTATTGTGCTCCCTGATGGTTTTAGGGTATATGGATATATAGGTGAAAGAAGTCGGTCAGGGGAGCCACGAGGGGCCAATGAGGGTGGGGGCGCGCCCAGGGGGGCAGGCGCGCCTCCCTGCCTCGTGGCCACCTTGTTGCTTCCGTGACGTACACTCCAAGTCTCCTGGATTGCTTCCATTCCAACAATAAATCTCCCGAAGGTTTCATTCCGTTTGATATTCCTTTTCTCCGAAACACTGAAACAAGGGAAAAAAGCAGGAACTGGCACTGGGCTCTGGGTTAATAGGTTAGTCCAAAAAAATTTTAAAAGTGTAAAATAAACCCTAAACATCCAAAATAGATAATATAATAGCATGGAACAATCAAAAATTATAGATACGTTGCAGATGTATCAGCATCCCCAAGCTTAATTCCTGCTCGTCCTCGAGTAGGTAAATGATAAAAATAGAATTTTTGATGTGGAATGCTACCTAACTTTTTTATCCATGTAATTCTCTTTATTGTGGCAAGAATATTCAGATCCATAAGATTCAAGACAAAAGCTTAATATTGATATAAAAATAATAATACTTCAAGCCAAAGAAAGCTGTCCCTACAAAATCATATAGTCTTGCTATGCTCTATCTTCATCACACAAAATATTTAAATCATGCACAACCCCGATGACAAGCCAAGCAATTGTTTCATACTTTTGATGTTCTCAAACTTTTTCAATCTTCATGCAATACATGAGCGTGATCCATGGACATAGCACTATAGGTGGAATAGAACGGTGGTTGTGGAGAAGACAAAAACGATAAGATAGTCTCACATCAACTAGGCGTATCAACGGGCTATGGAGATGCCCATCAATAGATATCAATGTGAGTGAGTAGGGATTGCCATGCAACGGATGCACTAGAGCTATAAGTGTATGAAAGCTCAACATAAGAAACTAAGTGGGTGTGCATCCAACTCGCTTGCTCACAAAGACCTAGGGCATTTTGAGGAAGCCCATCATTGGAATATACAAGCCAAGTTCTATAAAAATTCCCACTAGTATATGAAAGTGACAACATAGGAGACTCTCTATCATGAAGATCATGGTGCTACTTTTGAAGCACAAGAGTGGTAAAAGGATAGTAGCATTGTCCCTTCTCTCTTTTTCTCTCATTTTTTTATTTGGGCCTTTTCTCTTTTTTTATGGCCTCTTTTATTATTTTTTATTTTTGTAGTCCGGAGTCTCATCCTGACTTGTGGGGGAATCATAGTCTCCATCATCCTTTCCTCACTGGGACAATGCTCTAATAATGATGATCATCACACTTTATTTACTTACAACTCAAGTATTACAACTCAATACTTAGAACAAAATATGACTCTATATGAATGCCTCCGGCGGTGTACCGGGATGTGCAATGACTCATGAGTGACATATATGAAAGAATTATGAACGGTGACTTTGCCACAAATACGATGTCAACTACATGATCATGCAAAGCAATATGACAATGATGGAGCTTGTCATAATAAACGGAACGGTGGAAAGTTGCATGGCAATATATCTCGGAATGGCTATGGAAATGCCATAATAGTTAGGTATGGTGGCTGTTTTGAGGAAGGATATGGTGGGTGTATGATACCGGCGAAAGGCGCGCGGTATTAGAGAGGCTAGCAATGGTGGAAGGATGATAGTGCGTATAATCCATGGACTCAACCTTAGTCATAAAGAACTCACATACTTATTGCAAAAATCTATTAGTTATCGAAACAAAGTACTACACGCATGCTCCTAGGGGGATATATTGGTAGGAAATGACCATCGCTCGTCCCCGACCACCACTAATAAGGAGGACAATCAATAAATAAATCATGCTCCGACTTCATCATATAACGGTTCACCATACGTGCATGCTACATGAATCACAAACTTTAACACAAGTATTTGTCAAATCCACAACTACTCCACTAGCATGACTCTAATATCACCATCTTCATATCTCAAAACAATCATCAAGTATCAAACTTATCATAGTATTCAATGCACTTTATATCAAAGTTTTTATTATATCCCTCTTGGATGCCTATCATATTAGGACTAGTTTCATAACCAAAGCAAATTACCATGCTGTTCTAAAGACTCTCAAAATAATATAAGTGAATCACGAGAGTTCATCTATTTCTTCAAAATAAAACCACCGCCGTGCTCTAAAAGGGTATAAGTGAAGCACTAGAGCAAACAACAAACTACTCCGAAAGATATAAATGAAGATCAATGAGTAGTCGAATAATTATGCAAATATGTGAAGACTCTCAAACAGCAAGCAAAATAAAATTACGCTCCAAGCAAAACACATATCATGTGGTGAATAAAAATATAGCTCCAAGTAAAGTTACCGATGAACGAAGACGAAAGAGGGGATGCCATCCGGGGCATCCCCAAGCTTAGGCTCTTGGTTATCCTTGAATATTACCTTGGGGTGCCTTGGGCATCCCCAAGTTTAGGCTCTTGCCACTCCTTATTCCATAGTCCATCGAATCCTTACCCAAAACTTGAAAACTTCACAACACAAAACTCAACAGAAAATCTCGTGAGCTCCGTTAGCGAAAGAAAAGAAAACACCACTTCAAGGTACTGTAATGAACTCATTCTTTATTTTTATTGGTGTTAAATATACTGTTTTCCAACTTCTCTATGGTTTATAAACTATTTTACTAGCCATAGATTCATCAAAATAAGCAAACAACACATGAAAAACAGAATCTGTCAAAAACAGAACAGTCTGTAGTAATCTGTAACTAACGCAAACTTTATGTAAATAAAAAATTCTACCAAAATAGGACGACCTAGATAATTTGTTTATTGATCTACTGCAATTGGAATCAGTATTTTATCACGTTCTGGTGATTTTTAACATTTTTTTTCGTGAGCAGAAAGTTTCTGATTTTTTCAGCAAGATCAAATAACTATGATCCAAGAAGATCCTATAGGTTTTACTTGGCACAAACACTAACTAAAACATAAAACCAGATCTAACCAGAGGCTAGATCAAATATTTATTACTAAACAGAACCAAAAATCAAAAAACAAAAATAAAAATTGGGTTGCCTCCCAACAAGCGCTAACGTTTAACGCCCCTAGCTAGGCATGATGATTTCAATGATGCTCACATAAGACATAAGAATTGAAACATAAAGAGAGCATCATGAAGAATATGACTAGCACATTTAAGTCTAACCCACTTCCTATTCATAGGGATTTCGTGAGAAAACAACTTATGGGAACAATAATCAACTAGCATAGGAAGGCAAAACAAGCATAACTTCAAAACTTTAAGCACATAGAGAGGAAACTTGATATTATTGCAATTCCTACAAGCATATGTTCCTCCCTCATAATAATTTTCAGTAGCATCATGAATGAATTCAACAATATAACCATAACATAAAGCATTCTTTTCATGATCTACCACCATAGAATTTTTATTACTCTCAACATAAGAAATTTTCTTCTCATGAATAGTAGTGGGAGCAAACTCAATAAAATAACTATCATGTGAAGCATAATCCAATTGAAAATTAAAATCATGATGACAAGTTTCATGGTTATCTTTATTCTTTATAGCATACGTGTCATCACAATAATCATCATAAATAGGAGGCATGCTTTCATCATAATAAATTTGCTCATCAAAACTTGGGGGACAAAACATATCATCTTCATCAAACATAGCATCCCCAAGCTTGTGGCTTTGCATATCATTAGCATCATGGATATTCGTAGAATTCATACTAACAACATTGCAATCATGCTCATCATTCAAATATTTAGTGCCAAACATTTTAATGCATTCTTCCTCTAGCAATTGAGCTCAATTATCGGAATCCTTATTTTCACGGAAGACATTAAAAAGATGAAGCATATGAGGCACCCTTAATTCCATTTTTTGTAGTTTTCTTTGATAAACTAAACTAGTGATAAAACAAGAAACAAAAAGATTCGATTGCGAGATCTAAAGATATAACTTCAAGCACTCACCTCCCGGCAAGGGCGCCAGAAAAGAGTTTGATGTCTACTACGCAACCTTCTCCTTGTAGACGTTGTTGGGCCTCCAAGTGCAGAGGTTTGTAGGACAGTAGCAAATTTCCCTCAAGTGGATGACCTAAGGTTTATCAATCCGTAGGGAGGCATAGGATGAAGATAGTCTCTCTCAAACAACCCTGCAACCAAATAACAAAGTGTCACATCCTAGCTAGTTCATGCATTAGAGTGTTGCATCATGTTTATTTCATTCTCAGAAACTTGAAATGGGGATGACAGAACCCCCAGCCCCCTCTGAAACCAACTAGGGTTTACTAATAATATTTTCAATGAACCTGAAATGCCCTTCTAAAATTTCCATCATTTTTGTCTTGGTTCAGAACCTCTGCCAAAAGTGGTGCACAATTTTCTAGGTCATCCTAAGGTCTCTGAATTAAATCATAAATATTTGAATTTGGACATTTAAATTCTATTAAATATTTTAAATGTCCAAATAAATCTAAATTGAAATGTCCCATGTTGGTTATATACTAAACAGTGGGCATGAGTAGTTTGGTGATTTTTGAAAGTGTCTAGGTATTTTTAGAAAGCCCAACACTTACAGAAAAAAATAGAAAAAGCAAACAGATTTAAAAGAGAGAGAGAGGAACTTACCTGGCCGCAGCCCACCTGGCCGGCCGAGCACTATGCTGGCCCATGCCAGCCAGCTGCTTCGTCCTCGCCAGGCAGGCACAGAGGTGACGCCGGCGAGCGCGAGCTCGCCACGGCGTCAGCTGCTTGCCGCCCGCGCCCCTGAGCACCTGGGCAGGCTCCACGTCGCCCCCTCGACCGCCTGGACATCTCGCACTCCCCCCTGTCTCTCTCCCTCGCCTCTCCTCACCATGGCCGACGCCGCCGCAGCCGCACCGCCGACGTAGCCGCGCTCTCCGTCGTCCCCGCGCCGCGCCACCGTATCCAGAAGCTCCGCCACCCTCCTCTCCTTCGAGCAAGCCGAGCCCCGAGCGCTCGCTTGCCCCGCAGCCTCCGCAACAACCTCGCCCGACTCCGCCACCGCCGGAGATCCCCTTCGCCGTCACCGCCGCACCAGCTCGTCCCCGATCTCGCCGACCGCTCCGACGTAATCGCCGTGAGCCCAGCTACCTCTCCATCCCTCTCGTTCTCGCTTTCGAGCCCTGCACCGACTGCACCGAGCTCGGCCGCACTCGCCGCCGCCACCGCATGTTGCCGTCGTGGCCACAACCACGTTGGCTAAATTCCGAGCACACCGCCGCCCTCACCGCACTCGCAGGAGCCCGAAAACCACCCCACGCGCCTCGCCGTGCCCCCTAGCGTCGTGTTCGACCTCGCCCGAACTCCAGCGACCGCCAAGGTCGTCGCCGGTGATGTTCCCGACCACCCCGAGCTCCACCACTGCCACCAAACGACGCGGCTCGCTCCCGGCGTCCCGTAGATGCCCTCCGCCGCCCTTTTGGTCGCCGGAGCACGAAAACGCACTTCCACCACCGCGTCTGGCCTCGCCGGTGGCTAAACGCCGGCGGGTTTTGACCCCGTTGACCCTTGACCGGGTGGGCCTAGGTTGACTCCCCCCTGAGTCTATGACAAGTGGGGCCTGCTCTGCTAATTAACTTAGATTAGCACTAACTAAATTTAGTTAGTTTAACTAACTACTGACACGCGGGACCCACTGGTCAGTTTGACCTGGACCAGCTCCGTTGACCATTGACGTAATGCTGACGCAGTAATTTATTTACTGGTATTATTTTTGCACAGGAAATTCCAGAAATACCAGAAACTTCAAAAAATCATAGAAATTAATCTGTAGCTCCAAATGCAAAGTGTTATATATGAAAAATGATCAAAAAAATCCAATCTATACATATGTAGTGGTTTCATGCATGTTCATACAAGTTAACCTGCTATTTAGTGCAGAACTAGATAAAGCACTTAAAAGGGCCACTTATGAGTTTGAAACTTGAATCTTTGGTACAAAATTGTTCAAACCCATCTGGTCTTAGTTGCATTAGCCCAATACACTCATCTTGCCATGTTTCATGCATGCATCATATTGTTGCATATTGTTTGGTGATGATTGTGTATCGGTGCTCTCTGCGGCAGTTACGCCTCGAGGAGTATCGTGAATACCCTAACGAAGAGCATTACCAGCCCACGGAACCGCAAGGCAAGCAACCAACCATTTGATCATATCGATACAATCCCATGTTCTCGCTTCTGCTCTCTTTGACTGCATTAAGACAACGCGATTCAAGCTGCTGTGTGCTACGGTAGTTGAACCCATTTCCTCCGCATGACCTGTCTTTGCCACAGTAACTAGATGAAACCCACTAGCATGTGTAGGAGTTGATTGAGCCATGTGTATGTGTTGTTCCTACCTTGCTATGCCTACTATGCTTAGAGTCGTGTCAAGTCTGGTTCATCTGGGTGATGGGCTAGAGTGAAATGATCATGTCGGTATGAGAGTGATGTGTTGAACACGATTTGGTAAAGGTATCGATGAGAGGCCATGTAGGAGTACATGGTGGGTTGTTTCATTGAAGCCGTCCTTAAGCACTGAGATCTGTATGTGTGATTTAAGATTCAGCTACTACCATGCATTGGGCCCGAAACCAATGGACCCTCTCGGCTTCTTATTCACCCTAGTCCTCTGTCCAGGAGTTGCAAGTAGTTTCTGGTGCTTGTAGCTGACCCGCGGGGTGGGCTATGATGCGGTAGGTACATGGCCGGGTATACCGGGCACCCGTTAGGTGTCTCGGAACCCTGTACACATCGTTCGGGGCCGTATGTGGGAACCTCGGCCGGACTCCCTGCGGATGGAACCTGAATAGGTGATAAACCTAGAGTAGAGACTTAGGTGTTTAGGTAGGTCGTGGCCGACACCCACGTTGGGCTTCTGCTTGAAGGTTGCCGAGTACATGTCGTGTAAACGGCGGTAAGTGGTGAAAGCATGTATGAAGAAGTACACCCCTGCAGGGTTAACATCATCTATTCGAATAGCTGCATCCGTGGTAAAGGACTACTTGGTTGCCTATACAGTTCATAGACAAGTAAATGGATACTACTAAAAGCCTCAAGATAAGCGTGAGTGCCGAGGATGGCTCCTCCGTAGGATGACAGAGGTGGATCCTCGGTAGTGTATTGAAGTGGTGAGTAGTGTTCTCGAGTGCGCAAAACCATTTGAAGTTGGAGTCTCGTAGGATAGCTTAGCCAAGAGTCAAAGCTGGCTTGCTGCAATAACCCCACCAACCCTTCTTGATAATGTGCATGTATGTAGGATCTGATGTAAGTCTTGCTTAGTACCTTTGTACTCATGTTTCTTAATTTACGTTTTACAGAAGACGCTGCAACCCTTTCTGACGGGTTCTTCGTAGACGTTGATATCGATGAGTAGGCTGAAGCCCAGGTGGTGATCCTGAGCTCCTGAAGGACCTTGTAGTATAGTTAGGCTTACCCAAGCCTATTTTTTTACTAGTTGTCTGTACTCAGACAAGTTACTTCCGTTGTTGGCTCGTATGCTTGTATGACTTGAATGTGGGTCGTGTGACCCGTACTTGTGTGTATGATATGTATGGCTCTCTGAGTCTTTAAATAAAGTACTTTGAATTGTAGAGTTTTGTTGTGATGCCATGTTGTATTTACACATATCGGGCATATTGTGTGTATGATTGAAATGCTTGGTATGTGTGGGATCCGACAATCTAGTTGTTTATCATTGGCAGCCTCTCTTATGGGGAAATGTAGTCTAGTGCTTCCATGAGCCATAGTAGTCCGCCAGCCGGTTCACGGAATCCTGCTAACCCATCACTCTGCTCGGGGCGCTTGACTGGCGACATGTGTTTCACTTCGTTCTGTGTCATCCCTTCGGGAAATGTCACGCGGTGACTCGGATTCACCGCCTAGCACACTTTCTGACCGGGTTCCCGGAGTCCTATTAGCCATGCTACAGCCCGGATTCACACGCTGGCAATCGACATGCTCGAAGTTGATTCATGTATGCTGTCCCCATGGGTTAGTGCCGCTTTGGGTTCACGACTAGCCATGTCGGCTGGGTTCTCTGTCATATGGATGCTAGCGAGACTATCATATCGTGAGCCAAAAGGCATAAACGGTCCCGGGCCATGGTAAGGCGACACCCGTGGGAATACCGTGCGTGAGGCCGCAAAGTGATATGAGGTGTTACCGGCTAGATCGATGTGACTTGGAATCGGGCTCCTGACAGCGTTGGCATCAGAGCGGGACTGCCTGTAGGTTCTCCAAGCCAAACTGGTCGATGTCGAGTCTAGAAATGCTTTAGTTATATGTAGGGGAATTGATTGTGGGAGGGACGTAAGGCTCTTTTACTCCTTTACCTTATGCCCTCGATGCATGTCATTCTCTTCTCATTCTACGTGGGTTAAGGACTAGGCTCTCTTCTCTCTATCAGGTTCACGTGTTACTAATCCGTAGCAACTTATAGGATTGTTGGTTACCAGTCTCAGTTCAGTTTCTACTATTTTTAGTATGTTGCCAGTTGAACCAGAACCTTGATATGATGTTTTTGAGTGGTTTTGCAGACTGTTGTGAATGTCTCAATTCTTTTCTGAGCATTTATAGCCGTTATGCTGTCTAATTTCTCTTAGAAAATTCTAATGCCTTTGCATTATTTTGTGCTTTCAGATGGCCACCCGTTCCCAGAACCAAGTGGTTCGTCTGACTCGGTGTCTCGATGTTTGTGGTCACACGGCCATGCTGGTCCGAGTGATGGTCGAGACAGGCTATCAATGGTATCCTGAATATACCGTAGAGGAGCAGTTTAGAGACTTTAATCAAAGCCAATATCTTTGCACGGTCAGGATATATCCTTCGTATCCTGGAGCTACTAAACCCCTCCATTGTTCTTATGGACTTGGGGTTACCATCGGGATGTCCGTGCAGGACGCAGCTTACTCGATGATGACTATCATTCGAGCCAGAACTGCCTTGCTGTGCAACACCGGATTCCGCTATATTCCAGCATCACTCCCTGGGGCACATGGGTACTATCAGGCTATTTACTGTGATGCTACCCATGAGGATTCACTACTCCGCACCACCACCGAGATGCTTGAGGACAAGTACCATGAGAATCGTGCCTTGCGTATGGAGCTCTTCAATGCTTGTTCTGATCACTGGGCCACTCTGACACGGTTTGCACCTGCTGTGCAAGCTGGGTATATGGACATGAGGGACTTGTACTTTGCGGTCTGCAGTGCGCCAGATTTTATGGAATGGCGTGAGGTAGGAGGCATCACTCCTCCTCATGGACCCCGTCTGCCACCGTTTGTTGGACCAAGGCCACATCGGAGTCCCTATGGACCGCAAGCTCCACGGGACCGACCGTTCCCAGATGATCATGTTCCGCTTCCAGGCTTGGCTGGTGACTTTTATAAAGATTACTACGGAGCTGTCTGAGCTGGTAGTAGTTTCACTAGTATTGTAATAATTATATCATTGTCAGGACCCTGATTCCAAGTCACATCGATCTAGCCGGTAACACCTCATATCACTTTGCGGCCTCACGCACGGTATTCCCACGGGTGTTGCCTTACCATGGCCCGGGACCGTTTGCGCCTTTTGCCTCACGTATATGATAGTGTCGCTAGCATCCATATGACAGAGAACCCGGGCCGACATGACTAGTCGTGAACCCAAAGTGGCACTAACTTATAGGGACAAGCATACATGAATCAACATCGAGCATGTCGGTCAGCAGCGTGCGAATCCGGGCTGTAGCACTGGGCTAACAGGACTCCGGGACCCCGGGCTGTAGCAGGCTAGGCAGGACTACGGATGTCACCGCGTGACATTTCCCGAAGGCGACAGAACACGAACGAAGTGAATCACATAATGACCCGATTAAGTGTTGGAGGCAGTAGTCTTTGAGCTAGCAGGACTCCGGTGAACCGGGCTGGAGCGGACTACTATGGCTCATGGAAGCACAAGACTACATTTCCCCATAAGAGAGGCTACCAAGGATAAACAACTAGGTTGTCGGATCCCACACATACCAAGCATTTCAATCATACACACAATATGCTCGATATGTGTAAATACAACATGGCATCACAACATAACTCTACGACTCAAGCATTTATTCAATAGGCTCCGAGGAGCGAGATATTACACACATGGGTCTCATGACCCAACATGCAGAAACATACAAGTCAAAGCACATGCGGAAGCTTAACATGTCCGAGTCTGAGACATCTACAAACGAAAAAGGCTGAGAAGCCTGACTATCTACCAGATCCTGCCGAGGGCACAAGATCGTAGCCGAGGTAACAAGCTAAACGTCGAAGTCCACGCGGAACTACTAGTGAGACGGAAGTCTCTCTCCAAAACATAAAATAAGCAAACGTGAGTACAAATGTACCTAGCAAGACTTACATCAGAACTAACTACATATGCATCGGTATCAACAAAGGGGTGGTGGAGTTTAACTGCAGCAAGCCAACTTTGACTCAGTGGCTATCCTGAACTACAACTGCAAGTAACTCTTTTGAGGTGGCGCACACGAGTCCACATATTCACCATATCAATACACCACTATGGATCCGCTCCCGTCTCCCTATGAGAACGCCATCCATAGCACTCGCGCTTATCTTGCACATTTTAAAGTATCCACTTTCACTTATCTATAGACTGATATAGGCAACCCAGAAGTCCTTTACCGCGGACATGGCTATTCGAATAGATGAGGTTAACCCTGCAGGGGTGTACTTCTTCACACACGCTCTCGCCACTTACCACCATGTACACGTCGTGTATCTCGGCAACCTTCAAGCGGAAGCCTGGCGAGGGAGTCGGCCACGACCTGACTAACCACACAAGTCTCTAGTCCAGGTTTAACGCCTATTCGGGTTCCATCCGCGAGGAGATACAGCCGGGTTGTCGCTCACGGCCCCAAACAATGAGAGCAGGGTTCCCGAGGCACCAAACGGGCGTCCCGATACACCGTGCCTCGGTGTATGTACCGCAACATAGCCCACCCCTAGGGTCAGCGCTACGCACGGCCCCCAACACATATCCTACAAACACCAGAAACTAGTTGCAACTCCTGGACAGAGATCAAGTTGATTAATAAGTCGAGAGAGCTTGGAGTGCCGGAGCCCAATGTGTGGTAGTAACTGCATTTCATGGATCACAAACACAGAACTCAGTTCCTGAGGACGGCTGCAATGAGACAACCCACCATGTACTCCTACATGGCCTCTCACCGCTACATTTACCAAATCGTGTTCACACACTTAGCTCTCAATAGTAGGACATGTTCACACACCTCCAATTCATCCCCGATGAATCAGACCTGACTCAACTCTAGGCACTAGCAGGCATGACAAACAAGCATGAATGAGTAGGCACATCAGGGCTCAAACAACTCCTACTCATGCTAGTGGGTTTCATCTATTTACTGTGGCAATGACAAGTCATGCAGTGGTAAGGGGTTCAGCTACCGCAGCAAGTATCAATATGTCGTTGTTGTTCTAATGCAGTAAAAGAGAGCAGGAGTGAGAGAGTGGGATTGTATCGGAATGAACAAAGGGGTTTTGCTTGCCTGGCACTTCTGAAGATAGTATAGTTCTTCATTGGTGTCATCGATCACAACGTCGGTACAACATCTACCAAGGGGGAACAGCACCGGCAAACAGAGAAGAAACACGATCAATGCAATGCACAATATGATGCATGCTATGACATGGCAATATGAATGTGTTTGGGGCTAATGCAAGCTAGATGAGTCCATTTGAACCAAAGATTCAAATGCAAACCCATTTTAAGAGGTCATATTAGTGCATTAACTTGTTTCACCTAAACAGCAAGGTTAAAGTATTCTAACATGCATGAAAATGGTACAGATGGATAGATTGCATTTTTCTGATAATTTTTCATATATAAATTGTTTGATTTGGAGTTACGGTTGAATTACTATGAATTTTTGAAGTTTGCAACATTTCCTGGAATTTCCTGTAAAAGAATAAATCATGAAAAATGATTTACTGCGACAGCATGACGTCACTGTGATATCAGCAGGTCAACAGCAGCGGTCTAGGTCAAACCTGACCAGTGGGGTCCACTGGTCAGTGACACGGTGATGTTCAGTGTCAATGACAGGTGGGGCCTGGTCAACGGCCACGTCAGTCGGGTCAACACTGACTTGTGGGGTCGGTCAACGTGTGACGTGGCCAGGTCAAGCTGACCTGTGGGGCCCGTGGGATTAGTTTAATCTAAACAGGAGCTAAACCAGGGATCGTTAGGCAGCAGGGCCCAGGTGTCAGTGGCGTAGGGGGTTGGTTAGTAGGGTGTTTAACCGCTAATGACGGCCACGTCAGCTACCAGCGTTCAGCCGCCGACGACCAAATCCGCGGCGGAGGAAGTCGGGATTTCGCTGCAGGGCCCTATTTGGCGTGCGGGGAGCATCTACGTGAAGCTGGGGGGCTGCCGCGTCGAGTGGTTGTGGTGTTTGGGCTCGGGGTGGTCAGAAAAGACGCCGGCGATGACGTTGGTGGCTGTCGGAGCTCGGGCGAGCTCGGGGTCGTCGCTAGGAGGCACGACAGGAGGTGCGGAGCCGTGCTGTGGGCTCCTGGGGACACGGTGAGTGCGGTGAAGCGCTCGTTTGCGAGCTTGCGCGGCTGTGGCCACGGCTACGCCATGGCCGGCGGCGAGATGCTCTCGGGCTCGAAGAGGGCGGCGACTACACGGCAAAACGAGCAAGGGGAGAGGGGATCGAAGGAGAAGCTCACGGGAGTGCAGCGGTGGTCTTGGGGAGCTGGGGAAGCAACGGAGCGGGCGCATTTGCCGGGCGATCTCGGCGGACCGAGGTTGAAGAAGACGGCGATGGCGGTGTTCTAGGGCTTCGGCGCCCGCTTGGCTCTTGGCAGAGGAAAAGGACGCCGAGGCGGAGCTCTCGGCGCGTCGATGAGGCGTGGGGTGGCGGTGGCATGGGAACAATGGCCAGCGCGACGGCGGTTTCGGGCGGCTGTGCGTGGGAGAGACAGAGGAGGGGAGAAGCACGGGGAGAGGTCGAGGGGTTTCCAGGCGGTGCGTGGCGTCGCCAGCCAGCTCGAGGCGATCGACGGCAAGCAGGAGGAAGCGTGGTGCCTCGTGCGCGCGTGCGTTGTCTCCCTCCTCTGCCTACTGGCAGAGGTAGGTGATGACTGGCACGGGCCAGGTGGGCCGGCCCAGCCAGGTAAGTTGGCCGGGTTAGTCTCTTCCTCACTTTTATTTGTGTTTTCTATTTTTCTGCAACTCTGTGGCTTTACTAAAATACTAGATCAATCCCAAAAATCATGAAACCGCTCATGACCCTTTGTTGGAAATATATCCTGCAGTAAACATTTCAGTTTATGATTATTTGGGCACTTAAAATATTTAATAGCATTTAAATGCCCAAATGCAAATAGAGTATGATTTAATCCATAGCCCAAATATGTCATGGAAAAATGTGCATCACCTCTGGTTACTGTTTCCAGCATTTTCCAAGAATGGTGAACATTTTTGGAAGCCATTTGGATTTACTGGAAATAGTTTGGTTGAACCTAGTGAATTCCTTTAATGCTAGGTTTTAGGCAATCCCCATTTCAGGTTTAACTGAAATTTAAACATGATGCAACACCAGATGCTAGCACTAGGCATTAATAGAACTAGGGATGTGACAACTCACCCCCACTAAACAAGAATCTCGTCCCGAGATTCAGGACGTGAGGTAAGAAGACAAAGGGGACACTAAGCATTACGAACTTCATGATCCAACTGTCTCGTCGAGGTTGTTGATTTGTTGACTCAAATTGATCTTGACGACTTTGCTATCGAAAACTTCATCCAACACGAGGACAAAAAGCGAAACATGCCTACATGGATGGATCATCTTAATGATCACAAGATCAGCTCACGGAATGAGACGTAGAAAAATCTCTGGAGCTGAGAGGCAAAACATGCATTAGGAGGGATGGAATAAACAATTTGACAGGGTGACGAGGTAGCGAGGAAAAATTGCCATGATCCATAATGGGGCACCTCAGGGAAGGTGACTCGAAGAATTATTCCCTTAAGTGGCAAAAAGAATTACTTTTGATACATAGATCATTGAAAATCTTCATACCAGCTTAAGGCAATTTACAGATGATCGCTTGAAAGAGCTCGAAGAAATGGCATACTCGGACTAGGATGGATGATGTGGACTACCTTGTTGAAGACAACGCAATGGATGACTTTTGCTTATCACCGGAAATGGATGGGGCCCATGACAAGACCACTTTTGAAGATGATCCTGGACAGCAACTGCTGAGAAGGGCATCCCATGGAAATTTGGCACAATGGGGTGCAAGCCGGGAACAAAATGCAAATGTTAGGAGTGTTCCAACCATCATATCTGCCTGAGATTCAGATCTGGTTAGAAACAGGATACTTCAGACTCACATGTCTGAAAAGAAGAGTTGCAACACAAATCGACGAGATAACGTTGCAAGATTCTCGGGAGATGAACTACGATAGCAAGCTCCAAAACATGAGTTGGTTCTGCTACATACAAGTGAACACAATGTCCCAGACAAGCATGACCACGTAGTAGTCTTATAATGAAACACTGCCGAGTTCTGGTTGGGAACCATCATTGCAGAGAGCGAAGCCCTTGCATAAGTCATATGATTAGCTCTTATGAAGGAACTTCTTCTCCTTGAATAAATCAATCAGTGGCTTGGTGTGCTAGGAACACATATGGAGTGGAGGTAATTAATCTACCAAACCATAGAATACTTCGCACGTATGCATGATCGACTTGGGATGATTTCAAGGGAAACAAAACAAACCTTTCTCAAATTCATGGCGGCAACTTACACCTAATGCACGTGAATTAGAGGAAGTCACTTCTTCCATCCAAGCATAAGCTTCATGAACGGAACACGAAGGCATTGCTTACAAAGTTTCCAACACTAGGTTGATGTTCAACATGAATCATGGGGAGACAAATGCTGGCGATGGGCTTAACAAAGAATTCATCGGAATTTCCATATCACCGGACTTCCACCATCATGTGAACACGGTGATAGCATTGGTCAGACCAAAAGATGTAATGGTGTATGCTCGAGGGATCAACCACGAGTTAGAAAACATTACGAACATCGCTGGTTCTGATTTGACTTGATGATAGCCCATACTCAAGTCAAAGTTTTGGCAAGACAATAGATCCAACAACTGATCACGAGGACCAATTGGTGAAGGTATCATCTTTCTTCAACACACACACACAAAAGGATATCCCTTAAAATGAACTAAGTCGGGCAAGCTTTTATCTTCCAACCCTCCAAGTTGTTGTTTGGCTCAACCAACTAGCTCAGAGGTATCCAACACAGATTCTTGGAGAATGGGTGGTTTGGAGGAAAACCAACATGATCACGAACTCAACATAACAGTCAGGGAACAACCTGGTAATACTTCCGAGAAGATATTCGGAAAATCACGAACCACCGGTATGTTACTAAGCTCGAGAACAACCTTGCTTTTCAGGGCAAGGTGATATGATCAAAAGAGTGAGGGATTGTCACAATCCTAACTCATTGATCGAAGAGTGCACCGTAAATAAGGACTAGGTAGCACGATCAATCTTAGGATGATAATTTAATAACCAACACGCTAAGAATGAGAATATTGTCCATTAACTACCAAGCAACGAGGTTGCTAGGAGTATTGATTTCACACATCACAATTCACTTGTCGGTATTCCGGTTAAAACAACACGGAACCGAGGAGCGAATGATGATGGCGAGAAGTATCACTACGTCAAGAATTCATAAGGGAAGGTGCAATTCTCATGACGTTCCTGACATAAAGTGGGTAATACTTCAGGGTACAACAGAACAAAAGCTGGATTGGCATTTCGATCTGCGGAATACAACTACTTTGACCACTCCAAGAAATGGATGAGGTGCTGGAGTTTGTTTCTCCTAGTCATTCCGTAATGTAATGGCTTGACGGACCACAAGAATAATGGGCATCGATGAGCACGAGTGTAACGACTACTCGACTACAAATTGATAGACGGAGATCAGGATACAAGTAAAGAGGGACAACTCAAAAGAACATATGTTTTTCTGAGTTGTGGATGCATAGATTAGTATGTCGAGCGAAGCTCAACATTTCTTCCGAATAACCCATGCGGAAAGGGTTAGAACTGGCAGAATCACAATATAGAATGGAGGACTCATCAAGAGCACTCTGGTTGTGATCTTTTGGTTTAAAAGAACTCCTGCCAAGAAAGGTGCATGGTAATTGGAAGAAAGATGTACCACGAACCTCGAGGACTATCACAAAGGTTACTAATATCCTAAAGGAACTAGCAACACTATCAACATTAGGTAAGTAGGGTGAATCTCGGGTTCAAGAACCCGTGAATAGAATACCTACTACTAAATGGCATCACGGGATGCTTTCGAGAATGGTGGCCAGAATTATCACACCGGGACTCAAAACATGGCTAGATTACTAGGTGGTTCTCTAAGACACCTAGGGTCATAATAGTATCCCCAACATATATACCGAGGCAATAGAGTACCTCAACTCACTGATTAGTGTGTTACTCCGGCCCAAAGGAACATTGGGAACACAAAGAAGGGGGTTGCAAATGCATCAGACTATTTGGAAACCTGGGATGGCTCGGACGGCATAACGGCTGTAAATGCTCAAAAATATTTGAGACATCCTGCAAAAATGGTGGCATGACCACTCAACATCACAATATCAAGGTTCTGAGGCTAGCTATGATCATATGGAAGTAGTAGAAACTGAACTGAGATTTGAAACTATCAATCATATAAGTCTATGGATTAGTAAAACGTCATCCTGATAGAAAGATGAGAAGCCTAGTTCTTAATCCCCGTAGAAAAGAAGAGGCTGACTCAGATCAGAAGGGCATAAGGTAAAGGAGTAAAAAGAGCCTTACGTTCCCTTCCTCAGTCAATTCCCTTATATAACTAAAGCATTTCTAGACTCAACTTCGACCAGTTTGGCTTGGTAATCCAACATGCAGTCAGGCTCTGATACCAAATCTGTCAGGACCTCGATTCCAAGTCACATCGATCTAGCCGGTAACACCTCAAATCACTTTGCGGCCTCACGCTCGGTATTCCCACGGGTGTCGCCTTACCATGGCCCGGGACCGTTTGCGCCTTTTAGCTCACGTATATGATAGTGTCGCTAGCATCCATATGACAGAGAACCCGGGCCGACATGACTAGTCGTGAACCCAAAGTGACACTAACTTATAGGGACAGGCATACATGAATCAACATCGAGCATGTCGGTCGGCGGCGTCACGAATCCGGGTTGTAGCACTGGGCTAACAGGACTCGGGAACCCGGTGTAGCGAGCTAGGCGAGGACTATGGATGTCACCGCTCGACATTTCCCGAAGAACAGACACAAGAACGAAGTGAATAACATGCCGGCCGATCCAAGTGTTCCGGAGCAAGAGTGCTGGGCTAGCAGGACTCGGTGAACCGGTCAGAAGCGGACTACTATGGCTCATGGAAGCACAAGACTACATTTCCCCATAAGAGAGGCTACCAAGGATAAACAACTAGGTTGTCGGATCCCACACATACCAAGCATTTCAATCATACACACAATATGCTCGATATGTGTAAATACAACATGGCATCACAACATAACTCTACGACTCAAGCATTTATTCAATAGGCCCGAGGAGCGAGATATTACAAACATGGGTCTCATGACCCAACATGCAGAGCATACAAGTCAAAGCACATGCGGAAGCTTAACATGTCCGAGTACGAGACATCTACAAATGAAAAGGCCGAGAAGCCCGACTATCTACCGAGATCTGCCGAGGGCACAAGATCGTAGCTGAGGTAACAAGCTAAACATCAAGTCCACGCTGAACTACTAGTGAGACGGAAGTCTCTCTGCAAAACATAAAATAAGCAAACGTGAGTACAAATGTACCTAGCAAGACTTACATCAGAACTAACTACATATGCATCGGTATCAACAAAGGGGTGGTGGAGTTTAACTGCAGCAAGCCAGCTTTGACTCGGTGGCTATCCTGAACTATGACTGCAAGTAACTCTTTTGAGGTGGCGCACACGAGTCCACATATTCACCATATCAATACACCACTATGGATCCGCTCCCGTCTCCCTACGAGAACGCCATCCATAGCACTCGCGCTTATCTTGCACATTTTAAAGTATCCACTTTCACTTATCTATAGACCGATATAGGCAACCCGTAAGTCCTTTATCATGGACATGGCTATTCGAATAGATGAGGTTAACCCTGCAGGGGTGTACTTCTTCACACACGCTCTCGCCACTTACCACCATGTACACGTCGTGTATCTCAGCTACCTTCAAACGGAAGCTTGGCAAGGGAGTCGGCCACGACCTGACTAACCACACAAGTCTCTAGTCCAGGTTTATCGCCTATTCGGGTTCCATCCGCGAGGAGATCCGGCCGGGGTGTCACTCACGGCCCCAAACGATGAGAGCAGGGTTCCCGAGGCACCAAACGGGCGTCCCGGTACACCGTGCCTCGGTGTATCTACCGCAACATAGCCCACCCCTAGGGTCAGCGCTACGCACGGCCCCCAACACATATCCTACAAACACCGTAAACTAGTTGCAACTCCCGGACAGAGATCAAGTTGATTAATAAGTCGAGAGAGCTTGGAGTGCCCGGAGCCCAATGTGTGGTAGTAACTGTTTCATGGATCACAAACACGTAACTCAGCCTCGAGGACGGCTGCAATGAGACAACCCACCATGTACTCCTACATGGCCTCTCACCGCTACCTTTACCAAATCGTGTTCACACACTTAGCTCTCAACAAGAGGACATGTTCACACACCTCTGATTCATCCCGATGAATCGCACTGACTCAACTCTAGGTAGTAGCAGGCATGACAAACAAGCATGAATGAGTAGGCACATCAGGGCTCAAACAACTCATACTCATGCTAGTGGGTTTCATCTATTCTTGTGGGCAATGACAGTCATGCAGAGGAAAGGGGTTCCGCTACCGCAGCAAGTAACAATATGTCGTTGTTGTCCTAATGCAGTAAAAGAGAGCAGGAGTGAGAGAGTGGGATTGTATCGGAATGAACAAAGGGGTTCTGCTCGCCTGGCACTTCTGAAGATAGTATAGTTCTTCATTGGTGTCATCGATCACAACGTCGGTACAACGTCTACCGAGGGAACAACACAGGCAAACAGAGAAGAAACACGATCAATGCAATGCACAATATGATGCATGCTATGACATGGCAATATGAATGTGTGTTGGGCTAATGCAAGCTAGAACAGATTGAGATGAGTCCATTTGAACCGAGGATTCAAATGCAAACCCATTTTAAGAGGTCATATTAATGCATTAACTTGTTTCACCTAAACAGCAAGGTTAAAGTGTTCTAACATGCATGAAAATTGTACAGATGGATAGATTGCATTTTTTGATAAGTTTTCATATATAAATTGTTTGATTTGGAGTTAAGGTTGAATTACTATGAATTTTTGAAGTTTGCAACATTTCCTGTAATTTCCTGTAAAAGAATAAATCCAGAAAATGATTTACTGCGACAGCATAACGTCACTGTGATGTCAGCAGGTCAACAGCAGCGGTCTAGGTCAAACCTGACCAGTGGGGTCCACTGGTCAGTGACACGGTGATATTCAGTGTCAATGACATGTGGGGCCTGGTCAACGGCCACGTCAGTCGGGTCAACACTGACTTGTGGGGTCGGTCAACGTGTGACGTGGCCAGGTCAAGCTGACCTGTGGGGCCTGTGGGATTAGTTTAATCTAAACAGGACCTAAACCAGGGTTAGTTTGCAGCAGGTCCCAGTTGTCAGTGGCGTAGGGGGGTTGGTTAGTGGGGTGTTTAACCGCTAATGACGGCCACGTCGGCCATCTGGCGTTAGCCGGCGACCAAATCATGGCAGAGGAAGTCGGGATTTCGCTGCAGGGCCCTATTTGGCGCGCAGGGAGCATCTAAGTGAAGCTGGGGGGCTCCCACGTCGAGTGGTGGTGGTGTTTGGGCTCGGGGTGGTCGGAAAAGACGCCGGCGACGACGTTGGCGGCTGCCGAACTTCGAAGCGAGCTCGGTCGTCGCTAGGAGGCCTGACGGGAGAGGTGCGGAAGCGGTCTGCGGGCTCGGGGACCTGGCGAAGTCGCAGTGAAGCGCTTCGGTTGTGAGCTTCTTGGCGGCTGTAGCCGCAGCTACGCCATGGCCGGGCGGCGAGATGCTCTCGGGCTCGAAAGAGGGCGGCGACTACACGGGCGCAAAACGAGCAAGGGGGAATAGGGGATCGAAGGAGAAGCTCACGGGAGTGCAGCGGTGGTCTCGGGAGCTCGCGGAAGCAACGGAGCGGGCGCACGGTCGCCGGCGATCTCGGCGGACCGAGGTTGAAGAAGACGGCAATGGCGGTGTTCTAGGGCTTCCGGCGTTGCTTGGCTCGGTGCAGAGGACAAGGACGTCGAGGCGGAGCTCTCGGGCGCGTCGGTGAGGCGTGGGGTGGCCGATGGCCGCGGGAACGGTGAGCGGCGCAACGGCGGTTTCGGGCGGCTGTGCGTGGGAGAGATAGAGCAGGGGAGAAGCACGGGGAGAGTTCGAGGGGTTTCCAGGGGGTGTGTGGCATCGCCAGCCAGCTCCAGGCGATCGGCGGCAAGTCGGAGGAGGCGTGGCGCCTCGCGCGCGCGTGCGCTGTCTCCCTCCTCTGCCTACTGGCAGAGGTAGGTGATGACTGGCACGGGCCAGGTGGGCCGGCCCAGCCAGGTAAGGTTGTCGGGTTAGTCTCTTTCTCACTTTTATTTGTGTTTTCTATTTTTCTACAACTCTGTGGCTTTACTAAAAATACTAGATCAATCCCAAAAATCATGAAACTGCTCATGACCACTGTCGGTGTCAAAACCGGCGGATCTCGGGTAGGGGGTCCCGAACTGTGCGTCTAGGCGGATGGTAACTGGAGACAAGGGACACGATGTTTTTACCCAGGTTCGGGCCCTCTCGATGGAGGTAATACCCTACTCCTGCTTGATTAATATTGATGATATGGGTAGTACAAGAGTAGATCTACCACGAGATCAAGGAGGCTAAACCCTAGAAGCTAGCCTATGGTATGATTGTTGTTCGATCCCCACGGACTAAAACCCTCCGGTTTATATAGACACCGGATAGGGTTAGGGTTACATGAGTCGGTTACAATGGTAGGAGATCTACATATCCGCATCGCCAAGCTTGCCTTCCACGCCAAGGAAAGTTCCATCCGGACACGGGACGAAGTCTTCAATCTTGTATCTTCATGGTCTAGGAGTCCGGCCAACGGTGATAGTTCGGCTATCCGGACACCCCCTAATCCAGGACTCCCTCAACCACTGTTGGAAATATATCCTGCAGTAAACATTTCAGTTTATGATTATTTGGGCACTTAAAAATTTAATAGCATTATATGCCGAAATGCAAATAGAGTATGATTTAATCCAGAGCCCAAATATGTCATGGAAAAATGTGCATCACCTCTGGTTACTGTTTCCAGCATTTTCCAAGAATGGTGAACATTTTTGGAAGCCACTTGGATTTACTGGAAATATTTTGGTTGAACCTAGTGAATTCCTTTAATGCTAGGGTTTAGGCAATCCCCATTTCAGGTTTAACTGAAATTTAAACATGATGCAACACCAGATGCTAGCACTAGGCATTAATAGAACTAGGGATGTGACAATCGTCCACCATCCTGTGTGACTCGTGGGATATGACTTAGTATGTACCACTTTCTGGAGGTGTAGAAAAATAATGTATAGGAGCTTGGGATGCCTCCGATGAGATGTAATCTTCCTTTCACCGTAGTAGTACTCTGTTTGGTCTTGTACTAAACCTTGTATGGTGTGTATGACAATGGAATAAATGTAGCAGTTTCTGTATTTACCATGTCATACGGATGATCATCTTGCATTCCGAGTTATCCATTACATTCTACATTTCTATGTCAGAATCTTATCATTCTGGACTAAACTATTGTCTTGTTTTCCTAGGATGGTCAACACCCGCAACAACCCTGCTGCCCCGGAGCAGGGTGAAGCCAGTGCAGCTAGGGATGCAAACGTGCCTCACCCTCCTTCTCTGGCCGAGGTCATGTTGGAGGCTGAGAGAAACAAGTGGGAGACCAACCGTTTGTTGGAGCGCATCGAACAGAACACGGCACATCATCAGAGGAATAACTTGGTGTCGCTCAGTGACTTCATCAAGTTACACCCACCCACCTTCCACCACTCCGTCGAGCCTCTCGACGCCGATGACTGGCTTCGCAGCATTACTCACAAGCTACGTTCTGCACTCGTAGCTGAGGCTGATAAGGTCACTTTTTCTGCCTATCATCTTGAAGGCCCCGCCAATCTCTGGTGGGAGAATTATGAAGCCATGGGCCCAGCTGGCCATGTCACTACTTGGGCAGAATTTAGTGAGGCTTTCTATGAACATCACATTCTGGAGGGTCTTATGGACCGTAAGCGTGAGGAGTTCTGCAGTTTCACCCAAGGTAGACTCTCTGTGGATGCATACAGCAGGGAGTTCGGTAACCTAGCACGTTATGCAACTGAGGAAGTTTCCACCGATGCCAAGAAGCAGGCAAGGTTCCGAAAGGGACTTAACCTCGAGCTTCGCCGAGATCTCCATCTGCACAAGTGCACCTCCTTTCAGAAGCTTGTGAACAAAGCCATCAGTGCTGAAACGGGTCAGATCGATTTCGAAGCAACACGCAAGCACGGCCGTGAAATGGGTTCCTCGTCCGGTGCTGGACCACAGAAGCGTCGGGTGTGGGTGACGGTGTCCTAGACTAGGGGGTACTCACCATGTCATCTCCCGATCTGTTAGATTGGGTCGAGGACCCCCATGGCCGTATACTCATGGGCCATTCCGGACAGCTGCCGCATACAAGGAAGATTCCACAAGACTTGGCAATCAAGACAAGGACTCCTCCCCACTGGCGTATTCGGCTAGGACTCTTGTTATCCTAGGCCTCTGGTGCATTATATAAACCGAGGCCAGGCTAGTCGACAGAGATATACAACAATCATACCATAGGCTAGCTTCTAGGGTTTAGCCTCTATGATCTCGTGGTAGATCTACTCTTGTACTGCCCATATCTTCAATATTAATCAAGCAGGAAGTAGGGTTTTACCTCCATCGAGGGGGCCCGAACCTGGGTAAACATTTTGTCCCTTGCTTCCTGTTACCATCCGCCTTAGACGCATGATTCGGGACCCCTACCGAGATCCGCGGTTTTGACACCGACATTGGTGCTTTCATTGAGAGTTCCTGTGTGTTCGGCAAAAGGTCGATGGCTCGCTCGCAGATCAAGCTGCGACTTTGGCATCTTCGTCACCAGCTCGATTGGTCACCTTGGTTCGACCAAGGATCGCGCCTCTACCTCCGGTCATCATGTTCGGATGAGGTCCTTCATCAACATCAACTCGATCTCTATCAAGATCATGGAGGAATCATCCAGGAGCCCGGGGCTCAACGTCAACATTGCCCTCGAGGCCATCGTCTTTTTTTTCTGGACAGCACACTTGTGTCCGCCGCCACCGCCTCCTCAAGTGTCGTTTTAACGATTGCTTCGGTGGAATTGTGCGGAATTGAGTCTACAACAACCCTGGAAAATTTCATCGAGTTCCGATGGAGGAATCTCTGGCAATCCGCGATATACCGGAGCCTTGTCAAATCTGGACGAGAATCTGGACGAGTTTAGGGCGTGGTGTCCAGCTTCTAGCTCGTACTTCCTTTGGAAGATCCAACCGTTGATCGGCTGCGGAATTCCTGTGTCTACCACCCCTCAAAATTTCAGCTTTTCGGATCTTCCGATTAGTGCATCACTTTTCGGATATGTTTTCTGCGCGTAAACGAATCCGACCTGAGTTCATCTTTTTATGAACGGGATTTCGGACATCCTTTTTGAAGGAAGTTTTGTATGGGGTATTGTGTTTTGTTCCCGAACACATCCCGCTAATTGTGAAGTCTTTTCCAATATGATCTTCACCATCGGGTTGGTGTCAAACCATCCCCACAACGATGCACTACGACTGCCGACCTGCACTAGACACGTCGTCACTTTATTGAGCCGAGCTCAACTTCTTCGGATCATCATCTCGGCAAGCCGAACAAGAGTCCGGCATCGCAAAGGATAAATCATCACCAACATTTCCGCCCCACGGATTACACGGAGCAGGCACATCGGCATCGCCGCACGGTCACTTCATCAAGTCGGCATTGACCACGTCACGACCTGCATCGGCGGGACCGCACTGTTGCTCCTTCAAGCCGGTGTCCATCACGCCAACCTACTTCGACTCATCGGCTGACATCGAGGCTTCTAAAACTCGGCTGGACCGGGGGCTTCGCCATCTCTTCATCAACCTATACTCCGGAGACTTCAGCGTCACTAGCCGACCAACTCTGTCACGTTAGCTGGACCGAGGGCTTTGCCTCGACGAGCCAACCTTTGCCAGCATCGCCATGTCGTCGCTTTATCGCCCATCAGTCAATGGGTGTGCGGATCGAGTCCCAATTTTGGGAATCACCTTTCTTCGGATTGCTACAACAAATAAACCAGGTGCTATTAATCCTAGTATTTTTTGCTTGTTTGGGTTCATTTTTCTCAATTTATTATTACTCTGGTTTGTCCATCATATGTACACAGATCTATCAAATGGTGGCTGCATTAACGACGGTCGCATGGTGGTTCGGTCAGTTTCCGTACATAGTCTGGCGAACGCCGCATCCGGAACTCGGACCGACCTATGAATTCAGGCTTTGTCACGCCTTTACTGCATCACGCCGATGCCCTGCATCGACATTGACTTCGGCGCCACGCCATATTTCTTTTATTACTCACTTTGCATAAATTATTTACTATGCAACATTTTTTTAATTATTATTATTACTATTACACCCGGTTTGCACTATTTTTTGTGCACAGGAAAATGATCCAGCAGGACTATATCCTTTGGCGTCACCTCGGCTGGACGGGGGGCTTCGTCAACACTTCATTACCCCATGTCGGGGACTTCGGCATCACTCCGCCGGCCTGCATTGACCGTGCTATGTCACCACTTCGGAGTGCCGAGCTCTTTGCTCCGCCACCTCGGGACCGGCTTGGGGGATGGAACCTTGTCCCGCATCAAGCTCGGACCGCGTCATTAATATCGAACACATTAACCAGCTAAGTTGCCTTCATGCTCAAAGTTTTAAATTTTTAATTTATGATCGGTTCAACCAAGCATTATACTTTTTTGGAAAAAAAGTAGCTTGTAAAAAAATTCCTTGTCCAAACTTTGTTCGTGACGCACAAATTCAAATACCCCGTTTACTTGGGGGCTCCCTTGCTGGAGCTTTTCCTCTTGCATATGATTATACTTGTACGGCTTCGTTCCTTGTTCGTGTATTACGCCACAATATGCACCATATTGACCTAAGTGATTTGCAAGCCGGGTTGCCTTGCTCTTGTGTTTACCCCTACGTTCCCGATTGTTCGTCTAGGGAGTAAAGGGAGCACCTCTGCGATTGTCACGATCAGGTCACCCGAGCCGGACCTCAGACTGGGTGAAGCCGAAAGCTTGCGCTCCTACTGTTTTCAATTATGGTCGGCACACAACGGAACTCATGAGTACAAAAAATATATTGCACAAGTCTCATATTAACAATGAGCACTGAAGAAAGGTATCGGTGGGGGTACTATTTTCTTCGAAGATGCTTCTTACACTTTATCAGTAATATAGCATAAGTTCCCTGAGCGCGCTTTGTCTGTTATAGCCTTATGACCTGATTGCCTGGTTATCAGAAATACCGTCGGTATTCTCGACATGTGGAGTACATAACACTTTTCGGTCCTTGACCGAAGAGGGAGAAGCCGACGGTCGGTTAAGACGCGTTTAAAGTTCGGGTGAACATAGATATGATATAAGTACTTCGGTACATACAATCATTCTTTTACCCAAGTCACTTGGGGGCTCTTAAATTTATGTGAGCTGTTTTATAATAAGTTTTCTTCTTATTAGTCGTTGCAAAGTCTTTTTATATCACTCCTTTCTCGATGCAAGTGTGTGGTCAATACCCGGATAGCCTTGCTTCTCTCTAAATCCGCTCGAGTGCAGTTTGCTAAACTAGCCTCGGAGAAGCACTCCTCTTTCGGGATAAGGAGGTTGAAGCCATAGGCTGACCCGCTTGAAGTCTTGAGATAGGATGTGTCATGTTAAAGCACGGCAGAAGCACCTTTTTTTTTAAAAAAAAAGTCCAATTTTCGGATTGGTACCGAACACTTGATCTAGTTCGGACATTAAACTTTTGAATAAGTTTTTTGGCTTTTCGAGCCTATAGCACTTTTAAACTATTTGTGTGTTTCCACATTAGTCTTGCAGTGCAACGCCGGACACCTTTAGGGATTCGGCAAAAACATTCTCGGATATTGCTATATATGCATCGGTTTTGAATTGTGTCTTCGGTCAATAGTTGGGTTGCCCGGCTCCTGTGCTTGCCTCCTACATTCCGCTTTGTTCGGCTAGGCGTGCAAAGAGAGAACCACTGTGATTGTGCTTCCAGCTCGCATGGTTAAGCACCTCAGTGGAGAAAGCCGAAAACTGACTGTCACAATAGGCGTAAACTAGTTAGCGATCCGATGACTATGTTGAATGACGGGCCGTTCATAACATTGGCCGAAGTGTTTACGGCTTGACCTCGGATATCGCCGAACACTAACCGGGGGCTCATAGCTAGCATCCCCGGTTTAAAGCTCCTATGACTAAGCGAAAGTTATAAAGCCCGCGTATCTGATTGCCTCATTTCCGCTAACACAACCGCCTTCGGGCACTGAGACGTCGGCTAAGGGTTGCTTTGTTAGTGCAGAAACACCCTGTGTATTATCTACCAAGGGTAGAAGCTGACGATGGGCCACTTTCAACTGATAATAGGCCACAATGGAGTCAAAATAATGATGTAAAGTACTTGGATACATAGAATCATTACACATAATCTGTGATTTTACTCTGGATATCGATCCTTAATTTGGCCACACGTGCCCACATTATGGCTCGGGGGATACTGGGCTTTGCGCTCATTATTTACAAATATTAAAGGGGCATATCGATCCCCGATCCGGTGTTTCCACCCGACCGGTGTCTCGGGGGCTCTTGCATTGCTTATTCAATGCAAAGAATTCAAAGTGCTCAGTGTTCGGCTTGAACGAACTATGCGCATACATGTCTTCGGACAATAATAGGTACCATATGGACCTATCCAGCATCAAGCTAGTATATTGCGGCGACTTCTCACGACCCTCTCTCAAGGGCCCGTTCGCCGATCACTATTATCTCTAATATATTACACTGTGTTTTTATTCCTATGTATGCTGCCGAGCTAGGAATTGATCCTTAGGCCGATTTTGCGCATCGACCTGAGTCTCAGGGGCTACTGGGAACAGCGGTTTTCATGCTTGCCTTCAGGTGCATCTCGGGTTTTAGACGGGTACACACCTTGAGGGCTACTGGATATACATCAGCAGAGAATAACCTACACCAGTTAAAAATATTCACAAAAAATCAGCCCGCGGTCGGGGTGGTGCACCACCTTGGAAGCAGTCCGGCATAAAGCTCCTAAGCGCCAATGCTAGCTCCATAGAGGGAATTTCCGGCATTAAGCTCGGCTACACTCCTTCAACTTTTTTGAACCAAGATGATCTATGACATCTTGGATATAGTCCGGCGTTGGAGCTCTGATACAGTCCGGCGTTGGAGCTTGGACACAGTCCTGCGTTGGAGCTCGGATACATTTCGGCGTTGGAGCTCGGAAGCAGTCCGGCATTGGTGCTCGGCTGCAAAAGATACTTCGAATGCAGTCCGACGTTGGAGCTCGGACGCAAGAGGACACTGCCTCCCGGGAAAAACTTCAAACCCGAGGTAGGGCATAAAAATAACAAGGCATTGATAAAGGCCAGAAACTTAAAGGGCCTCCTCGGATACCCAACGTGTAAACTCTTCGGATGCACATCGGCGATCCTCAAGATCGAAGATGAGAAGATTTGTTGAACCAGTTTTCAAGACCGACAACCTAAGATGAAGAACAGTTCGAAAGAATCGAGGAGCGTTCCTAACTTGAAGACCGGTTCAGGGGGCTACTGGCGGTGTCCTGGACTAGGGGGTACTCACCATGCCATCTCCCGATCTGTTAGATTGGGCCGAGGACCCCCATGGCCGTATACTCATGGGCGATCCGGACAGCCGCAGATACAAGGAAGATTCCACAAGACTTGGCGATCAAGACAAGGACTCCTCCCCACCGGCGTATTCGGCTAGGACTCTTGTTATCCTAGGCCTCTGGTGCGTTATATAAACCGAGGCCAGGCTAGTCGATAGAGATATACAACAATCATACCTTAGGCTAGCTTCTAGGGTTTAGCCTCTACGATCTCGTGGTAGATCTACTCTTGTACTACCCATATCTTCAATATTAATCAAGCAGGAAGTAGGGTTTTACCTCCATCGAGAGGGCCCAAACCTGGGTAAACATTGTGTCCTGTTACCATCTGCCTTAGACACACAGTTCGGGACCCCCCTACCCGAGACTCCGCCGGTTTTGACACCGACAGTGGGTGTCTAACACTGCCCTGCCACCCAGGTTCACAACGAGGCCATCCTATCAGGCGCCTCGTCCAGTTCAGCAGTATGCACCAGCTAAGCCCTATGGTGGGCCAACCAACAATGCTCCTCCACGCACCAGCTCCGTGACGTGCTTCAAGTGTGGGGAACCGGGCCACTACCTGCGTGAGTGTACCCAGACCAACCCCAACCAGTCTGGAAAGGCTGTTGGTCGTGGCAAGCCAACAGGGAAGGTGTTTTATGCCAAGCCGGCCATCGCTGCACGTGGCCATGTGAATTGCGTCTCAGCTGAAGAGGCTCAAGAGGATCCCAACGTCATTCTCGGTACGCTCCTTGTTAATTGCCACCGGCATACATTTCTTTAAATCGGAGCATCTCATTCATTCATATTCGAAAACTATGCTCGTTTGCATAACACCGCATTCTGTGACATGCCTTCCACCATTGAAATTTCTACTCCTGGTTCTAGATGGCAAACCTATAGAGTAAGCCATGGAAATGAAATCCAAGTTGATAGACTTGTTTTCCTTGCATCATTGATAGCTCTCAAATCTTCGGATATTAATACCATCTTGGGTATGGACTGGATGTCAGCCCATCATGCCAAGATTGATTGCTTCTCTAGGACTGTTCAACTTACACATCCTTTGGGAAAGATAGTCAATGTCTTGACCCGAGTAGCTAAGCGACAGTTATATTCTCTTAATGCCAGTCCTTTGCCAGACCTTGAAGACGTTCCGGTAGTCCGTGACTTTTCGGATGTCTTTCTAGAAGAATTGCCAGGTGTTCCACCTGACAGAGATGTCGAGTTCGTGATAGATCTCATTCCAGGAACTGTCCCAATTTCTAGAAGACCCTATAAGATGGCACCACTAGAACTAGCCGAGCTTAAGAAACAACTCGATGAGTCCTTGAAAAAGGGTTTCATCCTCCCTAGTTCATCTCCATGGGCTTGCCCCGTCCTCTTCGTCAAGAAGAAGGATGGTACGGATCGGATGGTTGTAGATAATCGACCCGTCAACTTGGTCACAATAAAGAACAAGTATCCGCTCCCCAGGATCAACGATCTGTATGATCAGCTCGCTGGATCCTCAATCTTTTCCAAAATGGATTTGAGGTTGGGCTACCATCAAATCAAAATAAAAAATGGGGACATTCCTAAAACGGCCTTTGTCACTCGTTATGGCCAATACGAGTACACTGTCATGTCCTTCGGTTTAACCAATGCTCCAGCCACCTTCTCTCGGTTAATGAACTCGATCTTCATGCAGTATTTGGATAAATTCGTCGTGGTATACCTCGATGATATACTCATCTACTCCAAGAATGAGGAAGAACATGCCGAGCATCTAAGGCTAGTATTGATGAAACTTCGAGAGCACCGCCTTTATGCCAAATTCTCCAAGTGTGAATTTTGGTTGCCAGAAGTGACCTATCTAGGCCATGTAATTTCTGGTAAGAGTATTGCTGTCAATTCCGAGCGAGTTCAAGCCGTCCTTGATTGGACTCCACCTGAAACGGTCAAGCAAGTTCGGAGTTTCCTTGGCTTAGCGAGTTACTGTCGCCGCTTCGTCGATAATTTCTCCAAGGTTGCTAAACCTCTAACTGAACTCCTCAAGAAAGATAAAAAGTTCGAGTGGACCCCACAGTGTGAGCACAGCTTTCATGAACTGAAAAGACGCCTGACTTCTGCTCCGATAATGGTACCACCACACTTCTCCAAGGACTTTGTTATCTATTGCGACGCCTCACGACAAGGACTAGGTTGTATTCTCATGCAAGATCGACATGTAATTGCTTATGCTTCACGGCAATTGCACCCACATGAGGAAAACTATCCTACTCATGATCTAGAGCTTGCAGCTGTAGTCCATGCACTCAAAACCTGGCGACATTACCTCCTCGATAATCGTTGCGAAATCTTCACCGATCACCAAAGTCTGAAGTATATATTCACCCAACCGGATTTGAATCTCAGGCAAAGACGTCGGGTCGAGTTGATCACAGATTTCGACTTAGGGATAACTTACACCCCAGGAAAAGCCAATGTCATGGCTGATGCGCTAAGTCATAAATCTTATTGCAACAATCTGATGTTGCAAAAAATTCAACCACTTCTCCATGAGGAATTTCGGAAGCTTAACCTTCACATCGTTCCTCGAGGATTCCTTTCCACCTTGGTGGCGAAACCTACCCTTATGGATCATATCATCAAAGCTCAGAAGGTAGATCCGGGGATTTCCCGTATCAAAAGAAACATCAAGAAAGGAGTTGCGGATTGTTTCTCCATTAATGATCAAGGAGTCGTATACTTCGGGAACCGTCTAGTGGTTCCCAAAGTGCGAAACCTGAGGCGATTGATCCTTAAGGAGGCTCATGAATCTCCTCTCACCATTCATCCCGGAAGTACCAAAATGTATCAGGACCTACGCCAGAGGTTCTGGTGGACTAGGATGAAGAGAGACATTGCTCAGTTTGTTGCTAATTGCGTCGTCTGTCGTCATGTAAAAGCATAGCATCAATGGCCTGCTGGCACCCTTCAACCTTTAGCTATTCCTGAATGGAAATGGGATAAAATTGGTATGGACTTCATCTCCGGTTTTCCCAGGACCAAGAGAGGGAATAATGCTATCTTCGTCGTTATCGATCGTCTTTCCAAAGTGGCCCATTTCTTGCCTGTTCGCGAGAGTATAACCGCTAGCCAGCTAGCAGACTTGTATATCTCCCGAATAGTGTCCCTTCATGGTGTCCCACTAGAAATTAACTCGGAGCGAGGAAGTCTCTTCACCTCTCGATTTTTGGGAAAGTTTCCAAAATGCTATGGGAACCCGCCTTTCCTTTAGCACCGCCTTTCACCCTCAATCAAGTGGTCAAGTAGAACGTGTCAACCAGATTCTAGAAGACATGCTTCGAGCTTCTGTTATCTCATTCGGAATGGATTGGGAGAAATGCCTTCCATTGGCCAAATTTGCTTATAACAACAGCTATCAATCCAGCTTGGGTAAATCCCCTTTTGAAGTTCTCTATGGACGAAGTTGTCGAACGCCTCTTAACTGGTCTGAAACTGGGGAAAGACAATTCTTTGGCCCGGATATGATCCAGGAAGCAGAAGAGCAAGTTCGCATCGTTCGTGAAAAGTTGAAAACAGCCCAATCTCATCAAAAGAGTCAATATGACCGAAAACATAAGGCTATGACTTTTGAGGTTGACGAGAAGGCTTACCTTCGGCTTACTCCTCTGAAGGGAACCCATCGTTTCGGTATCAAAGGAAAATTGGCTCCTCGCTACATTGGAACTTTGTCATTCTCGCTAAACAAGGAGAAGTTGCCTACCAATTGGAACTACCTCCGCATCTCTCCAGAGTCCACGATATCTTCCATGTTTCTCAACTCAGGCGTTGCTTCTCGGATCCTATCCGTGGAGTGGACCACGAAACACTTGATCTTCAAGACAATCTCACGTATCGAGAGTACCCCGTTCGCATCCTCGATCAAGCCGAGCGTACCACCCGACGCCATAATATCAAGTTCCTCAAGGTTCAATGGTCGCACCATTCTGAGAAGGAAGCAACTTGGGAAAGGGAGGATCGTCTTCGACTCGAGTATCCCGCCTTCTTTCCGAAGGATCCTAAATCTCGGGACGAAATTCTTTTGAGTGGGGGTGAGTTGTCACATCCTAGCTAGTTCATGCATTAGAGTGTTGCATCATGTTTATTTCATTCTCAGGAACTTGAAATGGGGATGACAGAACTGACCCCCTCCGAAACCAACTAGGGTTTACTAAAATATTTTCAATGAACACAAATGCCCTTCTAAAATGTCCATCATTTTGTCTTGGTTCGTAACCTCTGCCAAAAGTGGTGCACAATTTTCTAGGTCATCCTAAGGTCTCTGAATTAAATCATAAATATTTGAATTTGGACATTTAAATTCTATTAAATATTTTAAATGTCCAAATAAATCTAAACTGAAATGTCCCATGTTGGTTATATACTAAACAGTGGGCATGAGCAGTTTGGTGATTTTTGAAAGTGTCTAGGTATTTTTAGAAAGCCCAACACTTACAGAAAAAAATAGAAAAAGCAAACAGATTTAAAAGAGAGAGAGAGAGAGAGAGAGAGAGGAACTTACCTGGCCGCAGCCCACACTGGCAGCCCACACTGCCGCCCAAAGACTGTGGCCGCCCATGCCACCAAATGCTTTGTCCTCGCCAGTGTGCAGTGAGGTGACGCTGAGCTCGCCACTTCAAGATCACCTGCTTGCCGCCCACGCCCCTGAGCCCCTAGGAAGGCTCCACGTCGCCCCCTCGACCGCCTGGACATCTCGCACTTCCCCCTATCTCTCTCCCTCGCCTCTCCTCACCATGGCTGACGCCGCCGTAGCCGCACCACCGACGGAGCGCGCTCTCCGTCGTCCCCGCGCTGCGCCACCGTGTCCAGAAGCTCCGTCGCCCTCCTCTCCTTCGAGCAAGCCGAGTCCTGAGCGCTCGCTTGCCCCGCAGCCTCCGCAACAACCTCGCCCGACTCTGCCACCGCCGGAGATACCCTTCATCGTCGCCACCGCACCAGCTCGTCCCCGACCTCGCCGACCGCTGCGACGTAATCGCCGTGAGCTCAGCTACCTCTCCATTCCTCTCGTTCTCGCTTTCGAGCCCTGCACCGACTGCACCGAGCTCGGCCGCACTCGCCGCCGCCACCGCACGTTGTCGTCGTGGCCACAGCCACGTTGGCTCGATTTCGAGCACACCACCGCCCTCACCGCACTCGCAGGAGCCCAAAACACCACCCCACGCGCCTCGCCGTGCCCTCTAGCGCCGCGTTCGTCCTCGCCCGAACTCCGGCGACCGCCAAGGTCGTTGCCGGTGATGTTCCCGGCCACCCCGAGCTCGACCATTGCCACCAAACGACGCGGCTTGCTCCCCGCGTCCCGTAGATGCCCTCCGCCGCCCTTTTGGTCGCCGGAGCACGAAAACGCACTTCCACCACCGCGTCTGGCCTCGACGGCGGCTAAACACAGGTGGGTTTGGACCCCGTTGACCCTTGACCGGTGGGCCTAGGTTGACTCCCCCCTGAGTCTATGACAAGTGGGGCCCGCTCTGCTAATTAACTTAGATTAGCACTAACTAAATTTAGTTAGTTTAACTAACTACTGACATGCGGGACCCACTGGTCAGTTTGACCTGGACCAGCTCCGTTGACCGACGTCACCACGACGTAATCTTGTATGATAATTTATTTACTGGAATTATTTTTGCACAGGAAATTCCAGAAATACCACAAACTTCAAAAAAATCATAGAAATTAATCTGTAGCTCCAAATGCAAAGTGTTATATATGAAAAATGATCAAAAAAATCCAATCTATCCATATGTACTGGTTTCATGCATGTTCAAACAAGTTAACCTGCTGTTTAGTGCAGAACTAGATAAAGCACTTAAAAGGGCCACTTATGAGTTTGAAACTTGAATCTTTGGTTCAAAATGCTTCAAACCCATCTGGTCTTAGTTGCTTTAGCCCAAGACACTCATCTTGCCATGTTTCATGCATGCATCATATTGTTGCATATTGTTTGGTGATGATTGTGTATCGGTGCTCTCTGCAGCAGGTTCTGCCCCCGAGGAGTATCGTGAATACCCTAACGAAGAGCATTACCAGTCCACGGAACCGCAAGGCAAGCAACCAACCATTTGATCATATCGATACAATCCCATGTTCTCGCTTCTGCTCTCTTTTACTGCATTAAGACAATGCGATTCAAATTGCTGTGTGCTACGGTGGTTGAACCCATTTCCTCTGCATGACCTGTCTTTGCCACAGTAACTAGATGAAACCCACTAGCATGTGTAGGAGTTGATTGAGCCATGTGTATACTACCTTGCTATGCCTGCTATGCTTAGAGTTGTGCCAGGTCTGGTTCATCTGGGTGATGGGCTAGAGTGAAATGATCATGTCGGTATGAGAGTGATGTGTTGAACACGATTTGGTAAAGGTAACAATGAGAGGCCATGTAGGAGTACATGGTGGGTTGTTTCATTGAAGCCGTCCTTAAGCACTGAGATCTGTATGTGTGATTTAAGATTCAGCTACTACCATGCATTGGGCCCGAAACCAATGGACCCTCTCGGCCTCTTATTAACCCTAGTCCTCTGTCCAGGAGTTGCAAGTAGTTTCTGGTGTTTGTAGCTTACTGGAGGTCGTGGACAACGCTGACCCGCGGGGTGGGCTGTGATGCAGTAGGTACGTGGCCGGGTTTACCGGGCACCCGTAAGGTGTCTTGGAACCCTGTACACATCGTTCGGGGCCGTATGTGGAAACCTCGGCCGGACTCCCTGCGGATGGAACCTGAATAGGCGATAAACCTGGACTAGACACTTAGGTGTTTAGGTAGGTCGTGGCCGACACCCACGTTGGGCTTCCGCTTGAAGGTTGCCGAGTACATGTCGTGTAAACGGCGGTAAGTGGTGAAAGCATGTATGAAGAAGTACACCCCTGCAGGGTTAACATCATCTATTTGAATAGCCGCGTCCGCGGTAAAGGACTACTTGGTTGCCTATACAGTTCATAGACAAGTAAATGGATACTACTAAAAGCCTCAAGATAAGCGTGAGTGCTGAGGATGGCTCCTCCGTAGGATGACGGAGGTGGATCCTCGGTAGTGTATTGAAGTGGTGAGTAGTGGACTCGAGTGCGCAAAACCATTTCAAGTTGGAGTCTCGTAAGATAGCTTAGCCAAGAGTCAAAGCTGGCTTGCTGCAATAACCCCACCAACCCTTCGTGATAATGTGCATGTATGTAGGATCCGATGTAAGTCTTATCGAGTACCTTTGTACTCATGTTGCTTAATTTACGTTTACGTAAGACGCTGCAACCCTTTCTGACGGGTTCTTCGTAGACGTTGATATCGATGAGTAGGCTGAAGCCCAGGTGGTGATCCTGAGCTCCTGAAGGACCTTGTAGTATAGTCAGGCTTACCCAAGCCTCTTTTTTTACTAGTTGTCAAGTTACTTCCGTTGTTGGCTTGTATGCTTGTATGACTTGAATGTGGGTCGTGTGACCCGTACTTGTGTGTATGATATGTATGGCTCTCTGAGCCTTTAAATAAAGTACTTTGAGTTGTAGAGTTTTGTTGTGATGCCATGTTGTATTTACACATATCAGGCATATTGTGTGTATGATTGAAATGCTTGGTATGTGTGGGATCCAACAATCTAGTTGTTTATCCTTGACAGCCTCTCTTATGGGGAAATGTAGTCTAGTGCTTCCATCAGCCATAGTAGTCCGCTACAGCCCGGTTCACCGGAGTCCTGCTAGCCCAAAGACTATCGCTCGGAACACTTGACTAGCCGCATGTGTTTCACTGCCGTTCACGTGCATCCCTTACGGGAAATGTCACGCTTGGTGACATCCGGAGTCTTGCCTAGCTCGCTACAGCCCGGGTTCCTGAGTCCTGTTAGCCAGGTTACAGCCCGGATTCACACGCCGACCGACATGCTCAAGTTGATTCATGTATGCATGTTCCCATGGGTTAGTGCCGCTTTGGGTTCACGACTAGCCATGTCGGCCCGGGTTCTCAGTCATATGGATGCTAGCGACACTATCATATACATGAGCCAAAGGCGCAAACGGTCCTGGGCCATGGTAAGGCGACACCCGTGGGAATACCGTGCGTGAGGCCGCAAAGTGATATGAGGTGTTACCGGCTAGATCGATGTGACTTGGAATCGGGGTCCTGACACAAAGAGTCTCTTGTATCCCCAACACATCCAATACAATGGTAAATTGTATAGGTGCACTAGTTTGGCGAAGAGATGGTGATACAGGTGCAATATGGGTAGTAGATATAGGTTTTTGTAATCCGAAAATATAAAAACAGCAAGGTAACTAATGATAAAAGTGAGCGTAAACAGTATTGCAATGCTAGGAAACAAGGCCTAAGGTTCATACTTTCACTAGTGCAAGTTCTCTCAACAATAATAACATAATTGGATCATATAACTATCCCTCAACATGCAACAAAGAGTCACTCCAAAGTCACTAATAGCAGAGAACAAACGAAGAGAATATGGTAGGGTACGAAACCACCTCAAAGTTATCCCTTCTGATCGATCTATTCAAGAGTCTGTAGTAAAATAACACGAAGCTATTCTTTCCGTTCGATCTATCATAGAGTTCGTACAAGAATAACACCTTAAGACACAAATCAACCAAAACCCTAATGTCACCTAGATAGTACCATGTCACCTCAAGTATCTGTGGGTATGATTATATGCATCACACAATCTCAGATTCATCTATTCAAACCAACACAAAGTACTTCAAAGAGTGCCCCAAAGTTTCTACTGGTGAGTCAAGACGAAAACGTGTGCCAACCCCTATGCATAGGTTCATGGGCGGAACCCGCAAGTTGATCACCAAAACATACATCAAGGGGATCACGTGATATCCCATTGTCACCACAGATAAGCACGGCAAGACATACATCAAGTGTTCTCAAATCCTTAAAGACTCAATCCGATAAGATAACTTCAAAGGGAAAACTCAATCCATTAAAAGAGAGTAGAGGGGGAGAAATGTCATAAGATCCAACTACAATAGCAAAGCTCACGATACATCAAGATCGTGCCGAATCAAGAACACGAGAGAGAGAGAGAGAGAGAGAGAGATCAAAGACATAGCTACTGGTACATACCCTCAGCCCCGAGGGTGAACTACTCCTTCCTCGTCATGGAGAGCGCCGGGTTGATGAAGATGGCCACCGGTGAGGGATCCCCGCTCCGCCAGGGTGCCGGAACAGGGTCCCGATTGTTTTTTGGTGGCTACAGAGGCTTGCGGCAGCGGAACTCCCGATCTATTATGCTCCCCGATGGTTTTAGGGTATATGGATATATATATATATATATATATATATATATATATATATATAGGGAAGTTGGTCAGGGGAGCCACAAGGGGCCCATGAGGGTGGGGGCGCGGCCAGGGGGGCAGGCGCGCCTCCCTGCCTCGTGGCCACCTTGTTGCTTCCCTGACAAACACTCCAAGTCTCCTGGATTGCTTCCGTTCCAAAAATAACTCTCCCGAAGGTTTCATTCCGTTTGGACTCCGTTTGATATTCCTTTTCTTCGAAACACTGAAACAAGGGAAAAGCGAGGCACTGGGCTCTGGGTTAATAGGTTAGTCCCAAATATATTATAAAAGTGTAAAATAAAGCCCATAAACATCCAAAATAGAAAATATAATAGCATGGAACAATCAAAAATTATAGATACGTTGGAGACGTATCACGGAGGCGCGAGATGAGGTTCTGAAGAAGAACTTTATCGCACCGCCACTTTGTCAGGACCCCGAATCCAAGTCACATCGATCTAGCCGGTAACACCTCATATCACTTTGCGGCCTCACGCATGGTATTCCCACGGGTGTCGCCTTACCATGGCCCGGGACCGTTTGCGCCTTTTGGCTCACGTATATGATAGTGTCGCTAGCATCCATATGACAGAGAACCCGGGCCGACATGGCTAGTCGTGAACCCAAAGCGGCACTAACCCATGGGGATAGGCATACATGAATCAACTTCGAGCATGTCGATTGACGGCGTGTGAATCCGGGCTGTAGCCTTTGGGCTAATAGGACTCAGGGAACCCGGGCTGTAGCGAGCTAGGCAGGACTGAGTCACCGCGTGACATTTCCCGAAGGACGGAACAGAGCGAAGTGAAACACATCTTTGGCGATCAAGCGTCTGGCGATAGTGATGGGCTAGCAGGATTCCGGTGAACCGGGCTGTAGCGGACTACTATGGCTCATGGAAGCACTAGACTACATTTCCCCATAAGAGAGGCTGCCAAGGATAAACAACTAGATTGTCGGACCCCACACATACCAAGCATTTCAATCATACACACAATATGCTCGATATGTGTAAATACAACATGGCATCACAACAAAACTCTATGACTCAAAGTATTTATTCATTAGGCTCCGAGGAGCCAAGTATTACAAACATGGGTCTCATGACCCAACATTCAGAGCATACAAGTCAAAGCACATGCAGAAGCTTAACATGTCTGAGTACAGACATCTAAAAATGAAAAAGGCTGAGAAGCCTGACTATCTATAAGATCCTGCCGAGGGCACAAGATCGTAGCTGAGGTAACAAGCTAAACGTCGAAGTCCACACGGAACTACTAGTGAGACTGAAGTCTCTGCAAAAACATAAAATAGGCAAACGTGAGTACAAATGTACCCAGCAAGACTTACATCAGAACTAACTACATATGCATCATTATCAACAAAGGGGATGGTGGGGTTTAACTGCAGCAAGCCAGCTTTGACACAGTGGCTATCCTAAACTACGACTGCAAGTAACTCTCTTGAGGTGGCGCACACGAGTCCACATATTCACCATATCAATACACCACTATGGATCTGCTCCCGTCTCCCTACGAGAACGCCATCCATAGCATTCACGCTTATCTTGCGTATTTTAGAGTATCCACTTTCACTTGTCTATGAACTGCAGCAACCCAGAAGTCCTTTACCGCGGACACGGCTATTCGAATAGATAATGTTAACCTGCAGGGTGTACTTCTTCACACGCTCTCGCCACTTACCACCATGTACACGTCGTGTATCTCGGCAACCTTCAAGCGAAGCTTTGGCGAGGAGTCGGCCACGACCTGACTAACCACACAAGTCTCTCATCCAGGTTTATCGCCTATTCGGGTTCCATCCGCAAGGAGATCAGGTCGGGGTGTCGCTCACGGCCCCAAACGATGTGAGCAGGGTTCACAAGCCCACCTCGACGGGTGGATCTACGCTTGGTACACCGTGCCACGGTGCCTAGTCTGTCCCGAGCCCACCTGTACCGGGTGCCACTTGGTAGACTACTAACACTACCTACAAACACCAGAAACTAGTTGCAACTCACGGACAGATCAGGTTGATTAATAAGTCGAGAGGGGCACTTAAGCATTCTAATGCGTGGTAGTAACTTTTCATGGATCACAAACACAGAACTCAGTTCCTGAGGACGGTTTCAATGAGACAACCCACCATGTACTCCTTCATGGCCTCTCACCGCTACCTTTACCAAATCGTGTTCACACACTTAGCTCACACATAGTAGGACATGTTCACACACCTCCAATTCATCCCCGATGAATCAGACTTGACTCAACTCTAAGCAGTAGCAGACATGACAACACAAGCATGAATGAGTAGGCACATCTAGGCTCAAACAACTCCTACTCATGCTAGTGGGTTTCATCTATTTACTGTGGCAATGACAGGTCATGCAGAGGAAAGAGGTTCAACTACCGCAGCATGTAACAGTTGAATCGTTGTTGTCCTAATGCAGTAGAAAAGAGCAGGAGCGACAGAGTGGGATTGTATCGGAATGAACAAGGGGGTTTTGCTTGCGTGGCACTTCTAAAGATAGTATAGTTCTTCATCGGTGTCATCGAACTCATCGAAGGAACGTAGTCTACTGAGAGGGGACAAACACCGGCAACAGAGAAAGAACACAATCAATGCAATGCAACAATATGATGCATGGTCATGACATGGCAATATGCTATGAGTTGAGCTAATGCGGCTAGGAACGATTTAAATGGAGTTGGTTTGAACACTATATTCAAATTCAAACTCCACATAAGGCATTTGAAATGCCATAAATTCAAATTGTCATATACAGTAACTTTAGGTTGCTCAAACATGCATGAAAATGCCTTAATCAGATTCTTTGGATTTTAATGATAATTTTTCATATATAATTTGTTTAATTTGGAGTTACGATTGAATTACTATGAATTTTTGAAGTTTGCAACATTTTCTGGAATTTCCTATATAAGAATAAATCCAGAAAAGGATTTACTGCATCAGCCTGGCGTCAATGTGATGTCAACGGTCAACTGAGACTGTCCAGGTCAACCCTGAACTGTGGGTCCCGTCTGTCAGTGTCAATTAAACTAACTAAGTTTAGTTAGCGTTAAACTAATACTAACCTAGTTTAGTTAGTGGACTGGGGCCCACACGCCGCTGACCGGAAGGTCAAACCGGGTCCACCCAGGTCAACAATCGTGGGGTCAAACTCGCCGGTGGCTGGACGCCGGCGACGGCAGGCGTGGCGGAGGGGCTCGGAAATGAGCCACAGGGCATCATTTTGGTCGCGGTCTGTTGCGTTCGAACACACGCAGCGGCGCGCATCAAGTGGTGGCAGCGGTAGGTGCTGGGGTGGCGTGTAGCAGCGGTGGCGGCAAGCTAGGCGGCGGCCGGATTATGGGCGCATGCGGGCACGGGGCTACGAGGCGCTAGGGGGCCATCTGGTGGCTTCTTTGGCCTCCTGGAGGCACCAGGAGCATGTTTAGGTGCACGGCCGCGAGCAGTACGAGCTCAGCCCACGGCGGCGATGAGGTATGGCGGCGGCGAGCTTCGGAGCTCATGGAGATGGCGGCTACCGCACGGTCGTGAGCAGGGGAGGAGGGGAAAATATGCGGGGGCTCACATAGAACATGCAGGGACGGTAAGTGGGCTCGAGGGCGGTCCGGTGCGGGCGAAACGGCGAAGCCGATCTCCGGCGTCCGGAGGAAGAAGACAACGGCGAGGGCATCACTGCAGGGCTCCCGGCATCGCTTGGCACAGTGAGGGGGAGGAGTGGGTCGAGGCGGAGCTTTGGGATGTGTCGGGGAGGTGAGGCGGTGGCTGTGGCTGCGGCGAACGGCGTCGGTGGCGACGGCTGCGCTCGGGCATGAGAGGGAGAGAGAGCAGAGGAGGGAAAGAGCTCGAGAGAGAGTGAGGGGCGGTCAGGGAGGCTGCGTGGTGTGCACGGAGGCATCCAGGGCGGCGGGGACGCAGGCAGGCAGGGAGCTCGCGTGGCGCCAGCGGAAGACGCCAAGACGCCGGGCACGCGCCTGTCTGATCAAGGGAGGACAACGACGATCGGCACAGTGGGCTAGGCTGGTGGGCCGAGCTGTGTGAACGCCAGGTAAAACCCTCTCTCTCTGCTTTCTGTTTTTCTTTTTATTTTCTTTGTATGTTTTGATTTAGTAAAAATACTAAACCATTTGACAAAATGCTAAAAATAATTGTGGGCACTTGTGAAATTATTTCCAATAGCCCTCAAGTACTTTCAGAATTATTTGGACATGTAAAAATATCTATAGTATCTTAATGTCCAAATGCAAATATTTACGGATTAATTAATAATCCAGGAATGACCAAAAAATGTGTTCATCACTTTCGGCAGAGGTTCTAGACCAATTCAAAATGATGAACTTTTCCAAAGGCATTTTGGGTTCATTGAAAATGATTTTTATTTGAACCTAGTTGGATTCATTTGTGCTAGGGTTTGGATCAATCCCCATTTCAAGTTTAAAAGCAATTTAAACATGATGCAACACATGACTAGCTAGCCCAGAGCATACCAGAACTAGGGATGTGACACACTTTGAGGGTGTTCCCTTCAGGAAGTGAACACCCTCAAGATTTGCAAGCCGCTCTAGAAGAAGAGGGGATACAAGGGCAAGAACAAGGCACCTCAATCCCTTACTCCGGCTAAGCAACAAAGGCAGGGCAAGGTGCGGGGAGAGGCTTCAGGAGTATTTCCTTTGTGGCTCAAAGGATCACTTCTCCCACCAGTGCCAAGCACCTAAGGAGGTTGTTGATCCGTACAAGGCTCAGAGGGGCGTGAGACCACCTCACTTTGGCTCAGAGGGAGCACCACGGGCGCACATGGAGGAACCTTGATGATCCCTACACATCTTGTTGTGCCCATAACACATGCCACTGATGTGCCCATAGTGAAGGTTTGGCGGTCTCAGCTGACGCCAACGTCTTTGTGAAGGTTGAGCACACGCAACTGGATGTTGATGTTGGTTCCCAGATGATTTCTAACAAGGATGAGCTCAGTCATATTGAGATTTAGGCTGAAGTGAAGTCCTTATCCACATATTCTACTTAGCTTATCTCGTATATTATCATGATTCCATGATTTGATACAATGAACTCAAATAAATCTGATATGGTTGTAAAGCTCTCTAAGAGCACAAACTTATTATTTATGAGGTGATTGGATTTAATTTATGTCATTCATTTGTTCCATTGTTTATCCATGATCGTTATGTTATATTATGAAAGATGCACATTTATTATTAATATAGGTTCTTCCTCGCTTCAATAAGTTAATTAGATGGCATATTTTAGGACACATGTGGTGCCCTAATGGACGAAACATTCCTGGTCGATAACGGTACCGAAAACACCATTTTACGGGAAATTAAGTACTTCAAGTCTACTAAAAAAATCTTCGGCATTATGACAATCTCCGAGTGTGGTTCGAACATAGTTGGATCCGGATGAGCCAGTGTCATATTTTCTATGGGAACAAATTTAATCATTAATGATGCATTGTTGTACCTAGAGTCGACTCATACACTTTTAAGCTTTAAAGACACTTGCGTTATGATTTCCATGTTGAGACCGATGGTGACAATGGCAAGGAGTGCCTACTCATCACCCAAATGGGATGGAAATGGTAAACATGTTCTCAAAAGTCTTACTTCACTTGATGCAGGGCTAATACTACACAAAATTATAGCACCGCACGTTTACTCTACCCTTAAGATAGTTTATAGAAGCTCTAAACTTTTCAGCCTCTGGCATGATAGGTTGGGCCATCTCGGACTTAGATGATGGATAATATAATCAATAATTAACATGGTCACGATGGTTATTTATTTATGGGCTTCACGTTGTCCTTTTTGTAGTTCATCTTTCTCCATGATCCATTTCTCGCATAATGCTTTCCTATATCTTGTTGTCTCTTTCGCTTCTTAGTCTATGTGGGTTGTGGATTAATGATTTTGGTTGTGGGTCCATCATCACTACAGTTTTCGATGTCGACAATATCTACATAACAAAAATATTATGTATTTTGCTCCATAAGGCATTAATTATTACAATAGTCGCATTCAATTTAACCAGAATTTGTGTGCCTTCATTTTACACATAATTTGTTTGCATTCATACTAGTCAAAGGCTTTCTTGCACTTGAAATGTCATATAAAATTTATTGCCTCTAGTATGTGATATTTATACCGAGTAATTTGCTAACTAACCTTAGGAACCACATGTTCATTGTTCCATGCAATGTCTCCTAGTAAAAATGAAGGATCAGATGATCTATTTGCACTAGAAACATGACACCAGCAAGTGATTGTAGATTCTCATTCATTTAGCTACCCCACTATCTGGACGTAATATAAACCATATTTTCTAGCAAAATAAGTAAATATAAACCATATTTATCATATAAAATCAACCATGTGTACTTCCTTGGAAAGGCAATCACGCATACCTGACTTAATAGAATGATAGACTACTCGTATCAACAAGGACTACCTTCTTTTTTGGTAGCCCATTCAAAAAGAACTCCAAAGTTAAGTGTGCTTGGCTTCGAGCGATTTGAGGATGGATGACCAGTGCTACTTCTTGAGCTTGCATTGGTTTTTCCCTTGAAAAGGAAAGGGTGATGCCGCAAAGTAGAGATACGTATTTCCCTCAGTTTTAGAACCAAGGTATCAATCCAGTAGGAGGTACAAGCAAGTCTCCAACCTATGCACATGCACAAACAATCAAACACTTGCACCCAATGTGATAAAGGGTTGTCAATCCCTTCACGCTCACTTGCAAGGATGAGATCTGATAGAGATAGATATAAAAGATTACTAAAACGTAAAACAAAATAAAAGTAAATAAACCTCAGCGAGGTATTTTTGGGTTTTTCGTTTACAGATATGAAAATATATGATGGAAAATAGACCCGGGGGCCATAGGTTTCACTAGAGGCTTCTCTCTTGAAAGAAAAAATATGGTGGGTGTACAAATTACTGTCGAGCAATTGATAGAAATGCGCAAAGTTATGACAATATCCAAGGCAATGATTATGAATATAGGCATCACGTCCGTGTCAAGTAGACCGACTCCTGCCTCCATCTACTACTATTAATCCACACATCGACCAACTCATGCCTGCATCTAGAGTGTTAAGTTCAAGAGAACAGAGTAACGCTTTAAGTAAGATGACATGATGTAGAGGGATAAACCCAAGCAATATGATGAAACCCCCATATTTTTACCCTTGGTGGCAACAATAGAATACATGCCTCGCTACCCCTACTTTGTCATTGGGTGAGGACATCGCAAGATTGAACCCAAAACTAAGCACTTCTCCCATTGCAAGAAGAACCAATCTAGTTGGCAAAACCAAACCGATAATTCGAAGAAAATACAAAGATATCAAATCATGCTTATAAGAATTCAGAGAAGACTCAAATAATATTCATAGATAATCTGATCATAAATCCACAATTCATCGGATCTCGACAAACACACCGCAAAAGAATATTACATCAGATAGATCTCCAAGAACATCGAGGAGAACATTGTATTGAAGATCAAAGAGAGAGAAGAAGCCATCTAGCTACTAGCTATGAACACATAGGTCTAAGGTAAACTGCTCATGCTTCATCAGAAGGGGAATAGAGTTCATGTAGAAGCCCTCCATGATCGATTCCCCTCCGGCAGGGTGCCGGAAAAGGCCCCAAGATGGGATCTCACGTGTACAGAAGGTTACGATGGCGGAAAAGTATTTTGGTAGACGCTTCTGGTCGCTTGAGAATATTTGGGAATTTATAGAACAAATATTAGGTTTGGAGGAGCTCCGAGGGGCCCACAAGCCCTAAGGGAACGCCCCTGAGGCTTGTCGCCGCCTCCGGACTCCTCTGACTTCATCTCCAAGTCCTACGGGTGTCTTCTATTCCAAGAAAAATTATCGCGAAAGTTTTATTCCGTTTGGACTCCGTTTGATATTCCTTTTCTGTAAAACTCAAAAACAAGGAAAAGAACAGAAACTGGCACTGGGCTCTAGGTCAATAAGTTTGTCCCAAAAATAATACAAATAGCATATTAATTCATATAAAACATCCAAAAGAGATAATATAATAGCATGGAACAATGAAAAATTATAGATACGTTTGGAGACGTATCAAGCATCCTCAAGCTTAATTCTTGCTCGTCATCGAGTAGGTAAATGATAAAAACATAATTTTTAATGTGGAATGCTACCTAACATATTTATCCATGTATTTTTCTTTATTGTGGCATGAATATTCAGATCCATAAGATTCAAAACAGAAGTTTAACGTTGACATAAAAACAATAATACTTCAAGCATATTAATAAAGCAATCATGTCTTCTGAAAATAACATGGCCAAAGAAAATTATCCCTACAAAATCATATAGTCTGGCTATGCTCCATCTTCATCACACAAAGTATTAAATCATGCACAACCCCAGTTTTAGTCAAGCAATTGTTTCATACTTTCGTATTATCAAACCTTTTCAACTTTCATGAAATACATGAGCGTGAGCCATGGATATAGCACTATAGGTGGAATAGAATATCGTGGTTGTGGAGAAGACAAAAAGAAGGAGATAGTCTCACATCAACTAGGCGTATTAACGGGCTATGGAGATGCCCATCAATAGATATCAATGTGAGTGAGTAGGGATTGCCATGCAACGGATGCACTAGAGTGTATGAAAGCTCAAAAAGAAACTAAGTGGGTGTGCATCCAACTCTCTTGCTCACGAAGACCCAGGGCAATTTGAGGAAGCCCATCATTGGAATATACAAGCCAAGTTCTATAATGAAAAATTCCCACTAGTATATGATAGTGACAACATAGGAGACTCTATCATGAAGATCATGGTGCTACTTTGAAGCATAAGTGTGGTAAAAGGATAGTAGCATTGCCCCTTCTTTATTTTCTCTCATTTTTTGTGTGGGCTTCTTTTGGCCTCTTTTTTATTTGGTCTTCTTTGACCTCTTTTATTTTTTTGTCAAATCCAGAGACTCATCCCAACTTGTGAGGGAATCATAGCTTCCATCATCCTTTCCTCACATGGGATAATGCTCTAATAATGATGATCATCACACTTTTATTTACTTACAACTCAAGAATTACAACTCAATTCTAGAACAAAATATGACTCTATAGGAATGCCTCATGCATATGAGAACACTATGACAATGATGGTGCGTGTCATAATAAACGGAACGGTGGAAGTTGCATGGCAATATATCTCGGAGTGAATATGGAAATGCCATAATAGGTAGGTATGGTGGCTATTTTGAGGAAGGTATACGGTGGGTTTAATGCACCGGCGAGAAATGCTCGGTACAAGAGAGGCTAGCAATGGTGGAAGGGTGAGAGTGCGAATAATCCATGAATTCAACATTAGTCATAAAGAACTCACATACTTATTGCAGAAATTTATTAGCTATCGAAACAAAGTACGACACGCATGCTCCTAGGGGAAGGGTTGGTAGGAGTTAACCATCACGCGATCCCGACCTCCACACAAAGGAAGTCAATCAATAAATAAATCATGCTCCGACTTCATCACATAACGGTTCGCCATACGTGCATGCTACGGGAATCACAAACTTTCACACAAGTATTTCTACCAATCCACAATTACTCACTAGCATGCCTCTAATATCACCATCTTTATATCTCAAAACAAATGCAAGGAATCTAACTTCTCGTAGTATTCAATGCTATTTATATGAAAGTTTTTATTATATCCCCCTTGGATGCCCATCATATTAGGACTAAATTCATAACCTAAGAAAATTACCATGTTGTTTAGAGACTCTCAAAATAATATAAGTAAAGCATGAGAGTTCAAAAATTTCTGTAAAATAAAGCCACCGTCGTGCTCTAAAAAGATATAAGTGAAGCACTAGAGAAAATTGTCTAGCTCAAAAGATATAAGTGAAGCACATAGAGTATTCTAATAAATCACGATTCATGCGTGTCCCTCTCAAAAGGTGTGTACATCAAGGATTATTGTGGCAAACTAAAAGGCAAAGACTCATATCATACAAGACGCTCCAAGCAAAACTCATATCATGTGATGAATAAAAATATAACCTCAAGTAAATTTACCGATGAGCTTAGATGCTTGGTTGTCCTTGAATATTACCTTGGGGTGCCTTGGGCATCCCCAAGCTTTGGCTCTTGCCACCCCTTATTCCATAGTCCATCAAATCTCTACCCAAAACTTGAAAACTTTACAACAGAAAACTCATGAGGTCCGTTAGTATAAGAAAATAAATCACCACTTTTTGGTAATGTTGTGAACTCATTATTTATTTAATATGGTGTTATATCTACTGTATTCCAACTTATCCATGGTTCATACCCCCCGATACTACCCATAGATTCATCAAAATAAGCAAAGAACACAAAAAAATAGGATATGTCTAAAACAGAACAGTCTGTAGTAATCAGGAAACTTCGTATACTACTGTAACTCCAAAAAATCTGAAAACTTAGGACAACCTGGGTAATTTGTATATAAATCTTGTGTAAAAATTTCAGAACTAGATCACATTCCTGTGAATTATCAAAATTGTTTTACTGGAAGCAAACGTTTCTGTTTTTCACCAAAATCAAATCAACAATCTTCCAAACTATCCCAAAGGTCTTACTTGGCACAAACACTAAATTAAAACATGAAAACACATCTAACCAGAGGCTAGATGATATATTTATTTAAGAATAGCAATGAAAAAACATGGGTTTTCTCCCAACAAGCACTTTTCTTTAAAGCCTTTAGCTAGGCATTGAGATTTCAATGATGCTCACATGAAAGATATGAATTGAAGCACAAAGAGAGCATCATAAAATATGTGACAAACACATTTAAGTCTAACATACTCCCTATGCATAGGCATTTTATAAGCAAACAAATTATCAAGGCAAGCAAAAACTAGCATATACAAGGAAGAAAAATAAAATATAGACTATCTCAACATGAAGAGAGGTAATTTAGTAACATGAAAATTTCTACAACTATATTTTCCTCTCTCATAATAATTTCATGTAGGATCATATTCAAACTCAATAATATAGCTATCACATAACATAATCTCTACATAATCCATATGCATGAAAAGTTGACACTCTTCCAAAATAGTGGGATTATCATCAACTAAAGTCATGACCTTTCCAAACCCACTTTTATCACAAATTTCGTAAGATTGAATATTCTCCAAATATGTGGGATCTAAAGTTGAAACTTGTCCAAACTCACTTTCAATATTATTGCAAACATTATTATAAATCTTATATTCATCATGGGGCTTAAATAAATTTTCAAGATCATAAGAAGAATCACCCCAATCATGATCATTGCAACAAGTAGTAGACATAGGAAAATTAGCATCCCCAAGCTTGGGGTTTTGCATATCATTAACACAATTGACATTAGTAGAATTTATAATAACATCATTGCAATCATGCTTTTCATTCAAGGAGCTATCGTGAATCACTTTATAATTTTCTTCTTTCAACACTTCATCACAATTTTCAGATTCACAAATTTCAAACAAAACATCATAAAGATAATCTAGTGCACTCAACTCACTAGCAATTGGTTCATCATAATTGGATCTTTTAAAAGATTAGCAAGTGGATGAGGATCCATAAACCTATTCTTCTATTTTCCAATAAATACACCTTTATCACAAGCAAACGTTCAAACAAACCAAGTAAGACATTAAGGCAAATAGAAAGAAGGAAAATAAAAAGGTAAATATTTTCGTGTTTTTCTGAAAACATTTTAGAAGTTGGGGAGAGGAAAATGAGAGGCAAATTGCGAATAATGTAATGCAAGAGATGAGAGTTTATGATGGGTACTTGGTAGGCTTGATGTAGAACCTCCCCGGCAACAGCGCCAGAAATTCTTTCTGCTACTTCTTGAGCTTGCGTTGGGTTTTCCCTTGAAGAGGAAAGAATGATGGAGCAAAGTAGAGAAATACAAAGATATGAAATCATGCATATAAGAAAACATACGATGGGTGAACAAATTACTGTCGAGCAATTGATAGAAATGTGCAAAGTTATGACGATATCCAAGGCAATGATTATGAATATAGGCATCACGTCTGTGTCAAGTAGACCGACTCCTGCCTGCATCTACTACTATTACTCCACACATCGACCAACTTGTCAGGACCCCGATTCCAAGCCACATCGATCTAGCCGGTAACACCTCATATCACTTTGCGTCCTCACGCACGGTATTCCCACGGGTGTCGCCTTACCATGGCCCGGGACCGTTTGCGCCTTTTGGCTCATGTATATGATAGTGTCGCTAGCATCCATATGATGAAGAACCGGGCCGACATGACTAGTCATGAACCCAAAGTGGCACTAACTTACGGGCCGGGCATACATGAATCAACATCGAGCATGTCGGCTGAAGATGCGAATCCGGGCTGTAGCACTGGGCTAACAGGACTCCGGTGAACCGGGCTGTAGCAGGCTAGGCAGGACTACGGATGTCAACGCGTGACATTTCCCCGAAGGGCCAAACACAGGAACGAAGTGAATCACATGTCGGCCAGTAGTGCTGGGCTAGCAGGACTCCAGTGAACCGGGCTGTAGCGGACTACTATGGCTCATGGAAGCACAAGACTACATTTCCCCATAAGAGAGGCTACCAAGGATAAACAACTAGGTTGTCGGATCCCACACATACCAAGCATTTCAATCATACACACAATATGCTCAATATGTGTAAATACAACATGGCATCACAACATAACTCTACGACTCAAGTATTTATTCAATAGGCTCCAAGGAGCGAGATATTACAAACATGGGTCTCATGACCCAACATTCAGAGCATACAAGTTAAAGCACATGCGGAAGCTTAACATGTCTGAGTACATACAACTATAAATGAAAAAGGCTGAGAAGCCTGACTATCTACATGACCCTCCCAAGGGTACAAGATCGTAGCTGAGGTAACAAGCTAAACGTCGAAGTCCACGCAGAACTACTAGCGAGACTGACATCTCTCTGCAAAAACATAAAATAGGCAAACGTGAGTACAAATGTACCCAGCAAGACTTACATCAGAACTATCTGCATGTGCATCGGTATCAATAAAGGGGTGGTGGAGTTTGGCTGCAGCAAGCCAGCTTGACTCGGTGGCTATCCTGAACTACGACTGCAAGTAACTCTTTTGAGGTGGCGCACACGAGTCCACATATTCACCATATCAATACACCACTATGGATCCGCTCCCGTCTCCCTACGAGATCGCCATCCATAGCACTCACGCTTATCTTGCGCATTTTAGAGTATCCACTTTCACTTGTCTATGAACTGTACGGGCAACCTAGAAGTCCTTTTCCGCGGACACGGCTATTCGAATAGATGATGTTAACCCTGCAGGGGTGTACTTCTTCACACACGCTCTCGCAACTTACCACCATGTACACATTGTGTATCTCGGCAACCTTCAAGCGGAAGCCTGGTGAGGGAGTCGGCCACGACCTGACTAACCACACAAGTCCCTCGTCCAGGTTTATCACCTATTCGGGTTCCATCCGCAAGGAGATCCGGCCGGGGTGTCGCCCACGGCCCCAAACGATGTGTGCAGGATTTCCAAGCCCACCATCTGGGTGCCACTTGGTACACCGGGCCACTGTGCCTAGTCTTTCCCAAGCCCACCTGTACCGGGTGCCACTTGGTAGACTACTAGCACTAGCTACAAACACCAGAAACTAGTTGCAACTCCTGGACAGAGATCGAGTTGATTAATGAGTCGAGAGGGGCACTTAAGCATTCCAATGCGTGGTAGTAGCTATTCATGGATCACAAACACAGAACTCAGTTCCTGAGGACGGCTGCAATGAGACAACCCACCATGTACTCCTACATGGCCTCTCACCGCTACCTTTACCAAATCATGTTCACACACTTAGCTCTCAACAGTAGCACATGTTCACACACCTCCAATTCATCCCCGATGAATCAGACCTGACTCAACTCTGACAGTAGCAGGCATGACAAACAAGCATGAATCAGTAGGCACATCAAGGCTCAAACAACTCCTACTCATGCTAGTGGGTTTCATCTATTTACTGTGGCAATGACAGGTCATGCAGAGGAAAGGGGTTCAACTACCGTAGCATGTAACAGTTAAATCGTTGTTGTCCTAATGCAGTAAAAGAGAGCAGGAGCGAGAGAGTGGGATTGTTGTAACGACCCGAACTCAGACGGTCAAGTCTCTGTGCTTAAGTGTCATCCCTGGATCGGTATGCTGACACACACAGTACTCGAGGATTTATAACAGAGGTAAATCACATGTATAAATAACGTAAATACCATTACCTCAATCCAAATAGCGGAAGCAACAAGGTTGTGGATTCCCATCAACACCAACGGCAAAGTTGAGTGTAGAAATCAGAACCCTAACGTATCACTTACTCGTCAGAAGATTCCTCGCAACATGAGACGTTGCGACCACAAAGGGTCAGTACATTGAATGTACTGGCAAATTAACACCATAGAGCAATGATGAATAATGGCTATCTCTACATGCATATTTGGCTGGTGGAAAAGCTCTATGGTTAAAAGGTTTTGCGAAAAGCCACTTTTTTCCTATATCAAAGGAATATATTTTAATTTAACTATCATGGTGGTTGAAACATCATTGAGAAGGTACCCCCAACTCAGTGATCCCAATTGGAAGTAATCATTAACCCAACAAATTAATTTAAGTAACATGATGAGATACTTAAGATACTCCAAGTACTAGATACTCAAGATTGTCCATAACCGGGGACACGGCGAACCATGATTAGATTGTACACTCTGCAGAGGTTTATGACTTTTCCCCACAAGACTCGATCGCCTCCGTTGGATTTCTCGCACTACATGATGTTTGAGAAACGGATGACCGAGACACAGTCTTTCAGAAACATTAACTCTTTACTCCGGGCAGACCATACCAAACCTACAAACCCACTACCTGCTGATCTACCTCTTCAAGAGCTTCACGTAACTTACTCAACTATGCTAGAGCCCATAATAGCTTGTGGCTGCACACGGAAGTTTCTAGCATGAAAATATCTCAGATCCCTTTGAGCCTGGGTATAACCATAGGATGATCACATGGTATAACCCCGGATCTCCTAGGACAACACCGGTATAACCCTGTGTCCGGCAAGTCCACTGGTATATCCCCAGGGTGCCCCAACCAATCCACCCAGATGTGTATTAAAGTAGCCACCTTAAGTTAAACCTTAGTTAACAATAATCTCTCACATATTTCATGAATTCTCTCAAACCAAACCACGTCTATGAGCATAGCATGGCAATATAAGCAACGCGTAGAAGTAACTCCCAAGGGTTTGATAGTAACAGGGCAATAGGTTCTACCTCAACAACTACTTCCCAATACCCACATGTTATCAATCCTACTCATGCAATGTTTGAGGGTGAAACTAATGCATAAAACTGGGTATAAAAAGGATATGATCAAAGTGTGAACTTGCTCGCAATGTTGATGAAGATGATTCGCACTCAAAACTCTTGATAGTTCTACTCGTCACACTCCGGTCAATCTATCGTAATCAAGCAATAGTAACCACACATAAGCAATCACTCAAAAGATCGGAAAGATCGAAGAAGACGATTCAGAAAGCATCAAAACCAAGCAAATAACTCTTGCAACATAAAAAAAATTCTAACAGTATCAAAATTATGTGAATTTGGCCTTATCAGAAAGTTTAGGTCAGGAGCTTTAATTTGCAAAAAGAATCAACTCAAACGGAGCTACGAAACTCAAGTTATGATCAAAACGAAGTTTAAATTCAAATCTGGTCTAATTCAAATTTTAAACTTTCAAAAACATGTTTGAGTTGGATTACTGGATAGAGGAGATCATAACGAAGAAGTGGGCGTTGGTTTCATCTAATTTGGATGAACGAGTAAAAAGTTATGGCTATTTGAAAAATCAGGGCCAAGCTGTTTTACGAAAGAAAAATAGCTACGGCTAAGGTCTAATGTATAAATACATAGACTAATTGATAATCTAATCTATCGTATTAGTCTAAAAATAATAAACTACGGAAGTAAAGAAAAAAATAAAGAAAGATACCTTTATAAGGCAGAGAAAAGACGACTTTGGAGAGAGAAGACAATTTCCAGAAGTCGCGCCGGAGAGGAGAAAATATATTTTCTTAAATGAATCTAGTCAAATCAAAATATTGATTTAACCCAAATCGGATGATTTTTAGATGCTTTATGGGTCTATATTTATTGGTGAAAAAGAAACTTAAAGGTCAAAGGCTAGACAATGTGGGACTAAACATATATGTATGCAGATGAAATTTGAAAAGGATTATGGTCTAAAAGTTCGGCCCGGCCGCGCGCGTACACTGGCTGCATTTTCTTTTCCGAAATCTATTTTTTTTCTGAAATTTGTTTAAACAAAACTAAACATTAACGAAAATAAAATAAAATAAAAGATAAAAGAAAACAAAAGAATAACGGGCCGGCCTGCTGTTATGCTACGCATGTGGGCGACAGTTAGATTCAGGCGCGCGCGCAGTTTTTGTTATTTGTTTTTTTTTAACAGAAAGCGATAAACTGAAAAACGAAAATAAAACTGAAACTTTACATAGGCATATTATATATCAAACTTTTCAGAAAAAGATTTCCTGCAAGCTGAACATTTTTATAGAGTCAAATAAAATACACACAAATTCAAATAAAACAAAGAGTGCTTCTGATCTAATAAAATCCAATAAAAATCATTTTAAAAATTCCAAAATTAATTCAAATTGATTTCTCTCCAATTTTCTGATGTAGGGAATCATGTTACCCTATTTTCTATATAGTTTATTTTTGGAGAAAAATAATTTGAATAAAACTCATATAACTCTAAATTGAAAATAAATTCAAAAGAGCTTTGAATGTAATTCTTTTAAACTCCCAACTCATATTTCATATGTTTTGAAGAAGTCATTTTATCTTCTCTCATGAAAATCATTGAGTTGCTTGAAGTTTATGAATTGGAAAATAATTTCAAATGAACTTCAAATATTTTCAACACCCCTTGTCATTTAAATAAATGGAAGAAGTCATGTCATTTTCTCTCCAGGGTTTTGTGGTGAAAAGAATTTTAATTCACGGAGATCACGAATGCAAAATGAAAGTTTGGGAAAGTCCTTTTATTCCCTCTCATTTAACTTTCAAAAAGTTTCGAATTTCACTCAATTTCACACAATCAAGCAACCAATCAATCAAATTTATCTATTTATTATAACATTCCAAAATTTAGAATTTTGGGATGTTACAATTGTATCGGAATGAACAAGGGGGTTTTGCTTGCCTGGCACTTCTGAAGATAGTATAGTGCTTCATCGGTGTCATCGAACTCATCGTTGGTACGTGCGTCTCATCGAGAGGGAAAACACCCAAGAATACGTATGAAACACCATCAATGCAATGCACAATATGATGCATGATCATGACATGGCAATATGTTGTGGTTTCAGCAAATGCAACTAGCAGCAGGTTAAATGAAGTTGGTTTGAACACTAGGTTCAAATTCAAACTCCATATGTGAAGGTTAAATGCCATTATAAGATTTGGCCTAAACAGCAGCCCTAAGTTGTTCTATCATGCATGAAAATGGTACATATGGATAGATTGGATTTTTTTGATCATTTTTCATATATAACTTGTTTCATTTGGAGCTACGGTTAATTTTATATGATTTTTAGAAGTTTGCTACATTTTCTGGAATTTCCTGTATAAGAATAAATCCAGAAAATAATTAATTACGTCAGCACTGTGTCATGCCTGCGTCAGCAGTCAACTGGGTTGACCCAGGTTAAACTTGACGTGTGGGGGCCACACGTCAGCTCTGAGGCTAATCCGGCCAAACCCAAATACCGACTAGGGTTTGACCAGCACTGGGGCCCACCTTGTCGATGGTCAGGGCGGTTTAAGCGGGTTAGCGGCTTAATGACGCCACGTCGGCACTCGCCGAGCACGGCGGCGACCATATCACGCGGCGGAGGCTCACCGGAGTGGCTCGGGACGGCGCTATAGAGGGTGGTTTGCGACGGGGTTTGGCTCTATGGGGAGCTGGAGGAGTGGCGCATCCACTGGTGGCAGCGACTGGAGCTGGGGTGGCCTATAGCGGCAGCGGCGGCGAGTTGGGCGGCGGCCTGAGTTCTTCCGGCAATGGTTTGGGCGATGCCGAGCAAGGGAGGAGCCGTGGTTAGTCGTGTTCGACTCACGGAAGTGCGGTGAAGTCTGGCGTTGAGCTCGGATGCAAGCTTGTGCGGCCGTAGCCACGGTGGCGACAAGGCCGGCGGTGGGGAGCTCTCGGTCCCGACGGAAACGATGACTACGGTGACGTTTGAGAAAAAGGAGGGGGGTTTCGGGTAGAGAAGCTCATGGTGGTCACATCGAGCAGCTCGGCGTGCTCGAGGAGGGGATGGTGACGGCGTGCGGTCGCCGGCGATCTCAGGGGGCCGACGAGGGAAACGGCGGTGCTGGCGGCGTCCAGGGGCTTCCGGCGTCGTGAGGATCGGTGAGGAGGAAGAGGGCATCGGGGCGGAGCTCAGAGATCGCTTTCGAGTGTCGTCGGACGGGCGGTGGGCGTGGTGGTGGCGGCGGCGACGAACCCGTTCGGTGGGTGAGAGAGAGAGGTCCAGGGAGGGATGAGCACGGGGAGAGTGGGAGGGGCCGAGGGAGTGCGTGAGGCCACGGCTGGCGTCGGGAAGCGGCGGAAGCAGGAGGTGGAGGCTTCTGCACGCAGGCAGCGTCGACACGCCTCTGCCAAGAGGCGAGAGGTTGAAGACAGCGGTGCCCACAGTGGGCTGGGCCGTCAAGTGGACTGGCCAGGTGGTCTGCCCAGGTGAGTGCCAGGTAAGTTTCTGTTCTGTTTTATTTCTCTGTTTTGTTTTCTATTTTGTTATTTTGTTCTGGGCTTTATTAAAAATGCCAGGGCATATCCAAAAATCATGAAACTAATCATGGCTACTGTTTAGAATATATCCAACAGTAAACATTTTAGTTTATGATTATTTGAGCATTTAAAATATTTAATAGCACTTAAATGCCCAAAAGCAAATACTATATGATTTAATTCAGAGCCCAAATATGTCATGGAAAAATGTGCAACACCTCTAGTTATTGTTTCCAGCATTTTCCAGAAATGATGAACATTTATAAAAGCCATTTGGAAACGCTGAGAATATTTTCGTTGAACCTAGTGAATTCCTTTGATGCTAGAGTTTAGGCAATCCCCATTTCAATTTTCTGTGAAAAGTAAACATGATGCAACACATGGCTAGCTAGCTTGGAGCATACCAGAACTAGGGATGTGACACAACTCATGTCTGCATCTAGAGTATTAAGTTCAAGAGAACAGAGTAACGCTTTAAGTAAGATGACATGATGTAGAGGGATAAACCTAAGCAATACGATGAAAACCCCATATTTTTACCCTTGGTGGCAACAATAGAATACATGCCTCGCTACCCCTACTTTGTCATTGGGTGAGGACATCGCGAGATTGAACCCAAAACTAAGCACTTCTCCCATTGCAAGAAGAACCAATCTAGTTGGCCAAACCAAACCGATAATTTGAAGAGAAATACAAAGATATCAAATCATGCTTATAAGAATTCAGAGAAGAGTCAAATAATATTAGGGTTGGAGGAGCTCCGAGGGGCCCACAAGCCCTCAGGGCGTGCCCCTGAGGCTTGTCGCCGCCTCGGGACTCCTCTGACTTCATCTCCAAGTTCTACGGGTGTCTTCTGGTCTAAGAAAAAACATCGCGAAAGTTTTATTCCGTTTGGACTCTGTTTGATATTTCTTTTCTGTAAAACTCAAAAATAAGAAAAAAAAACAAAAATTGGCACTGGGCTCTAGGTCAATAAGTTAGTCCAAAAAAATAATATAAAATAGCATATTAATGCATATAAAACATCCAAAACAAATAATACAATAACATGGAACAATCAAAAATTATAGATACGTTGGAGACGTATCAATCGGCTGGGAGCTGATCCCGGGTGTTCATGTGTGAGGACAAAGTGCGCAGGAAAGACTAGTGTTGGTTTATGGGCCAGTCTAGATCTCTCAGGCGTATCGACTGGGAATCGGTGGGTGTGGTCGGGGTGTTACAATTGTAAAATACTTTCTTATTTTGAAGATGGTCATTTATCTCCAAAATCATATGTGCCCATCATTGTGGCATATAATGATTCACTGGATTGGTGGGCAGGGCCATGTGTTTCTATTATGTATTATGTATTTTTCTTTATTCTTTTTATGTTACATTTTTTGCCTTTTGTGTTTTTACTATTTTTTTTTCTTCTATTTGTTTTCTTTTATAATTTTTCTTTTTGGGTGAAAATAAACAATTTTGTAGACTTAAATAAACATAAATATATATTCTAATACACATCAAGAACCATTCCAAATGCATAATGTTTTCTATGTGAGTGAATAGTTTTTTACTCATCTCTTCCTTTATATATGGTGTATTTGTTTTCTGATAAAATTTCACAATGTACGATGCATTTCTTATAATCCCTTTTTAGCCCTCCAGAAAAAGGATATTATCTCTCTCCTTATTGCTTGTATCCCTTTCTTTCCTGCCCAATTGATTTACTTGTCGCAAACAAACATATTGGCAGGGTAACTTCAGCCTTTGTTACCATGCCAAAAAATATACCTTACATAAAGTAATAGAGTGAGTAATACAAGATAACCATTGGCTCGAATATACAAAATATGTTGATTATTTTTATAGAAATCACGAAGTATACGTTAGTAGGACGCATAGTGGTCCGCCCATCACCATTCTCCGGCCTAGAGTAGCCATCTGAGTGGGCGCGGCTGTGTATCGCCATGTGCGATATGGAGCAGCCACTTGCCTACAATGAGCTTCCAGTTGGGCCGGCCTAATTAGCTTCCTGCGGGTTAGTTTGATTTTCTTGGTCTTTACATTTGTTTCAACTTCTGCTCATATTAAACATATGTAAATACATATATTTAACAAATTATTTTTACTTAAAAAACTAAAAACCGCAAATTTGGTAAATGTTAACACAATGTAAAAAAGTTGTTTGTATTTGTTTTGAAAAAGTTGATAATATTCAATTAAAATGTTTGGACATTTCAAAAAATGTTCACACGTTTCAAAAATATATATACAACATTTTGAAAATGTTATACAATTTAAAAAGTGTTCTTGTAACTAAACAAATGTACTCAACATTTAAAAAATCATGCGATTAAAAAACTATCTTTGACATTTTAGAAAAAATTACACATTTTAAAAAATGTTCCTATGGTTTAGAAAAATGTTTTAGATCACACAAAAGAATGTTCCAACATTATTTGATCTTTTATAATGTGTATTCAGAATAAAGTTCAAAATCATGTATTTATAAAATGTAAATCATTTATGTATAAGATTGTTTTATTTGTATACCAAATTTAAAACGTTTATGAAAAATGTACATCAAAACATATATTTAAAAATTGTAATCATGTATTTAAAAATATTAAACATGTATCAAAAAATGTTCCTGATGTTTACGGAAAAATGTACAATGTGTATGGAAAATTAGACATGTCTTAAAAGATTCAAGCAAAAAATGGAAATAGAAAAAGGAAGAATAAAAGCCACAAGAAAATCAAAGAAGGAAATAGAAGAAACTAAAGAAAAAAAGAAAAAAGAAAATGGAAAATCCTAATAAAACCATACCAAAGAATCCTCGAAGAAACTGATGCAAAACAGTGAAAAGCCAATGAAGACACAGAAAAAAGTCGCGGCCCAGCAGCAGCAAGATGGCTACATCTTCATTTTACAAGCAACACGAGGACCAGACAAGCCAAAATTCCTCATGCCGATTACTCGCTATCCAGCAACCTATCCACCCTACTAGGCACAAAGCCATCCCCTCTCGATGGATTCGACATCCTCCAACTTTGTCCTTTCTCGAGAGGCCCCATCCCTGGTCAATCAATGTCCACCAATCTAGTAGCTCAGAGTTAGGATTGGGTATCCCCACCTCCCTAGCATGTCGAAGCATATATGTCTCACGACCATACGGCCCAAGAGGGCGTGATGGATCGTCTCTGGCTCCTGATTGCAAAGTGTACAAGCCGTCCGGTGCGGAAGATCACATCTCTGAGTCTATCCACAGGTCTCTTGCATGAAGCAGGGGCACGCTACCTCCAAATTTGGATCGCCCCGACACTCTCGACTTGATCACAAAAGAATGCGAGGTAGGCCGTCTGAGCTGAAAATTGTTCATCACCCTCCCAGGCCCAACAATGGCATCCTCAACTCTCTCCCATACTTGAACCTCAGTCCAAGATTTTGAATTTCGGTTTGTGTTTTTTTTTCACCTCAGAACAAGATGGCTGAAATTCGGCTATTTCATTTTTTTTGGCCAAATCTTGGAGTAAATGACAAAATCAAAATTTGAAATTTTAAACAAAAATTAACCAAAATTTGACTAAAAAATTGAAATCAAGCACAACAGAGGTTTAGTAGCGCTGAACTCTCTTCTTTCTCTTCCAGCAAGTGTTTAAACTCTCTCTCAAAAAAAGAGGAAAAAGGTTGCATTCTGAACTGCTGCCGCTTCTGCAAGTTCATGCGATCTTTGGTAATAAGAGAGTAAAGAGGCGTACATGATTAATCAATTTAAGTCAGGCTGAAGGGCATGCGTCACTCTGCCCTGTCTTGGCATCTCGTAGAAGCGAACCTTGCGCACAACGATCTGTAGCGCGCCGCCAGTAGAGGCTCAGTCAAGCAATCAACCAGGCCAAGGAACTCCGCCAACGCTCACTCGTGAAGGTACTTGTTGCTTTGCTTGTACCTTTGCGAACTCGCTAGTCACTGGCTGCGCGTTTCAGATTCTAGTTCGTCAGGTGATGATTATGGCATTTAGATAGCTAGATTGCTGCATAACCTACGGCTCTAACGGCTCTAACGTTCATCTCGGTAGAAATCATCTTAATTCTGGCGATTGGAAGGGTGCATCCAAAACATTGTGTGGATATTTTATGTCTAGCGAGTTTAGTACATCCGGAATAGTAAAGAAAATCAAGTTAGAAATTTTTAGGCAGTGAATCTATAGTTAATGGACTGTTCTAATGTCCATACTTACGGACTATTAGCGATAGATCCGAACTAATCGCTCGTTTGCAAAAGTTCCTAACAGTCCTCCCTCCGGCGACCTTCCAAAGCAAAACAATTAATTTTTACTAATCACGCATGTAGGCGCGGAGACGCAGAGACCCGCTTCATGCGTTTGTAATTTTATGTCTTTCCCCTAATAAACAACGCTGCATGCAAAAAAAAACAAAAAAACTAATGTCAGCAAAGTTTTTATCTAAAGTATAAAATTTAAAATGTTTTGTAGTTCAAATCGTTGGTCAGATTGAAAAACTGTTTTCACGTAAAAGATTTGTTGCGACGAGACCTTCAAAACTTGATCCCATATTGGTATTTTCCGACGACTTTTTTTTCAGGTAAGAAGTTACCACGCCTTTGCAACATAACTTATCATATTGTGATGCATAAATTATCATATTGTTTACGCAGAAAATTACCGGGCATGAAAATGGTTCCTTTAACTTTCCCTTCACATGCACATGCGTGCATGCATTAGAGGGACACGAAAGAAAATCTGATATCATCATATATTCTTCCATATTTCGAAACTTCGGTTTATAGATCAAATCGTCGGTCCGATCAAAAAATCATTGTCATATAAAAACTCCGCCGCGACGAGACCTACGGAACTAAATCTCATATTGATATGGTCTGATGGCCTTTTTTTCGTGCAAATAGTTACCGGCACGAGCTAAGTAAGTTATCAGCTCCGGTGTGTGTCTTATCATGTTGTTCACACATGAGTTACCGTGGTATGTTCTCAATAACATTTTTTACCGAGGCAAAGTTACCATGGTGTTTGTGCGTGAGTTATCATGCCCACGGTTCGTATATTATCACACTATTTACACATAAATTATCGAGTGTATATTTTCAAACAACTTCATCCCCCATGGTCAAAGTTACCACGATGTTTATAGTGGATTATCAAGTCTACGCTGTGTATATTACCTTTTTTATTTACACAAAAGTTATTAAGAGAGGGTATGTTTTCGAACAACTTCCTCACCTCCCCCCACCGGCCTCCTCGGGTCAAAGTTACCGGTGTTTGTGCATGCGTTATCATGTATATGGTACATATAGTACCAAGCTATTTACACGAAAGTTATCAGGGGTATGTTTTCAACAAAGCCATCCGGGTCAAAGTTATCGTGGTGTTTGTGTATGAGTTACCAGGTCTGTTGTGTGTGTGGTACCATGATTTTTGTACACAATTTACAATGCTATTTTTCAACAACACTTCACACACAAGGCTTAAGTCAAAAGTAGTTACCATGTCTGGGCTAAGTAAGTTATCAACATCGTTGTGTGTATAGTACACATGAGTTACCGGGGGAGTGCGGTTCAACAGGTGTTTTCCCCGGTCAAAAAATTATCACACTTCGGCTAGGTAAGTTATCAGCTCTGTTGTGCGCATATTAACATGTTATTTTTTCATATAAGTTAACGGTGTATGTTTGTCAATATTTTTTTTTCTTGGGTCAAAAAGTTATCACGATGTTTGTGTGAGAATTATCAACCATGCCGTGAGTGTATTACCATGCATTTACATGAAAGTTACCGGGGTATATTCTCACCAAATCACGCGGTCAAAAATTACTGTCTAGTTTGTACTTAAGTTATCAAGTAAACGATGTGTATTTTATCATGCTATTTATACAGAATTGTCGGGAGTATATTATTCAACAACTTTTTTTTCTGGGTTAATTTTTTTGTGGTGTTTGCACGTAAGATAAAAAAAGAAGATACAAAATCAGTGGAGAAATTGCAGATCAAAAAATCACCTAGTATTAGCGCTTCTGGAGCTCGGGTAAATGGCAAGAGCCAGCAAAAATAGCAGCAAATCTAGGCTGATCCAAAAATTACCATTCTATTTTGTAGTGCTAGTTAAGTCAAGTAAAGACATGCATAAGAACAAGTGAAACAGCTTCAGTTGGTACGATGGTTTGGGCATTGGTACCTAGTCTGATGGGTAACAGGTTCGAGTCACCGTTTTGATGAATTAATTTTTCTCGATCCCTTTTATCCAGCGGTGGCCATCAATCAGGAGAAAAAATTAAGTGGACGTGCGGGAGATCCCGGAATTAGTGGGAGATCAGGACGTAAACTCAACCGTAGAATTAGGATCCAACGACGTGTGATGTGTGTGGATCTGTCGCTAAAATCCGGACGGCAGGATTTTAGCTTTTCCGATAGTTAATTGACGCCTGATTTCCTTTTTTTTTTAGAGAAACAGCAGGACTCTGCTGCGTCGTTTTATTGATTTTCAAAGACATGATACAAAGTCCAGGACGCCTGATTTTGTCGTGCGTACAACCAGTAATACGACATACTCCATCCGTTGCAATTGTAGCCTGTAAGGGCGGAATAACCACTATCAGTTGATTAGTTAATGGTGGATAGTTATTAAATGAGAGAAAGGGATGGGGAAGAAATATAATTTTTAATGTATAAGCTTCTACTTCTAGAACTTGGCTTACTTACGCGGATCGATATTGTTCACAAGTTTCTGTCCCTTACTTTAAGAAACACGACATCATCCATTTAAGACGTATTGAGAGCAATGGATATGGACGTATGGTGTGGTTGATTTAGGTCACCATAGGCTAAGCAATCAATCTTCTCTTACTTCTTAATCATTATCTGTGTAATAAGCGTCGGGAGAAGGGCGGCCAATCATCTATGTCACATGGTGCAAATTGGTTGGCCGCGGTGAGAAATTTTTTTGAATATAAAGTTGTAGATAAAGATGATGATTTTTTTGACATATCTTTTTAGATGGAGGTGAGGACCTCATGTATTTCCTTTTAAATAAAACGTGCGCACAACTTCTTCCAAGTGGCCCCACAGGGTGGCGCCCCAACCACTAGTAATCTGTGTAACGTTGGTATAATGACCCTCCATGAAAGTGACAAAAACATAATCAAATCTTTGTACTGGAAGAGCCGTATAATCGGCAAGTATTAAGTGAAGCAATTTTTGTTTAATGATAGCGGACATGTATACTTATTTGAATCAATCAAACATGACATCCTGCTTAGGTATTATTGTTATTTTACTAGGCTAGCTCAACAGGCGCTTATGGAATCAGAGATCTGCTTGAGACAAGTGACGCTGAATTGTCTTGATCCTATTCATCAAAGTAACTTAGTCTAGTTGCTTGTTGACTGAAACAAGCGAGAGAACAAGTACAACTCGAAAATAGTATTTTCAGGGGCAAAATGTTAAAAGAATGCCTTACTATTCTCGGTAAGCAGCACCATACTATATTCGCTCGGTCCCTGCGTGGACTTGCGTGGCACAGTATCTTTCCCTTTCAGATCTTTGCCACTGGTTATTGTTTTTTAGGGCTTCATTATCAAGCCGTCAGCTTCCTTCAACCTTCTGAAAAATCAGCACCTTGCATTGCGGTGCATATTTGTTTGTTTATATGTGGGACTTGTTCCCCGCTGCTGCCGTTCAAGTAAGCGGGACGACGCGGGTTGATATTTGACAATCATTATTTGCATCACAGTTTGTTCTCCAGTGTGTCATAAAAAAAAACTGGCGTTGATTCGGTCTTACTTCTCTTGGATAGAAAGTGATTAGCTCCCACTATAGTACTCCATCTGTAAATAAATATAAAAGCGTTTAGATTATTAAAATAGTGATCTAAATGCTTTAATATTTCTTTACAGAGGGAGTATTAAGCAAGGTGTAGAGATTTAAGAGGTCATGGTATAACACACCTTTTCTTCTTCTTAATTTCAAAGTTCCAATAGAGAAAGGCCTGGAATTCTAGAGTTCTGCTAGAGAAAATGATGGGAATCTGTTAGAATCAGCTAAGATCTTTTTAGGAGATTAAATAGATGTTCGTGATGCTGCCTGCCTAGGGTTTACATCATGGATGTGCAATAAGATTTAGTTATTGGAGCTGGTCACCATATTGCAGCCAATACTGAAGTACATTAAGTGACTTCATCCCTTTCATTTCTTTTCCGGTGTCACACTCGCATGCCTACCAATATCACTACCACTATAAAAATATGTCAACTTGCACTACTGCAGGTTGCTGTTAACGCGACACTATGATCAGAGACCCTTTGATGAAACTGTGTGCGATGCAATAATCGCAAACGGTGGTGTAAAAGAACCATAAAAAAGGTGCAAAACATTTGCGATGCAGGATGCATCAAACACAGTTCTGATATTGCATGTGCGATGCAGGGCATACGGTTCAGTTTAATGAATTGTTTGCGATGAGACAAAACAAAAGAAACGGGCAGCCAGATGAAGGCGTGTGCCATATACAACATACGGTTCACTCGGGTGAACTATTTGTGATGGGGAGGAACAATAAAAACGGCCAGCTAGACAATTGTGTGTGTGCGATTGAGGGCATACGCTTCAGAAGGATTAACTGTTTGCGATTAGGCAACAAAATAGAAACGGGTCAGCCAGATCAAAGTGTCTGCGATTGATGGCATACACTTCACACGGATGAACTGTTTGCGATTAGCCACAACAAACAGAAACAGTTAGAGAGATCAACGTGTGTGCGCTATACAGGCAAACACATTCTAATTAAAAGAAGCGTGCATGATGGTAATAACGAGCGTGCACGGTTGTTGGAATAAGACGTGTGCTGATATTGCCTATTACGGTGCACCTTATGGTGCAAACGCCACGTATGCGGCCAAGAAGGTGTGCCCACGTTACGCCTTTCGAGAATACTGCCGCACTTATAACCGTCAATAAATTTTGAGCATGCGTCCCGTCACATTCCAAATTACTGCCACACTGTATTTAATTGCAAACCTGTTCACATCGATCAAAACCTAAACAGTTTCACACTTAGGAGTGTATTAGTACTCGTTTATAAATATTACTACTCCAAGATGATTGCACATTTCTTCTCAACTCCTCATCCACAAAAACAAACAAGTCATTCATCATCGTTCCCTTGCGTCTACCATGGCCAGCGGGAGTTCTGGGACGAGAGATTGCCACCAGGGAGATGCGAGCATGGAAGGGGAAGCACGAGAGATGTCCCGCCTCACCGTGAAAGCAGCCGGCATGTCCTGCCGCGCGGCCGTAGCAGCACAGAGGTCCCGCCGCGCCGTTGATGCAGCAGACTAGCCCGACCGTTCTGCGGAAGCAGAAGAGATGTCCCGCCGCGCCGCGAATGCAGCAGAGATGTCCTCCCGCGCCGCGTCAGCCTGGGAAAATGTCTCGCAGGCAGGTGAGGATTCTTACAGGCGCATGCATGCGATCGTCCATAGCCAGATGGATCAGATCTCTGGCTGGGCGAGGTTGCAGGACGACATGAAAGCCTCTTTTGAACAGGCTACCAGCGTCATCCGGCAACTAAATGAGAGCAATGTGAAGCTCCTAGCCGAGCACGACCTGCTGAGGGCGAAGATCGCCGGAAATGCGGAGCAGCAGGAGGAGACCACTGTCTTGTTCAAGAGGACCGGCATCATCGTCGAGAAACTTATGGACGAGAATGCCATGCTGCTCAGAAGGCTGGTGGAGGAATTCGTGGATACTCTCAAGAAGCATCTTGAAGACAAGAAAGAGCTCATCACCGCTCACCACGGAGACTAGTTCCCGCGGCCTGCAGCAACGCATCAAGAAAGTAGAGATCAGTGAGCCAGATCGTTGTCTTCCTTCTTCTTTTATCCTTGTGTATTTCGGGCGTCGCCGCATGTGTCTTTTTCAAATTATGTTCCTAAATATGTAAGACAATTATTATCCATTGTCATCATCCTTATATTCATCATGCTTGCTATAAGTTGCAGTCGATGCTATATAGGTCCGTCGGATCTTACATCAACATCCGTGCAATTTTTTTTTCCAGATTTTCATTTTTCTCTCTTAATCTCAGTCCAGTGAGACATATAGCCACGCCGTAGAACAGGGGCTCGGGCGCCATTAATGGAGACGTTGAGAGGAAAGTGTGCGGCGGGTAGAGGTCAAAGGGCTCTCCTCCCGATGAGCACGCGCAGGGGTCTGATCGCATGCCTCCCATACTCAAATAGCTACCCCGCAAGACTCCTCCTAGCCAATAAAAAAAGGGACGCGTGGCGGCACGTAATTGGTAAGTAGAACGCCCGTGGTTTCAATAATGCTTGTGTTTCTGATTTGTAGCGTGACAACACTTGTCCCAAAATGACTTTGCTGATTGTTAATGTGTGCGCCTTAGCAAATCGGACAGAAAAATTATCACAACACGTTGGTGCCATGTCATGACGCCATGCCAGGTTTCATGATTTTCAGGCTTTTTTTGGAATTACTGAAATTAAAAAACCAAGTTTCTCAATCTTTCCGGCCGAGTCACGACGCCCAGATGTTTGAATTTCATTCCCATTTGTTGCATGGGACCTAGAATTTCACCCAAGGACACACATGTGATTTTTTAACCAACTTTGGTCCACTAGAGCATGTGCTTGTAGTTTAAATTTGAATTATGCACATTAAATGCCCAGAAATTCAATTAATGTATAAAAAGGCCAAACGAACCTGGAATAATTCCAAAATTTAGCACGATACTTCCATTTGGTCTAATCTGTCTGTGTAAAAAAAATCAAGGCGGGAGAAGGCAGTGTACATATGTCGTTTCACACACGGAGGTGACACGTTCCCTCTCGGAACCACGAGCCTTCTTAAGAGAAACTCCGGTTTGCAAGAAGCTTACACGAAAGCTTGTCCCAATTCGGCCAAAAAATTTACCGCAGCAGGTTGGTGCCATGTCATGACACCATGCCAAGTTTCATGATTTTCAGGCAGGTTTTGGATTTACATGAATTAAAAAAACAAGTTTCTCAATCTTTCCGGCCGAGCCACGACGCCCAGATGTTTGAATTTCATTCTCATTTCTTGCATGAGACCTAGAAATTCACCCAAGGACATACATGTGACTTGTCAACCAACTTTGGTGCAGTGGAGCATGTGCTTGTAGTTGAAATTTAAAATATGCACATTAAATGCCCAGAAATTCAATTAAAAAAAAGGCCAAACGAACCCGGAATAATTCCAATATTTAGCATGATACTTCTATTTGATCTAATCTACCTGTGTAAAAAAATTAAGGCGGGAGAAGGCAGTGTACGTATGTCGTTTCGCACACGGAGGTGACACGTTTGCTCTCGGAACCACGAGCCTTCTTGAGGTAAGCTCCAGTTTGCAAGAAGCTTACACCAAAGCTTGTCCCAATTTGGCCAAAAAATTTACCGCATCATGTTGGTGCCATTTCATGATACGATGCCAAGTTTCATCATTTTCAGGCGTGTTTTGGATTTACATGAATTAAAAAAATCAAGTTTTCAATCTTTCTGGCCAAGCAACGACGCTCAGATGTTCGAATTTCATTCTCATTTATTGCATGGGACCTAAAAATTTACCCAAGGACACACATGTGATTTTTCAATCAATTTTGGTGCACTGGATCATGTGCTAGTAGTTCAAATTTGAATTATGCACATTAAATGCCCAGAAATTCAATTAATGTATAAAAAAGGCCAAACGAACCCGGAATAATTCCAAAATTTGGCACGATACTTCTATTTGGTCTAATATGCCTGTGTAAAAAATTAAGGTGGGAGAAGGCAGTGTACGTATGTCGTTTCGCATACGAAGGTGACACGTTCCCTCTCGGAACAACGAGCCTTCTTGAGGGAAGCTCAATTTGCAAGAAGCTTTCACCAAAACTTGTCCCAATTCGGCCAAAAAATTTACCGCAGCATGTTTGTGCCATGTCATGACACCATGCCAAGTTTCATAATTTTCAAGCGTGTTTTGAATTTACATGAATTAGAAAAAACTAAGTTTCTCAATCTTTCCGGCCAAGCCACGAAGCCCAGATGTTTGAATTTAATGCCCATTTTTTGCATGGACCTAGAAAAATCTCCCAAGGACACACATGTGATTTTCAACCAACTTTGGTGCACTTGAGCATATGCTTGTAGTTCAAATTTGAATTATGCACATTAAATGCCCAGAAACTCAATTAATGTATAAAAAAGGCCAAACGAACCCGGAATAATTCCAAAACTTAGCACGACACTTCTATTTGATCTAATCGACATGTTTAAAAAATAAGGCGGGAGAAGGCAGTGTACGTATGTCGTTTTGCACACGGAAGTGACATGTTCCCTCTCGGAACCACAAGCCTTCTTGAAGGAAGCTCCGGTTTGCAAGAAGCTTATACCAAAGCTTGTCCCAATTCGGCCCAAAAATTTACCGCAGCATGTTGGTGCCATGTCATGACACCATGTCAAGTTTCATCATTTTCAGGCGTGTTTTGGATTTACAGGAATTAAAAAACCAAGTTTCTCAATCTTTCCGGCCGAGTCACGACGCCCAGATGTTTGAATTTCATTCCCATTTGTTGCATGGGACCTAGAATTTCACTCAAGGACACACATGTGATTTTTCAACCAACTTTGGTCCACTAGAGCATGTGTTTGTAGTTAAAATTTAAATTATGCAAATTAAATGCCCAGAAATTTAATTAATGTATAAAAATGCCAAACAAACCTGGAATAATTCCAAAATTTAGCACGATACTTCTATTTGGTCTAATCTATCTGTGTAAAAAAATTAAGGCAGGAGAAGGCAGTGTACATATGTCGTTTCGCACACGGAGGTGACACGTTCCCTCTCGAAACCACGAGCCTTCTTAAGAGAAGCTCCGGTTTGCAAGAAGCTTACACGAAAGCTTGTCTCAATTCGGCCAAAAAAATTACCGCAGCAGGTTGGTGCCATGTTATGACACCATGCCAAGTTTCATGATTTTCAGGCAGGTTTTGAATTTACATGAATTAAAAAACAAGTTTCTCAATCTATCCGGCCGAGCCACGACGCACAGATGTTTGAATTTCATTCCCATTTCTTGCATGAGACCAAGAAATTCACCCAAGGACATACATGTGATTTGTCAACCTACTTTGGTGCAGTGGAGAATGTGATTGTAGTTGAAATTTAAAATATGCACATTAAATGCTCAAAAATTCAATAAAAAAAGGCCAAACGAACCCGGAATAATTCCAAAATTTAGCTCGATACTTCTATTTGATCTAATCTACCTGTGTAAAAATTAAGGTGTGAGAAGGCAGTGTACGTATGTCGTTCGCACACAGAGGTGACACGTTTCCTCTCGGAACCACGAGCCTTCTTGAGGGAAGCTCCAGTTTGCAAGAAGCTTACACCAAAACTTGTCCCAATTTGGCCAAAAAAATTACCGCAGCTTGTTGGTGCCATGTCATGACACCATGTCAAGTTTCATCATTTTCAGGCGTGTTTTGGATTTACATGAATTAAAAAAATCAAGTTTTTCAATCTTTCCGGTCGAGCAACGACGCTCAGATGTTCGAATTTCATTCTCATTTCTGGCATGGGACCTAAAAATTTACCCAAGGACACACATGTGATTTTTCAACCAATTTTGGTGCACTGGAGCATGTGCTAGTAGTTCAAATTTAAATTATGCACATTAAATGCCCAGAAATTCAATTAATGTATAAAAAAGGCCAAACGAACCCGGAATAATTCCAAAATTTAGCACGATACTTCTATTTGGTCTAATCTGCCAATGTAAAAAAATTAAGGTGGGAGAAGGCAGTGTACGTATGCCGTTTCGCATACGGAGGTGACACGTTCCCTCTCGGAACAACGAGCCTTCTTGAGGGAAGCTCCACTTTGCAAGAAGTTTTCTCCAAAGCTAGTCCCAATTCGGCCAAAAAATTTACCGCAGCATGTTGGTGCCATGTCATGACACCATGTCAAGTTTCATAATTTTCAAGCGTGTTTTGAATTTACATGAATTAGAAAAAACCAAGTTTCTCAATCTTTCCGGCCAAGCCACGACGCCCAGATGTTTGAATTTCATGCCCATTTTTTGCATGGACCTTGATATTCTACCAAGGACACACATGTGATTTTCAACCAACTTTGGTGCACTTGAGCATGTGCTTGTAGTTCAAATTTGAATTATGCACATTAAATGCCCAGAAACTCAATTAATGTATAAAAAAGGCCAAACGAACCCGGAATAATTCCAAAACTTAGCACGACACTCATGTACTAGTTGCATGTTCACTGTACATAAATATAAAAGCAATTCAAACACCATCCTTTCCCGCTGTAACACCATTTTGTCTTTTAAAACATCATGAAAAAATCAGGTATACCACAAACTGTTTACTAGAAAGAATCATGTGGGATGCGATGTAAAATATCTTGGCGCACCGTCTTGTCTAGCTTACGCAGGAAGCTTCGTCGTCTACATTCCACCTCCCCTGCTTGAACCACACTAGCGCGCCAGTTTCTCGCGGCACCAAGAATTTTTTTTTGCCACCACGGAAATATATATCTCCCCGCCCCCTACCTCCCACCAAAAGCCACATTTCCACTGTTCCTCCTTGCTTTCCAAGTTCAAACCTTCACTGCTGCTTACTAGCAGCTCAGCCTCCTCGCCGACGACCCTTCTTCTTGCAGCGCCGCCTCCTCGCCGGTGACCCTTCTTCTTGCAGCGCCGCCTCCTCGCCGGCGACCCTTCTTCTTCTACGCGGCCTCCTCGCCGCCGACCCTTCTTCTTGATGTGCGGCCTCGTCGATATGGTCAGGTAATACACACCCCACCCACACCATCCTCCTCCTTTCCCATCCCACATGCCCCGACCGACGGCGCTACACCTTCTGCCGAAATCACCGTCCCCCTCCTCCAATTAAGCGCTGTCCACAACCATTTTGCACGTAGTATAACGTGGAGCTCAGTAGCATGTGGCCGCACGCGCGCACGAGGTCGCTATGGCTGCCATGTGTGCCGACCGCCAGATCTTGGAGGAGCACCTCGTCTTCGAGGCCACCGTCGACACCTTCACGCGGTTGTCTACATTAAAATACAGTTCGTGCTGTTTTCTCGAGGCCACCGCCAGTGCCTTCTAGTGATTTGTCCTCTATAATGTTAATATGCAATCTGATGTTCAGTTAACATTTTGGTCCTCTGAAATGTAATGTTCAGCTAACACTTTGGTCCAACAATTGCTACATTTCGTAGTACTATTCTCAAGCATTCTTTGTTTTGTTAACTGTCTTATATTCTAGTACATGTTTCTATTCTGCAATGTCGTGCTCAGCTAACTATTTTGGTTCATTTGGCCTGCTGTCTATTTAACTGTTTGGTTCAGTTCTGTAATTCGATTTTCATTTGCTGTGGGTACAATTTTGTATTGGTATGCATGTGAAATAAATCGAATTTGGCTGTACTCAATACATATTCTACTGATAGTATGGCAATTCTCAGTTAACCTGATCAAGATCTTCCTTATGTGTATTGCAGGGAAACAATGGGAGACACTGCGGTTTACCATCGAGGTTTGTTCAAGCATGGTCATTTGGCTAATAGCACATTATTGTGCAGTTGCAGGAATCATTCTAATATTTAGGTTTCTTACAATTTGGTCTTGCACATGTTGGTCCTGCTGTCAGAGGCTTAGACCCACTGTTCAACCCATTTTGCATATGGGGAAATGAGATGTCCATGAATACCAGTCAAGTCAAGAAACTCAAATTGTTAGGATGAAGAAACTTGCAACTAATAACAATAAGATCTTTGTTTGCACAATGAAGAAGACATCAGTCAACTATAGGATGGTACTAACTCTTTTACCTTGTTTTTACCCCTTGCGCCATTTTAAAATTTATAACAGCGATTTATGCATACCTTTGTTTTCAGTACTTTTCAAAGCAGTTCACCAATGATTACCTCTCAAACCACCTGCATGGTCAAGAGGCGAGGAAGGTATTCATTCAACACCCACGGTACAATATTGAAGTCTTGCTGAAGAGGACAAAGGTTGGGTGGGCAATTATCCATAGCCACTGGCCTAAAGTTGCAAGGACATTCAACATCACTGAAAGCCTCAATATTTGCCTTCCGCTTCTGTAGTTTCCCAGATGAGATTCATCTGTCTATTTACCGTGTACGATGCTACTTTCCAAAGGTTTTTGATGTTGCATGTGAAACTTGGTGCTGTTGTGTAATGGCGAATCGAAAGTGCGAAGCTATCTGATGTAATTCAATTATGAAATCATGGTTGCTGTTATACGGATATGAAATATCTGATGTGTTTTATAAGAAATATCAATTTGATTAGTACATGGATTATCAATAATAGGCTAATTACCATGCTTATTGGGGTTTTCTATTGCAGACGGTTACTCAGATAGCACCGTGGGCGACAAACAACCCACACGGTTTCTAGAAAGTAGGCGTGTTCGATCAACTAACAATCACACACGGCTTCGGCAGAGAACTGTTTGCGTTAGGGCACCTTGCACAAACGTTTCCACACAAAGAACTGTGTGTGATATACATACAAATGGAAATGATTTTCTAGGATTCACCGTGTGGGATGTACATACGAACGGAAACAATTGGGTTTTGATGCCCCGCCAGATCGCACACGAGCCAGCCTGTGAGCCAGGAGGGCCTATCCCCGACGGTTTCTGGGTCGTGTGGGAAGGACCCACCTATCGCCCACACTCACTTGGCGACGGTTCCAAACGTCGTTGCGGAAAGGGGTTAAAAACCGTTTTTATAGCGCGTCGTTGTACTACTCTTGTGACCTTTTGTTAGTTACCCTGAAAGAAATGGTCATAAATCTACGACCATTTCAGACCAACTGGTCACAAGCTGTTCGGGGGGCTCCAAACCCTAAAACATAACGACCATTTTGGTCAGAAAGGTCGTAATTTTCATACACGAAATGGTCATAAAGTAGATAGCACTAGTCCGCTGCCTTATTTCTAGCTGATCACGACCAATATAGATGGGCATAGCCTTGTAAATTCCGATGCATTGCTATGACTAGGCACCACCTCATCAGTTTTGCCTATGTGTCATGTCTATATGTCAATTTTTGCCTATGTGTCATGTCCATGTGTCAATTTTTGCTCTAGGTTGTGAAGCAGCCTACATTTCTGTAATTCCTAAAATTCCAAAAAATTCTCATAAATTCTTTGGATCATATATTCCTGAAATATGTCAAAACCCTTCCTTCCCTAGTTAAAAAATAATTCAACAATATTCATTTTCCTATTCTGTTCAAAACATCACTTTGTGAATGGAGTGCTATTTATATTTTCTTGATTGCCCTCAAAATTTTTGGGCACTCTTTCCTATCCAAATCATTGCCTCATGAAAAAATGCAGCTCGATTTGCCAAGTAAATCTTCCTCAACAAATTTCCAAAGTTTTTTTTTCAGCTAGAAGCTTCACAAAGTAAGTACTAGATAGCAATACCCTAATGAATTGAATTTTTGCCACATCTTCTATTTTCCCAAATCATAGCTCTCCACAAAATTTGAGCCCCATCTAACAATCCATGTGAGCCCACCATCCAATCTTTGTTTCTGTTAATATCTTCAGTTTGTGAAGCAACTACATTTTATATTCCTTTATAATTGCTGAAAATTTACTAGGACATGACCCTGCCCATAGAACCTCCATCCACCAAATTTTAGCTCATTTAATTTAGCCAATTTCCCTCAATATTTTTCCCAATTATTTGTTCAATAGAGAGCATTGTGAAGTAAGTCCATTTTTATTTATCCAAATGGCATGAAATTTTTACAGTGCATGTATATGCCCAAATTATCATCCTCCTCCAAATTGCAGCTCAATCCAATCATCTATGAGGGCCTAGCTTCAATTTCTATTTTCTGTCCTGATTGGCACATTGCAAAGTAAGTGCTATCTAGGCCCCTCCTATTGCCCTTAAAAAATTAATCAATATTCCATATCCAAATCATTGCCACATGCCAATATTCAGCTCCATTTGCCTAGTAAATCTTCCTCAGCAAATTTCCAAAGTTTCTGTTCAGCTAGAGGCTTTGTGAAGGAAGTACTAGCTAGGATTATCCAAATTCTGAGATTTTTCCAAATATTCCATATTCTCAAATCATCACTCTCCACAAAATTTGAGCTCTATCCAGCAATCCATATGAGCTCATCATCCAATCTTTTATTCTCGTCATATTTTCAGTTTGTGAAGCAACTACATTTTATATTGCTTTATAATTGCTGACAATTTACCAGGACATTTCCCTGCCCATAGAACCTCCCTCCACCAAATTTTAGCTCATTTAATTTAACCAATTTCCCTCGCTATTTTTCCTAATTTTCTGTTCAGTGGAGAACATTGTGAAGGAAGTACCATTTTTATTTATCCAAATGGTATGAAAATTTTACACCTTCATATGCCCAAATTACCATCCTCCTCCAAATTGCAGCTCAATTCAACCATCTATGTGAGCCCAGCTTCACTTTCTATTTTCAGTCCAGATTGGCACATTGCAAAGCAAGTGCTATCTTGACCCGTCCTATTGCCCTCAAACTTTTTGGGCAATCTTCCATATCCAAATAGTTGCCACATGCCAATATTCAGCTCCATTTGCCTAGTAAATCTTCCTTAGCAAATTTCCAAAGTTTATATCCAAAGAGAAGCTTTGTGAAGGAAGTACTAACTAGGATTATCCAAATGATCAGAGATTTTTCCAAATCTTCCATGTGCTCAAATAATCACTCTCCGCAAAATTTGAGCCTATCCAACAATCCATGTGAGCACATCATCCGATCTTTTATTCTGATCGTATTTTAAGTTCGTGAAGAAATTATATTTTATATTACTTAATTATTTCTTAAAATTTACCAGGGCATGTTGATACCTATATAACTTCCCTCCAACAAATTTGAGCTCATTTCATTAGCCAATTTCTCTAAATAATTTCTCCAAGTTTCCGTCGAGAGAAGACCATTGTGAAGGAAGTATCACTTTGGCATGTCCAAATGGTATCAAATTTTTATAGTGCTTTCCTATGCCCAAGTGACCATCCTCCACCAAATTTCAGCTCAATCCATTTATTCATTTGGGCCTAGCTTCAACATCCATATTTCCGTTCGACGAAGGTGGCAACGATTTGTTGATGCGAGGGGCGTCGAAGCTCATGGTGTGGGGCCGTGATGCTGCCGGGTAGTGGCCACTGGTCATGCACACGATGATGGTGTCGCAAGGTCGTCGGGGGTTGCAGCAGAAGGTGATGCTGCAATAGTCATCGGTGATGCAACATATCATCGCCAGGGACCGCCGGTGCTGTGATCCAACATCGTCGGGACCGACGGAGTTGCCATGAAGCATTGTCGGGCCGTCAGTGTTGTGATGTAATATCATCGGGGTCGCCGGAGTTGCAACGAAGCCTCCCCGAGTTAGTCAATATGGTATAATATTTTTGAGAAATGAAGTGGTGCCCTTTTCCAACAAATATTGGATAAGTTATTTACATTGGTGAGAAAATATACAAGAGAAACAAAGGAAAACATACACAATTGCATAGCTTAATTATGATTGGTGGAAACATGTGTGCCATGGATCGATGACATGGCACAAATCCATCCATCCATCTCTTCATCCCACATCCATCCACCCACCCGCTGTCTCTCGCCCGATGTGGAGAGAGAGAGAGAGAGAGAGAGAGAGCTCCTCCCCATCCAGACCGCTGCCGCCATCTCCCTCCCCATCTCCCTGGCCCTTGTGTTGCCCGCTGATGTCTACTACGCAACCTTCTTCTTGTAGACGTTGTTGGGCCTCCAAGTGGAGAGGTTTGTAGGACAGTAGCAAATTTCCCTCAAGTGGATGACCTAAGGTTTATCAAACCGTGGGAGGCGTAGGATGAAGATGGTCTCTCTCAAGCAACCCTGCAACCAAATAACAAAGAGACTCTTGTGTCCCCAACACACCCAATACAATGTTAAATCGTATAGGTGCACTAGTTCGGCGAGAGATGGTGATACAAGTGCAATATGGACGGTAGATAAGAGTATTTGTAGTCTGAAAATGTAAAAACAGCAAGGTACCAAGTGGTAAAAGTAAGCGTAAACGGTATTGCAATGCTAGGAAACAAGGCATAGGGTTCATACTTTCACTAGTGCAAGTTCTCTCAACAATAATAACATAATTGGATCACATAACTATCCCTCAACATGCAACAAAGAGTCACTCCAAAGTCACTAATAGCGGAGAACAAACGAAGAGATTATGGTAGGGTACTGAAACCACCTTAAAGTTATTCTTTCCAATCAATCCATTGGGCTATTCCTATAAGTGTCACAAACAACCCTAGAGTTCGTACTAGAATAACACCTTAAGATACAAATCAACCAAAACCCTAATGTCACCTAGATACTCCAATGTCACCTCAAGTATCCGTGGGTATGATTATACGATATGCATCACAAAATCTCAGATTCATCTATTCAACCAACACATAGAACCTCAAAGAGTACCCCAAAGTTTCTACCGGAGAATCACGACAAAAACGTGTGCCAACCCCTATGCATAGGTTCATGGGCGGAACCCGCAAGTTGGTCACCAAAACATACATCAAGTGGCACGTGATATCCCATTGTCACCACAGATAAACACGGCAAGACATACATCAAGTGTTCTCAAATCTTTAAAGACTCAATCCGATAAGATTACTTCAAGGGGAAAACTCAATTGCTTACAAGAGAGTAGAGGGGGAGAAGAAACATAAGATCCAACTATGATAGCAAAGCTCGCGATACATCAAGATCGTGCCAAATCAAGAACACGAGAGAGAGAGATCAAACACATAGCTACTGGAACATACCCTCAGCCCCGAGGGTGAACTACTCCCTCCTCGTCATGGAGAGCGCCGGGATGATGAAGATGGCCACGGTGAGGGTTCCCTTCTGAAGTCTTTGGAACAGGGGTCCCGGTTGGTTTTTGCTGGCTCTGGAGGTTTGCGGCGGCGAACTCCCGATCTAATCTCTGTTCTGGAAGTTTTAGGGTACGTGGAGTTATATAGGCGGAAGAAGCACGTCAGGGGAGCCACGAGGGCCCCACGAGGCAGGGGGCGCGCCCTACGGGGGTGGGCGCGCCCCCACCCTTGTGGCTTCCTCCTTCCTTCCTTGACGTGGGGTCCAAGTCCATCCGGTAGCTTTCCTTCCAAAAATAACTTCTCCAGTTGATTTCGTTCCGTTTTGACTCCGTTTGATATTACTTTTCTTCGAAATACTGAAATAGGCAAAAAACAGCAAATATGGGATGGGCCTCCGGTTAATAGGTTAGTCCCAAAAGTAATATAAAAGTGGAAAATAAAGCCCAATATTGCCCAAAACAGTAGATAATATAGCATGGAGCAATAAAAAATTATAGATACGTTGGAGACGTATCACCCGCGCGTGCACAACCTCCGTCCCCTGCTGCTCTCCTTGCCGGCCTTCCTCCCTTGCCGGGCTCCCTGCTCCGCCTCGACCGGCCAGCGCGCCGCCGTGACCGGCCAGCCCAAGCTCGCATTGCCCGCTTTGTCCGTGCCTGAGACGACCTCCTCGACGCCTAGCTCTTCTGCGGGCCAAAGTTCTTGCTGGCGGCCTCCACCTCGTGCTCGAGCCGCCCTTCGCGCGCCCCTTCCCCTCGGCTAGATCCGATCGCCTGCCGTCTCTAACCTTGCGGCCTCTCGTTGATCTGCTGCACGAACACAGTTGGATGCTTTTCCAGGACGGTTCATCTCCCTCCAGCTCCTGTCTAGGGTTCGCCGGATCTGGCCGCCTCTCTCTCTCTTCCCCTACTCTCTATTTGTCATGATTTCTCTATCTGAATCTCTCTCTCTTTCTTTCTCTGCAGGCACCCATGAAGGCGAAGATGGCTCCTCACCGGCGATGAGGATGCCTGGACTACTAGGGTGGTAGCCGCCAGGGCTTCTTCTTCTCCAAGCTTCGGCCCCGGCAATGGCGGTGACGATCCAGTCCGTGAAGGCCCTGTTGGAAATATGCCCTAGAGGCAATAATAAATTAGTTATTATTATTATATTTCCTTGTTCATGATAATCGTTTATTATCCATGCTATAATTGTATTGATAGGAAACTCAAATACATGTGTGGATACATAGACAACACCATGTCCCTAGCAAGCCTCTATTGGCTAGCTCGTTGATCAATAGATGGTTACGGTTTCACGACCATGGACATTGGATGTCATTGATAACGGGATCACATCATTAGGAGAATGATGTGATGGACAAGACCCAATCCTAAGCATAGCACAAAGATCGTAGTTCGTATGCTAAAGCTTTTCTAAATGTCAAGTATCTTTTCCTTAGACCATGAGATTGTGCAACTCCCGGATACCGTAGGAATGCTTTGGGTGTACCAAACGTCACAACGTGAATCGGGTGACTATAAAGGTGCACTGGGTATCTCCGAAAGTGTCTCATTGGGTTGGCACGAATCGAGACTGGATTTGTCACTCCGTGTGACGGAGAGGTATCTCTGGGCCCACTCGGTAGGACATCATCATAATGTGCACAATGTGACCAAGGGGTTGATCACAGGATGATGTGTTACGGAACGAGTAAAGAGACTTGCCGGAAGCGAGATTGAACAAGGTATCGGGATACCGACGATCGAATCTCGGGCAAGTACAATACCGCTAGACAAAGGGAATTGTATACGGGATCGATTGAGTCCTCGACATCGTGGTTCATCCGATGAGATCATCGTGGAACATGTGGGAGCCAACATGGGTATCCAGATCCCGCTGTTGGTTATTGACCGGAGAACGTCTCGGTCATGTTCGCATGTCTCCCGAACCCGTAGGGTCTACACTTAAGGTTCGGTGGCGCTAGGGTTATAAAGGAAGCTTGTATGTGGTTACCGAATGTTGTTACGAGTCCCGGATGAGATCCCGGACGTCACGAGGAGTTCCGGAATGGTCCGGAGGTAAAGATTTATATATGGGAAGTCCTGTTTTGGTCACCGGAAAAGTTTGGGGTTTATCGATGCATCTGGGACCACCGGGAGGGTCACGGAGGTCCACCAAGTGGGGCCACCAACCCCAGAAGGTTGCGTGGGCCAAGTGTGGGAGGGAACCAGCCCCAAGGGGGCTGGTGCGCCCCCCACAAGAGGCCCAAGGCGCAAGGGAGAGTGGGAGGGGGCAAACACTAGGGCAGATGGGCCCTAAGGCCCATCTAGTGGGTGCCTCCCTCTCCCTCCCCTCTTGGCCGCCTCCCTTGATCCCATCTAGGGCTGCCGCCCCTCTAGGGGTGGGAACCCTAGAGGGGGCGCACCCTCCTCCCTTTTCCCCTATATATATGAGGCCTAGGGGCTGCCCATAACACATGAGTTCTCTCCCTCTTGGTGCAGCCCTGCCTCTCCTCCTCCTCCTCTCCCTTGGTGCTTGGCGAAGCCCTGCGGGATTGCCACGCTCCTCCATCACCACCATGCCATTGTGCTGCTGCTGGGTGGAGTCTTCCTCAACCTCTCCCTCTCTCCTTGCTGGATCAAGGCGTGTGAGACGTCACCGGGCTGTACGTGTGTTGAACGCGGAGGTGCCGTCTGTTCGGCACTAGGATCTCCGGTGATTTGGATCACGGCAGTCGACTCCTTCAACCCCGTTCTCTTGAACGCTTCCGCTTAGCGATCTACAAGGGTATGTAGATGCACTCTCCTTCCCTCGTTGCTAGTTTCTCCATAGATAGATCTTGGTGACACGTAGGAAAATTTTGAATTTACGCCACGTTCCCCAACAAAGGGTATCGAGCTAGGTCTATTGCGTAGATTCTTTGCACGAGTAGAACACAAAGTAGTTGTGGGCGTTGATTTTGTTCAATATGCTTCTTGTTACTAGTCCAATCTTGTTTCGACGGTATTGTGGGATGAAGCGGCGGACCGACCTTACACGTACTCTTACGTGAGATGTGTTCCACCGACCGATATGCACTTGGTGCATAAGGTGGCTAGCGGGTGCCGATCTCTCCCACTTTAGTCGGAACGGATTCGATGAAAAGGGTCCTTATGAAGGGTAAATAGCAATTGGCATATCACGTTGTGGTTTTGTGTAGGTAAGAAACGTTCTTGCTAGAAACCCAAAGCAGCCACGTAAACACATGCAAACAACAATTAGAGGACGTCTAACTTGTTTTTGCAGGGTATGCTATGTGATGTGATATGGCCAAGAAGAATGTGATGGATGATATGTGATGTATGAGATTGATCATGTTCTTGTAATAGGATTCACGACTTTCATGTCGATGAGTATGACAACGGCAGAATATAGGAGTTGTCTTTATTTATTGTATGACCTGCGTGTCATTGAACAACGCCATATAATTACTTTACTTTATTGCTAACCGGTAGCCATAGTAGTAGAAGTAATCGGTTGGCGAGACAACTTCATGGAGACACGATGATGGAGATCATGATGATGGAGATCATGGTGTCATGCCGGTGACGATGATGATCATGGAGCCTCAAGATGGAGATCAAAAGGAGCAATATGATATTGGCCATATCATGTCACTACTATATAATTGCATGTGATGTTTATTATGTTTATGCATCTTGTTTACTTAGAACGACGGTAGTAAATAAGATGATCCCTTACCTAAATTTCAAGAAGTGTTCTCCACATTTGTGCACCGTTACTTTCTGTTAAATGCTTCTAAGCACCACGTGATGATCGGGTGTGATGGATTCTTACGTTCACATACAACGGGTGTAAGACAGATTTACACAGCAAAAACACTTGGGGTTAACTTGACGAGCCTAGCATGTACGGACATGGCCTCGGGAACACAGAGACCGAAAGGTCGAGCATGAGTCGTATAGTAGATACGATCAACATGAAGATGTTCACCGACTCGACTAGTCCGTCTCACGTGATGATCGGACACGGCTTAGTTGACTCGGATCATGTAATCACTTAGATGACCGGAGGGATGTCTATCTCGAGTGGGAGTTCATAAGATGAACTTAATTATCTTGAACATAGTCAAAAGACCTTTTGCAAATTATGTCGTAAGCTCGCGCTTTAGTTCCACTTTGTTTAGATATGTTCCTAGAGAAAATATAGTTGAAAGTTGAAAGTAGCGATTATGCGGACAGAGAAAGCTTATGTCCTTAATGCACCGGTCAAGATCTTTGAACCCCAAAGCGTCGTGCGTGGATGTTGCGAACATCGGACATACACGTTTTGATAACTACATGATAGTTCGGTTAAACGGTTTAGAGTTGAGGCACGAAAGACGTTTTGAAATGTCGCGGAACATATGAGATGTTTGAGGGCTGAAATTAGGATTTCAAGCTCGTGCCCACGCCAAGAGGTATAAGACCTCCGGCGATTTTCTTAGCCTGCAAACTAAGGGAGAAAAGCTCAATCGTTGAGCTTGTGCTCGATTGTCTGAGCACAACAATCACTTGAATCGAGTGGGAGTTGATCTTCCGGATGAGAAAGTGATGTTTCTCCAAAGTCATTGCCACCAAGCTGCTAGAGCTTCGTGATGAACTATAACATATCGGGATAGATATGATGATCCTTGAAGTATTCGCGATGTTTGACACCGCGAAAGTAGAAATCAAGAAGGAGCATCAATTGTTGATGGTTGATGAAACCACTAGTTTCAAGAAGGGCAAGGGCAAGAAGGGACACTTCATGAAGCGGCAAATCGATTCTTGCTCCAAAGAAGAAACCCAAGGTTGAACCCAAACCCGAGACTAAGTGCTTACGTAATAAGGGGAACAGCGGAGCGGAACCACCCTAGATACTTGGTAGATGAGAAGGCTGGCAAGGTCGATAGAAGTATATTTGATATACATTATGTTAATGTGTACTTTACTAGTACTCCTAGTAGCACCAGGGTATTAGATACCGGTTCGGTTGCTAAATGTTAGTAACTCGAAATAAAAGCTACGGAATAAAAGGAGACTAGCTAAAGGTGAGCTGGCGATATGTGTTGGACTAGTTTCCAAGGTTGATATGATCAAAAATCGCACGATCCCTCTACCATCAAGATTAGTATTAAACCAGAATAATTATCATTTGGTGTTTGCGTTGAGCATAGACATGATTGGATTATGTCTATCGCAATACTGTTATTCATTTAAGGAGAATAATGGTTACTCTATTTATTTGAATAATACCTTCGATGGTCTTGCACCTAAATAAATGGTTTATTGAATCTCGATCGTAGTGATACACATTTTCATGCCAAAAGTATAAGATAGTAATGATAGTACCACTTACTTGTGGCACTGCCATGTAAGTCATGTTGGTGTATATGCATGAAGAAACTCCATACAGATGGATCGTTTAGACTCACTTGATTTTGAATCACTTGAGATATGCAAAACATACCACATGGGCAAGATGACTAAAAAGCCTCGGTTTCAGTAAGATGGAACAAGATAGCAACTTGTTGGAAGTAACACATTTTGATGTGTGCGGTACAATGAGTGCTTGAGGCATGCAGTGAATATCGTTATGTTATGACTTCACAGATGATTCGAGTAGATGTTGAGTATATTTACTTGATGAAACACAAATCTGAATTATTGAATGGTTCAAGTAATTTCAGAGTAAAGTTTAAGATCTTCGTGACAAGAGGATAGAATGATATGATCATAGAGATGAATATCTGAGTTACGAGCTTTGGCACGCAATTAAGACATTGTGGAAATTGTTTCACAATTAATACCGCCTGGAACACCATAGTGTGATGGTGTGTCCGAACATCATAGTTGCACCCTATTGGATATGGTGCGTACCATGATGTCTCCTATCGAATTACCACTATCGTTCATGGGTTAGGCATTAGAGACAACCGCACTCACTTTAATAGGGTACCACGTAATTCCGTTGAGATTACACCGTATGAACTATGGTTTAGAGAAACCTAAGCTGTCATTTCTTAAAAGTTTGGGGCTGCGACGCTTATGTGGAAAAGTTTCAGGTTGATAAGCTCGAACCCAAAGCGGACAAATGCATCTTCATAGTACACCCAAAACAGTTGGGTATACCTCCTAATTCAGATCCAGAAGCAATAAGGATTGCTTCTTGAATCGGGTCCTTTCTCGAGGAAAAGTTCGTCTCGAAAAGTTGAGTGGGAGGATGGTGGAGACTTGATGAGGTTATTGAACCGTCACTTCAACTAGTGTGTAGCGGGCACGTGAAGTTGTTCCGTGGCACCTACACCAATTGAAGTAGAAACTTATGACAGTAATCATGAAGTTTCGGATCAAGTCACTACCAAACCTCGTAGGACGACAAGGACGCGTACTGCTTCAGAGTGGTATGGTGATCCTGTCTTGAAGGTCATGTTGCTAGACAACAATGAACCTACGAGCTATGGAGAAGCGATGGTGGGCCCAAATTCGACAAATGGTTAGAGGCCATGAAATCCGAGATAGTATCCATATATCAGAACAAAGCATGGACTTTGGTGGACTTGCCCGATGATCGGCAAGCCATTGAGATGAATGGATCTTTAAGAAGAAGACGGATGTGGACGGTAATATCACCGTCTATGAAGCTCGACTTGTGGCGAAGAGTTTTCACAAGTTCAAGGAGTTGACTACGATGAGATTTTCTCATCCAGAAGCGGTGCTTAAGTCCGTCGGAATCATGTTAGCATAAGCTGCATTTATGAAATCTGGCAGATGGATGTCAAAATGAGTTTCCTTACCAGTTTTCGTAAGGAAAGGTTGTATGTGATACAATCGAGAAAGTTTTTGTCGATCCTAAGGATGCTAAAAGTTATGCCGGCTCCAGTGATCCTTCTAAGGACCGGAGTAAGCATCTCGGAGTTGGAATGTGCGCTTTGATGAGATGATCAAAGATTTTGGGTTTATACAAAGTTTATGAGAAACTTGTATTTCCAAAGAAGTGAGTGGGAGCACTATAGAATTTCTGATAAGTATATGTTGTTGACATATTGTTGATCAGAAATGATGTAGAATTTCTGGAAAGCATATAGGGTTGTTTGAAAGATGTTTTTCAATAAGAAACCTGGATTAGGCTACTTGAACAATAAGCATCAAGATCTATAAGATAGATCAAAATGTTTAATAATACTTTCAAATGAGCATGTACCTTGACATGATCTTGAAGGTGTTCAAGATGGATCGCCAAAGAAGGAGTTCTTGTGCGAGTTGTAAGGTATGGAGTTAAGAGTTAAAAGCTCGACCACGGCAGAAAAGAGAGAAAGGGCGAAGGTCGTCCCCTATGCTTCGGACATAGGCTCTATAGTATGCTATGTTGTGAATCGCAGGAAGTGTGCCTAGCCATGAGTCGATCGAGGGTACAAGAATGATCCAGGAATGGATCATTGGACAATGATCAAAATTGTCCTTGGAGTAAATAAGGACATGTTTCTTGATTATGGAGGTGATAAAGAGTTCAGCGTAAAGGGTTACGTCGATGCAAGCTTTAACACCTATCCGGAGTGACTCGAGTAGCAAACCGGATACGTATAGTGGAGCAACCATTTGGAATAGCTCCAAGTGGGCGTGGAAGCAGCATTTATAATATGACCTAGAAATTTGCAAAGCACACACGGATCTGAAAGGTTCGAGACCCGTTGACTAAAAACCCGTTGACTAAAACCTCTCTCACAAGCAAAACATGATCAAACCTCGTAACTCATTGAGTCTAAATCACATGATGATGTGAACTAGTTTACGGACACTAGTAAACTCTTTGGGTGTTAGTCACATGGCGATGTGACATATCGATGTTAATCACATGACGATGTGAACTAGATTATTGACTCTAGTGCAAGTGGGAGACTGTTGGAAATATGCCCTAGAGGCAATAATAAATTAGTTATTATTATTATATTTCCTTGTTCATGATAATCGTTTATTATCCATGCTATAATTGTATTGATAGGAAACTCAAATACATGTGTGGATACATAGACAACACCATGTCCCTAGCAAGCCTCTATTGGCTAGCTCGTTGATCAATAGATGTTTACGGTTTCACGACCATGGACATTGGATGTCATTGATAACGGGATCACATCATTAGGAGAATGATGTGATGGACAAGACCCAATCCTAAGCATAGCACAAAGATGCATTATTTAGGTATGCTAAAGCTTTTCTAAATGTCAAGTATCTTTTCCTTAGACCATGAGATTGTGCAACTCCGGATACCGTAGGAATGCTTTGGGTGTACCAAAGCGTCACCGCGAATCGGGTGACTATAAAGGTGCACTCTGGTATCTCCGAAAGTGTATGTTGGGTTGGCACGAATCGAGATCGGGATTTGTCACTCCGTGTGACGGAGAGGTATCTCTGGGCCCACTCGGTAGGACATCATCATAATGTGCACAATGTGACCAAGGGGTTGATCACGGGATGATGTGTTACGGAACGAGTAAAGAGACTTGCGGAAGCGAGATTGAACAAGGTATCGGGATACCGACGATCGAATCTCGGGCAAGTACAATACCGCTAGACAAAGGGAATTGTATACGGGATCGATTGAGTCCTCGACATCGTGGGTTCATCCGATGAGATCATCGTGGAACATGTGGGAGCCAACATGGGTATCCAGATCCCATTGTTGGTTATTGACCGGAGAACGTCTGGTCATGTTCGCATGTCTCCGAACCCGTAGGGTCTACACACTTAAGGTTCGGTGACGCTAGGGTTATAAAGGAAGCTTGTATGTGGTTACCGAATGTTGTTCGGAGTCCCGTATGAGATCCCGGACGTCACGAGGAGTTCCGGAATGGTCCGGAGGTAAAGATTTATATATGGGAAGTCCTGTTTTGGTCACCGGAAAAGTTTCGGGGTTTATCGGTAACGTACCGGGACCACCGGGAGGGTCACGGAGGTCCACCAAGTGGGGCCACCAACCCCAGAAGGTTGCGTGGGCCAAGTGTGGGAGGGAACCAGCCCCAAGGGGGCTGGTGCGCCCCCCCACAAGAGGCCCAAGGCGCAAGGGAGAGTGGGAGGGGGCAAACCCTAGGGCAGATGGGCCCTAAGGCCCATCTAGTGGGCGCCTCCCTCTCCCTCCCCTCTTGGCCGCCTCCCTTGATCCCATCTAGGGCTGCCGCCCCTCTAGGGGTGGGAACCCTAGAGGGGGCGCACCCTCCTCCCTTTTCCCCTATATATGAGGCCTAGGGGCTGCCCATAACACATGAGTTCTCTCCCTCTTGGTGCAGCCTGCCTCTCCTCCTCCTCCTCTCCCTTGGTGCTTGGCGAAGCCCTGCGGGATTGCCACGCTCCTCCATCACCACCATGCCGTTGTGCTGCTGCTGGATGGAGTCTTCCTCAACCTCTCACTCTCTCCTTGCTGGATCAAGGCGTGGGAGACGTCACCGGGCTGTACGTGTGTTGAACGCGGAGGTGCCGTCCGTTCGGCACTAGGATCTCCGGTGATTTGGATCACGACGAGTACGACTCCTTCAACCCTGTTCTCTTGAACGCTTCCGCTTAGCGATCTACAAGGGTATGTAGATGCACTCTCCTTCCCTCGTTGCTAGTTTCTCCATAGATAGATCTTGGTGACACGTAGGAAAATTTTGAATTTCTGCTACGTTCCCCAACAGGCCCTCCAGATCATCGACAGCAGCGGCAACCCCACCGTCGAGGTAGGCCCGCACTGCTAGGAAACGTAGTAATTTAAAAAAAATCCTACGCACACGCAAGATCATGGTGATGCATAGCAACGAGAGGGGAGAGTGTTGTCCACGTACCCTCGTAGACCGAAAGCGGAAGCGTTATGACAACGCGGTTGATGTAGTCGTATGTCTTCACGATCCGACTGATCCAAGTACCGAACGTACGGCACCTCCGAGTTCTTTACACGTTCAGCTCGATGACGTCCCTCGAACTCACGATCCAGCAGAACTTCGAGGGAGAGTTCTGTCAGCACGACGGCATGATGACGGTGATGATGATGCTACCGACGCAGGGCTTCTCCTACGCACCGCTACGATATGACCGAGGTGGATTATGGTGGAGGGGAGCACCGCACACGGCTAAAAGATCAACTGATCAACTTGTGTGTCTAAGGGGTGCCCCCCTCCTCCGTATATAAAGTAGTGGAGGAGGGGGATGGGCCGGCCCTCCAAGGCGCGCCCCAAGGGGAGTCCTACTCCCACCGGGAGTAGGACTCCAACCGTTCCAAGAGTAGGAGTAGGAGAGAGGGAAGGAGGAGAGAGGGGGAAGGAAAGGGGGCGCCACCCCCCTCCTTGTCCAATTCGGACTAGAGGGGGAGGGGGCGCGCAGCCTGGCCTGGCCGCCCCTCCTCTTCTCCACTAAGGCCCAATAGGCCCATTACACTCCCCGGGGGGTTCCGGTAACCCCCCCGGTACTCCGGTATTCGTCCGAACTTGCCCGAAACCCTTCTGAAGTCCAAACATAGTCATCCAATATATCGATTTTATGTCTCGACCATTTCGAGACTCCTTGTCATGTCCGTGATCATATCCGGAACTCCAAACTACCTTTGGTACATTAAAACACATAAACTCATATTACCGATCGTCACCGAACGTTAAGCGTGCGGACCCTACGGGTTCAAGAGCTATGTAGACATGACGGAGACTCGTTTCCGGTCAATAACCAATAGCGGAACCTAGATGCTCATATTGGCTCCTACATATTCTATGAAGATCTTTATCAGTCAAACCGCATAACAACATACGTTGTTCCCTTTGTCATCGGTATGTTACTTGCCCGAGATTCGATCATCGGTATCTCAATACCTAGTTCAATCTCGATACCGGCAAGTCTCTTTACTCGCTCCATAATACATCATCCATAACTAACTCATTAGTTGCATTGCTTGCAAGGCTTATAGTGATGTGCATTACCGAGAGGGCCGAGAGATACCTCTCCGACAATCGGAGTGACAAATCCTAATCTCGATTTATGCCAACTCAACAAGTACCATTGGAGACACCAGTAGAGCACATTTATAATCACCCAGTTACGTTGTGATGTTTGGTAGAACACAAAGTGTTCCTCCGATATTCGGGAGTTGCATAATCTCATAGTCATAGGAACATGTATAAGTCATGAAGAAAGCAATAGCAATATACTAAATGATCAAATGTGAAGTTAACGGAATGGGTCAAGTCAATCACATCATTCTCTAATGATGTGATCCCGTTAATCAAATGACAACTCATGTCTATGGCTAGGAAACTTAACCATCTTTGATTCAACAAGCTAGTCAAGTAGAGGCATACTAGTGACACTCTGTTTGTCTATGTATTCACACATGTACTAAGTTTCCGGTTAATACAATTCTAGCACGAATAATAAACATTTATCATGATATAAGGAAATACAAATAACAACTTTATTATTGCCTCTAGGGCATATTTCCTTCATGCACGCGCCCATCCCCCGTCCGTCTCCCTGATCTGTATGTTGTGGTCCGGTCCGATTCGATCTGGTAGGATGGGCGTACGCAACAACGGCTTGTTTTCGATCTGGTGATACGGCCGTCGCCGGGCCCATAGGTTTCTGATGCGCTAGATTCGAGGGGTTTTGGGTGGGTGGGGCGACATGTTGGTAGGATGCGGATTACCGCAGCCCCTCGGCCAGTCTGGGAATTCCATGGGAGCACGCTATATCGAAGAACGGCAAATGCCACCAGCGTATGGTTTCAGTCGCTCAAGTTTTCTTCTGCATATGATTCGTTCTCTTGCCCGCGAGTTGGTGACCCTAGCATTCGGTATGCGATCTCAATGCGGAAATAGGATTGATTGCTTTCCACATTTTCCCATCATCTATATTCTAGGTAGTTGAACATGCAAATCTGGGGTAGGCTCGAATGCTTGATATCTGGGAATATGCAAGTTATGATTTCAGGCGAAGTTACGATTCAGTGAGAGAAAATAGAAACAATCAGTTTGGCCTGATAAAGTATACACTTTTCCCATCAATTTTATCACTTCTCTTACTAGAATGAGCAGACTTTAAAGACCTACACGATTCTTTGGATATGTCCGAGCACCTGTGTATTATCTTGTTGTAATAGCAAGCTTCGTAGCTCTGTCATTATGTTTAACCTCGTACGCCTCCGCTCCGTGCTTCATGTGTCAATAGTGGATTCTACTAGTTTGATTAGGCAAACCAACTATACATTTCTTGTCTTTTTTAACCTGCTAAATCTGCAACTTCGAGGAACTGTCGAACGCTGCCTGCTCGTCATGCATTTTGGGGTTTCACAGGGTGTATCCATAGATCGGCTGGTCGCCATGCCTAGTGTTTATGTAGTCATTATGGTTTCGTGCCATGGTTGTTTCTCAATGCTTATCGTGTGATCTGTGCATAATGTCGTAGTGTCAAGTAATGTGACGAAAATGTAAATGAGTGCAGGCTCTCATTCTGGTCCCAAGTGGTTTTGGGTGTGCAGGTAGGTAGTAAAATGTCATTGGCTCGTACCCCCTTGGCCAGGTTTTTTCATATGTTAGATAGATTTGACGCAAACTGGTTTGTTCAGTCAGATGCTGGGTACAACAATTTTTTTTATTTAGCCTGCTAGGCGTCCATTGTAGGTTTTCATAGTGTGTATCCACAAATGGTTGTTCATCGTGCTTGGTAGCTAAATGTAGCCATATTGCCTGTGTCCTAGTTGCAGCTGTGCTGAGATGTGATGCTTTGTTTGAAATGCTACATTGTCTGGATTTTATTGTTTAAGCTATGCATAATGCCAAAGTGTAAAATATTTTGGCAAGTTATTTCGCTAATCTCATGGTTTTGTGCATTAGGTTGATTTGTGCTGCTCAAATGGAACCTTTCGCCAGGTCATTGTTCCCAATTGCATCAACTGGTGAGTTTTTTTAGATAACCATAATTGTACTTCAAAAGTAAACATTAGCATCTTAAATAATCAGCTTACTGATGTAGGAGTAGTACAAACTTCATGGTTTATCCTGATTGCTGAACATGGGAGATGTATCTTTTGCATTTCAATAAGATAGCATTACTATGTAATGAAACCAGGTTTATTCTTATATTCTTGGTTGTATACTTTGGAGATTTACCATGCAACATCTTTTCATCTAGTAGTAGTACTACTACTGGTTTATGTATAGCCATATACATTTAGTACCTATTACAATTTTCATTTCTAAGATTAATTTGGTATCCCAGGTCCTGCAGCACTGTCTGCTTTGTTCCTGACTATAAAAATTGATGCATGTGCCCTGTTCTAAAGTGGAAAATCACGGATAGCTCGTACTACTCATCTGTTCTGTTAACTTGCACTGTGCTGGTACTTGTCATTTGCAAAATACATCTCAATTTTCGCTGATATGAGAATGTTATATGCATGGTTTCCTGTTAAATGTGAAGTTCTGCAAAAATTTCTTGTCCTTATGAGAATTTTATATTCATAGATTCACTTGATTATTTTCTAACTTTTCATAATTTTATTATTTGTAGATGCTGGCATTCATTCTTCAAAAGTTGGGTGTACATGAGCTCTAGGAAGAAGAATCCTGAAGAAAACCCACACCCAGCAATGCGTTTTAGCTCACTTGAGCTAGTTATGTGTATATTCAGTTGTATTTTATAGCTGAATACCAGATTTGTACTATGTATGATTGTAATGTACTTTGCTTGGCTGTTGTATGAAATATTATGCCTTCTTGGCTCTTTTTGAACCAAATTATCTAATTGCACAAGCATAGAACTGACGTGTGGTACCCAAACGAGCAATCCTGGTAATTGGTTCCCATTTCACTAGTGAGACCTACTTTAAAATGGAAAAGAAACAAAAGAAAAAACTGAAAGTGGGCTGGAAAAAGGTTGTGGCCCAAAACGATATGGACTGTAAAAGGCTGTGGCCCATAAGATAAAAGGCCGTTGGGCTTGGCCCATGTAGCTGACCAAAATTAAAGGAAAAAACAATAATTAGGCTGAATAACTGAGCTAGGCACGTGTAGAACACCGAACTGGACTGGGTTGATTATAATCAACGACCAGTTCAATTGGTCGCAATTTTGCCACGTCGGATCCGACGTGGCCTGGGCAGACTGCCAGTGACCAAAACAATTGGTCATAGAACCAACGACCTTTTATTTTGGTCGTAACCTTCCACGACCTTATCCCAAAGAAGGTTGTTAAGTTTAATTAAAGACTGTCAGCTTTTGACCAACTGTTTTTGGTGACAAAAGATCGCAAATGAAAAACAATGACCATTCAGTGACCAATATTGATGGTTGCAATTTTCCATATTTCTTGTAGTGTACTTAAAAATAGAAGTTTACAAAATATTGATATGTGCCTGAAGCCTCTAGCAAGATTGGTGCTCTTGGCAATGATTCCTTTTGTGCTGCATCTCTAGCTTATATTTCCAGTTTTGTTTTCCTTTTTTTCCGCCTACAATATGGGTCTACGGAGACAAAAGTATACTCCCACAATCTGTGGGAGAGATGAAGACTTAGGAGGCACACTACAATCGGTTCATTCATTTCTTTATTCGTAGGTGCGTCGTAATTGACTAGTGCAATAGCAGACTCATTCTCGTTCCAATAAACTAAATTCGCATCTGATCTGTTGACTTTCACGAGTTTGTTCTATGTTTACTCCTTTTTTAGAGTAGAAGAGGGGAGGGCGTCCTCATCATCTGAAAAGAAAACAGAGGCAGAAACATATTTCATTTCACATTTGAAGCTTCGTTGTCCTGGCTGGATTGTTCATTCTATGCATTTTGATATATTTTCTTTTCCTTACCTATTTAATTTAGTGGGCACCTAGCCTAGAGAAAACTGCATTATTTAGCGTGGTCATGAGATGATTTTCTTGCTTCAGTTGCTCAGAAAGTAATTCATTTGGCCACTCTACTCGTTTTAATTCAACACACGCTACTTACATACTAAAATACTTTCTTATTTCAAAGACGACTATTCTCTCTCCGGAAATCGTATTGCCGATCATCACAACACATAGTGATGTAATTATGATTGGTGAGCTGGGCCCAATAAAATCAGATTTTTTATATCATCTATATATTTTTATTTTCTTTTTATGTTACCTTTTTTCTTTTGTTATTTTACCATTTATTTTTGTTTCCTCGTTCTTTTTTGGATGAAAATATGTCAACATGTGTGTAGACTCACATAAACATATATTTTAACACATGAAGAATCATTCTAAAATGCATAAAATTTTCTTTTCATATGAGTGAATATATTCTTTTAATTTAAGATTGAGATTTATTCGAACATACAAACAATGTTTCTTTTATGCCTGAACATATCTATTTTTCATATATAATTTTGAAAATGCATTAAAGTATTATTTCACAACATTTTATGAAAATAAAAAACTTTTCAAATTCTTTTTTATGGAAATTAAGAAGTACACGTTAGTGGGACACATAGTGGTCAGCCCATTACCATTCTCCTTCGGCGCTAGATTAGCCATCAGAGGGGACATATATATATACTACCTAATCATTGTTATATACTACATACTACACGTACATACTCTCGGTTTCGATAGATACTACATACAACATACAAAACGCAAGTGGTGGTAACTACCACTGCTTGTAGGAAATATTTGTCCTATATATATATATATATATATATATATATATAGTCTACTCCATCTAAAAAATCTAAAAAATCTGTTAAAGAAGAGGCCTCTCTACGTTTCACTCTCGTTCCTATCAGTGGGTTATTTTTTACGGGCTTCACGTTGTCCTTTTTGTAGTTCATCTTTCTCCCGGCGATCCATTTCTCAATACCCTTTCCTATATCATGTTGCCTCTTTCGCTTCTTAGTCTATGTGGGTTGTGGATGAATGATTTTGGTTGTGGGCCTCATCACTACAATTGTTGATGTCAACAATATCTACGTAACAAAAAAAATCACGTATTTTGCTCCATAAGGCATTAATATTGCAATAGTCGCATTCAATTTAACCAGAATTTGTGTGCCTTCACTTTAACCATAATTTGATTGCATTCATACTAGTCATAGGCTGTCTTGCACTTGAAATGGCGTATAAAATTTATTGCCTCTAGTATGTGTTATTTATACCAAGTAGTTTGCTAACTAACCTTAGGAACCACACGTTCATTGTTCCATGAAATGACTCCTAGTAAAAAAAATGAAGGATCAGATGATCTAATTGCACCAGAAACATGAAACTGGTAAGTGATTGTAGATTCTCATTCATTTAGCTACCCCACTATCTGGTTGTAATATAAACCATATTTTCCAGCAAAATAAATAAATATAAATCATATTTATCATATAAAAGTAACCATGTGTACTTCCTTGGAAAGGCAATCAAGCATACCTAGCTTAATAGGAATGATAGACTACTCATATCAACAAGGAATACCTTCTTTTTAGGTAGACCATTCAAAAAGAGCTCCAGAGTTAAGCGAGCTTGGCTTGGAGCAATTTGAGAATGGATGGCCGGTCGGGAAGTTGATCTCGGGTATGCATGACTGAAGACAAAGTGCGCGGGAAAGACTAGTGTTGGTTTATGGGCCAGTCTAGATTCCGTCAGCCGTAACGACCGGGAACCGGTGGCTGTGGCCGGGGTGTTACAATTGCAAAATACTTTCTTATTTCGAAGATGGCCATTTATCTCCCAAAATCATATGTGCCCATCATTGCGGCATATAATGATGGAACACCGATGGGTGGGTCAGGGCCATGCGTTTCTATTATATATTTTGTATCTGTTCTTTATTCTTTTATGTTACATTTTTGCCTTTTTGTTTTTATTATTTGTTTTCTTTTTATAATTTTCCTTTTTAGGTGAAAATAAACAATTTTGTAGACTTAAATAAACATAATGAAGAACCATTCCAAATGCATAATGTTTTCTATATGAGTGAATAGTTTTTTACTCCTTTGTTCCTTTATATATGATGTATTTGTTTTCTGATAAAATTTCACAATGTAAGGTGCATTTCTTGTAATTTTTTATAATCCCTTTTTACCCCCCCCCTCCCAAAAAAGGATATTATCTCTCTCCTTATTGGTTGTATCTCTTTCTTTCCTGCTCAGCTGATTTACTTGTCGCAACCCAACATATTAGCCAAGGGTAACTACATCCTAAATTCTCTATAATTCTGTGTCTTTGTCACTGTGCCAGAAAAATACACCTTACATAAAGTAACAGAGTGAGGAAACTGGCTCTAATATACAAAATCCTTTTGATTATTTTTGTAGAAACCAAGAAGTATACGTTAGTAGGCCGCATAGTGGTCCGCCCATTACCATTCTCCTTGGCCTAGAGTAGCCATCCGAGTAGGCACGGCTATGTACCGCACGAGCGATATGGAGCAGCCACTTGCCTACATTGAGCTTCCAGTAGGGCCGGCCTAATTAGCTTTCTGCAGGTTAGTTTGATTTTCTTAGTCTTTACATTTGTTTTCTTCTCCTGCTCATATAAAAATATATAAATACATATATTTAAAAACTTATATTTACTTAAAAAATTAAAAATTACAAATTTAGAAAATGTTAACTCAATGTAAGAAAATTGTTATTTGTTTTTAAAAAAGTTGATAGTATTCTACTAAAATGTTTGTGACATTTACAAAATATATAGGGAAAATGCATCCTACTACCGGGTGTAGTTACACTCATTTCTTATATACTACCATGTGGTACTATATACTCTACATTATTATTTTTAGTATGTTCATATACTATATATAAGATACTCCAAAGCGAGTTATGTGAAAAAAATTGCATGTGAGTCCATGTTTTTATTATATTTGTGAAATACGTACATATTTATACGTAAAAAGGATTATGCTCAAAATATACTACATACTATATAAAAAATAATATATATACTACCTAAACATTTTTACATACTACATACTACGCATACATACTCTCCAATATGATAGATACTACCTAAAACGTATGAAACAAAAGTGGGAGTAACTACACCCGGTAGTAGGAAAAATTTGTCATATATATATATACATACATATATATATATATATATATATATATATATATATATATATATATATATATATTGTGATCGGATATTATCTTTGGAGGCCGAGCTCCATGGAGCTTGGTTTTGAAACTTCTGAATTTTGTCGAATTTCATATTTTCTACATTTCAAAAAATTCTGAAAAAAAACACACATATACATGAAGGCATAACACACACGTGTGTAAAATTTCAGGGCAAAATAAGTTGAAATGAGGGCTGTGCAAAAAAGACAAATCTGGGGCTTTTTAACACATGATACTATTCATCCTCCTAGGCCATGAATTTGTCTTTTTTCTACAGGTCACATTTCAACGTTTTTCATTCTAAATTTTTACACACATAGACATAACATACTTGTTTACTTGCACAATTTTTTCAGATTTTTGGAACTAAAAGTTTGAATTTTGATTTGTTTTCAAAAAGGCCTCCATGGCTCCCCGGAGCCAAACGTCCGCTCTCTCTCTCTCTCTCTCTCTCTCTCTCTCTATATATATATATATATATATATATATATATATATATATATATATATATATATGACATTTATGAAATTTTGTATACAATGTAAAATTTGTTTTTGTAGTTAAACAAATGCACTCCACATTTACAAAATTCATGCAATTAAAAAATGTCTTTGATGTGTATTCAGAATAAAGTTCAAAATCATGTAGTTTAAAATGTAAATCATGTATTTGAAAATTGCTAAACATGTATAAAAAAGTTTTATTTGTATAACAAACTTAAAATGTTTATGAAAAATAGACTTCAAAACATATATTTTAAAACATTATTCATGTATTTAAAAAATGTTAAAACATGTCAAAAAATGTTCATGATGTATACAAAAATTACAATGTGTATGAAAAATTACACATGTGTTCAAAGATTCAAGCAAAAAAAAGGAAGAATAAAAGCCACAAGAAAATCGAAGAAGGAAATAAAAGAAACTGAAGAAAATGAAAAAGCAAAAGAAAAAGAAAGGAAAAATGGAAATCCTAATAAAACCTTACCAAAGTCCTCAAAGAAAACAGATGTAAAACAGTGAAATGCCAATAAAGACACAGGAAAAAAGTCACGGCCCAGTAGCAGCAAGATGGCTACATCGTCATTTGCCAAGCAACACGAGGACCACACAAGCCCAAATTCCTCAAGCCGATTACTCGCTATCCGACAACCTATCCACCCTACTAGGTACAATGCCATCCCTCCTCAATGGATTCTCGTCCAACTTTGTCCTTCCTCAACCACCTTCCTCGAGCACCTTGTCTGAAGATAATGTCATTGTGGTGTTTCCATATCACGCCACATGTACCACTGTCATCCACGTATCTCTCGAGAGGCCCGGTCCCTGGTCAATCAAAGTCCACCGGTAGCTCCGAGTTAGGATTGGGCATCCATTGAGGTTTTCCCCACCTTCCCAGCATGTCAAACCATACCTGTCTCGTGACCATATGGCCCAAGAGGACGTGATGGATCGTCTCTGGCTCCTGATTACAAAGAGTACAGATCGTCCGATGCGGAACACCACATCTCTGAGTCTCTATCCATGGGTCTCTTGCAAGCCGGGGCACGCGATCTCCAAATTTGGATCGCCCAACACTCTCGACTTGATCACGCCCGATAGGCTGCCCGAGCTGAAAATTGTTCATCGCCCTCCCAGGCCAACAATGACATCCTCAACTCCCTCCCAACTTGAACCTCAGTCCAAGGTTTTGAATTTCAGCTTGTGTTTTTTTTCGGCCGAGAACGAGATGGCCGGAATTCGGCTATTTCAAAAAAGAAGGCAAAATCTTGGACGAAATAACAAAATCAAAATTTGAATTTTAAGCAAAATTAGATAGAAATTTGACCGAAAAATTGAAATCAAGCAGAACAAAAGTTTAGTAGCGCTGAACTCCCGTCTTTCTCTTCCGGCCAGTGTCTAAACTCTCTCAAAAAAAGAGGAAAAATGTTGCATTCTGAACTACTGCCGCTGCTGCCAGTTCATGTGATCTCTGGTAATAAGAGAGCAAAGAGGCGACATGGTTAATCAATTTAAGTCAGGCTGAAGGGCATGCGTCACTCTGCCCTGTCTTGGCATCTCCTAGAAGCGAACCTTGTGTACAACGATCTGTAGCTCGCCGCCAGCAGAGGCTCAATCAAGCAATCAACCAGGCCAAGGAACTCCGCCAACGCTCACTCGTGAAGGTACTTGTTGCTTTGCTTGTACCTTCGGGAACTCGCTAGAGTCACTGGCTGCGCGTTTCAGATTAGAGTCCGTCAGGTGATGATTATGGCATTTAGATAGCTAGATTGCTGCATAACCTACACCCTGTGGCTCTAACGTTCATCTCGGTAGAAATCATCTTAATTCTGGCGATGGGAAGGGTGCATCCAAAACATTGTGTAGATATTCTATGGATAGCGAGTTTATTACATCCGAGATAGTAAAGAAAATCAAGTTAGAAATTTTTAGGCAGTGTATCTATAGTTAATTGACGCCCGATTTCCCCTTTTTAGGAAAACAACATGACTCGTCAAACACACGAGCACACATGCTCGGTGGCCGCATGCACCGGGACCAGGGCCAGAAATTTTACCAGTGCGAGGTTTCCTCGTGCGTACAACCTGTAGTACAACATACTCCATCCGTTAGGCAATTGTAGCCTGTAGGGCGGAATAACCGCTATCAGTTAATTAGTTAATTTTTTAAAAAGGACATTTCATTGAATAGATATATCGAGGTGATACAATCGCATTGAAAGAAAGCGCAGCCTCTGCAAATTTAGAATGGCGATCAAAAAAAAGTCCAGAGTATCCTAAAAGCAAAAAATAATTCGATACAACGCCAATCAAAAAACATGTCCAGCCTAAGGAGTGGCCGATCCTATCCGTAGGTCACAACGCCATCCATGGGGTAGAAAACCTTCCGTCAGACGCTTCCAAAGTGTAGACGCCATCATAAAAAGTCTTCCCCTGTGCCTCTGCAGGATAGACCAAGTACGGAGCCATCGTGTACACACATGAATAACCTGCATAGGAGATGAGACACATCTGTTATTAAAAATCACATCATTCCTGGTAAGCCACAGTGCCCAGCATAAGGCCGCCGCTCCCACAAGAATATGTGCAGAAAATTGTTTATCAATACCCCGCAACCAGTTGCCGAACATATTTCGTGCACTACGTGGTGGGTATAGATTCGAAGCTACTTGAACTATGGCCCAAACTGCCCGAGCAAACTTGCACTCAAAAAATAAATGTTTAATAGACTCGTCATGTTGACAAAAGACACATGTCTTGGAACCATGCCTGTCTCGTCGTGCCAGATTGTCTCTAGTTAGGATGAGTCCTCTATTAAATGAGAGAGAGGGATGGGGGAAGATAATAGATTTTAAATGTCAGCTTCTACTTTTAGAACCTGGCTTGCATACGCGGATCGATATTATTCACAAGTTTCTGTTCCTTACTTTAAGCAACACGACATCATCCATCAGGGACGTATTGAGAGCAATGGATATGGACATATGGTGTGGTTTCTTAAGGTCACCGGCGTCTAAGCAAAAAATATTCTCTTCCTTCTTGATCATTATTCGTGTAACGTTGGTATAATAGCCCTCCATGAGAGTGACAAGAAAATAGTCAAATCTGGATCCTGGAAGAGCCGTATAATCGGCAAGTATTAAGTGAAGCAATTTTTGTTTAATGATAGCAGACATATATACTTATTTGAATCAATCAAACTGTTAGAAGGGAGAGGGATTTGGTGAAATAGTTGTTGTATTGCTTGAGCCTCATGGGCATATATATAGGAGTACAATCATCTACTTGGAGTACAAGACAAGCCAGAACAAATCCTAGTCTATCTCGTCTTTCCTAATAAAGATTATACTCAACATCGCCCCGCAGTCACAACGGTAGCGACGCAGACGGTGAGACTGGAGAAGAATCCGAAGGTAAGCCGACGGACACTCACACACAGAAGTCGGCCGACGCATCGCAGAGTCGTGGCTGGAGTGAAACCGACGAGGTTGCTCAAGCAGCGGTAGCCCTTTGTGCCGTTGTCGAGGTGGCCGAGAGCGTGGGTGGTGGAGCCATGGTCGAGGTAGCCGTGCGAAGAATGCCGTGGTCGATGTCGAGTCGGGGTGGCCGGTGTCGAGGAAGTCGCCGTGGAGCCGCGGGCGCAAGGTGGCGCCGAGTTAGTCATGCGCGATGGTGTCGAAGTAGTGGTGCGCCGGGAAGAAGATGTTGTTGACGACGCGTCGCGGCGGGTTTGCCAAGCCCGGGGACACATAGTGGACGAAGGCACGCATCGGTGTTGCCAGCACCGGGCATGCGTAGACGGACGAAGACGAAGTTGATGAAGCGCCGACCAGGCTTGCCAGGGCCGGGGACACGTCATGGATGAAGGCACACATCGGTGTTGCCAGCATCGGGCATGCATAGACGAGGGACCTGCATGAGTTGTACGCCATGTCGGAGAAGTCGGAAAGGCCAGCAAAGAAGAAATCGATGACGATTGTGGCGTCCATCGGCGCGGGACCAATGTCACCAACGGTGGTCGGAGTAGACGAAGTGATCGGGGTAGATGACGGCGACGCTGACGGCGGGCTGGTGCTGGACGAAGACGAAGGGGTTGGACGGGCGGCTGCGGCGGCTACATAGGTAGCGGCGGCGGCGGCCAGAGAAGCGGCAGCGGCTAGGTTAGGAGTGCGGCGGCGGTGCTCAAAGTAGGCGAAGAACCCTGACAGCGTGACGAAGACCGGCACGGACGGTGGCGTTCCCGCGCCAAGGAAGATGGCGCGACGCATACCACGGGAGGTCGACGCGGTGACGGCGGAGCGGACTGCTGGGCCGTGGGCGCTACGGCCCGGCGGGCGACGCAGCGGGCAAGCGGGTCGGGCGACGGCGGAAGACCTGGCGGCGGGCGGGGCATAGCAGTCTGGCCTTGGCGACATACAACGGCGGTTCGCGAGTCGGTGCAACCGCTGGGATGGCCTCGGGCGGCGACGGGACCGGCAGACGCGACACTACGGCCGGAAGGGGCAACGCAGCGGCGACACACGAGTCGATGCAGCCGCGAGGAGAACCATGGGGCGGCGGCGCTGCGGCCCGACGGGGCGACGCAGTGGCAACCCGATGCTCAATCGGTGGAGAGGCGCACTGAACTCGGGGACGATCTTCACGGGACATGCAGAGGCGCGCGTAACCGACGGGCCAGGTCGATCGCGCGGCATAGATGAGGCGGATCGCAGCGGCGAGCGGGCGATCAAGCCGATCGCGCGCGAGGTCGGGGACGCCGCGCGGTGGAGGCGTGGTGGCGACGGAGTCCGAGATGAAGCCGGCGACGACGGACGGCGTGGGACGTCGTGCGGACGAGCTTGTTAGCATCGGCACCCGAGCTGCCAAAGCAACGCCGGCGCCCGGGCAGCGAGGCCCGATCGACCAATAGAGTAGCGGCGCCCAAGTTGAGGCAGCCGATGAGCCTGACGCAGCCGTCCCGACGCAGCCGATGATGAGGCCGGCAAGGTAGACCGCCGGGCCGCCGTGCAGACGCGGCGGAGGCGGGTATGTGGATCGATGGGCGGGCCGGTGCGCGAGCGACGGCTATGATTGGCCGTCGCATGGCGCGAGGCCGCCGGGTCGTGGTGATGCAGGTGTCCCGGTCGGAGCAGGGCGGTGACGGCCGGGCGCAGGGCGGCGGGCGGACCGACGCTGACGGCGGCCGCCTCGACGGGCCGCCTCGACGCACGTGGCCGCCAGGTCGGAGGAGAGGCCGGTTGGTCGCGCCGGGGTCGGAGTAGAGGCGCTCGAGGTCGATGGCGGCAGTGGGCGGCGCAAACCGATCAAGAATAGATCGAAAAACCCAAAAGAAACCGCTCGATCAAGATGACCGGCGGGAGAGAGAAAACCCCGGAGCAAGGCTCGGGGAAAAGACTTTCTAGGGCAGCCGGTCAACACGACCGGCGGACGAACCTTAGGTACGGCGGCCCCGGCGGCGGTCATGGAGGCCGACCGCCCCGGGGGCGGCGCGCGGGTGCGGACGCGGTGGCGGCTAGGGTTTAGGATCGACTTGCGATAGATACCATGTTAGAAGGGAGAGGGATTTGGTGGAATTGTTGTTGTATTGCTTGAGCCTCGTGGGCATATATATAGAAGTACAATCATCTACTTGGAGTACAAGACAAGCCAAAACAAATCCTAGTCTATCTCGTCTTTCCTAATAAAGATTATACTCAACACAAATATAACATCCTGCTGAGGTATTATTGTGATTTTACTAGGCTAACTCAACATGCACTTACGGAATCAAAGATCTGCTTGAGACAAATGACGCTGAATTGTATTGATCCTATACATTGAAGTAACTTAGTCTAGTTGCTTATTGACTGAAACAAGCGAGGCAACAAGTACAACTCGAAAATAATATTTTCAGGGGCAAAACGTTAAAACAATGCCTTACTATTCTGGGTAAGCAGCACCTTACTATATTCGCTCGGTCCCTGCGTGGACTTCTCTGGTACCTTATCTTTCCCTTTCAGATCTTTGCTACCGGTTATTGATCTGTACTCTAGGGCTTCATTATCAAGCCGGGCAGCTTCCTTAATCCTTCTGAAAAATCAGTACCTTGCATTGTGGACTTGTGGTCGGGGGCGGAGCCAGGATTTAAGTATAGGAGGGGCCAAGTTCAACGACAGAGCTACGGTTTTAACATAGGGGCCAATCTAAGTTCGTATTTTTTTTGCAAACAGAAACAACTTTTGCTTTTATATAATAATTTGCCACTTCGACCCATTATAAAATGATTAAAAAATAACTACCATAATATTATAAAAATGTACTGTATCACTTAGGAGCTGTAGAGCAGGGTTTATTTGTATTAGTTTAAAAAAATCCGACGATGTCAATAAAATAAAAAAGAAAAATAGTTTCATCGGAAGAGAACTTAGCTGGTAAACTTTATTTTCATGTGGATTATCATGCAATGCCAAAGCAAAGTCATCTTCCATTAAAACGATGCTTAAAATCTGATCGCGAGTAGGCAGGGCCGATGGCCGGGGCGTAGGAAGAAGCAAGAATTCTGGTATCTCGAACGCCTGGCATTGATTAGCATTGATTAACTCAAGCAGTTAGCGCTAACTGCTTGAGTTAATCACGACAGTCTTACTACGCTAGGGCCTACGAGACGTAGTAGAGGCCTGTAGGCATCTCATGGGCCTATTCTTTTCCTGTTTTTTTATACTTGAGACGGAGAAGGCCCAGTACGTGGCTTCTCATGGACCTTTCCTTTTCTCCAGATTGCTTGAGATTAGGGGGGCCTAGTACGTGCAAGTAGATATAATTGACACGTTTACCGCTAACTAATGGGGAGTTTCCTCGATGGTTAGGGGGGGGGGGGGGGCAGGCCCCTGTTCGCCCCCCCTTGTCTCCGCCACTGCTTGTGGTGCTATTTGTTTGTTTATATGTGGGACTTGTTCCTCGCTGCTGCCGTTCAAGTAAGCGGGACGACGCGGGTTGATATTTGCCATTCATTATTTGCATCACAGCTTGTTCTCCAGTGTGTCTCAAGAAAAACTGGGCGTTGATTCGCTTTTACTTTTCTTGGATCGTAAGTGATTCGCTCCCACTAGTATTAAGCAAAGTGTAGAGATTTAAGAGGTCATTGGATAACCGGAAAGTTCCTTTATAGCTCGTCCAACACGGTACTCCTTATCTGTACCGTTGGTCACGCTAGGGAGATGTGTGTTAGTAACAATATCAGCAGTAGTTTCCCTGTAGCCACAGAATGATTAGTCTGAAAAGGCATGGCTACATGAACAGTATCAAGATTCCCTCCTAGGTCCACCCGCCCCCCCCCCCTCGGTTCCATCTCGCACTGCTGGGTCACTCTCTCTTTCACAGCAGAAAGCAGGGTGCCGGTGATTAACAGAGTGGACAGATGCCTGTGCATGTCGGCTGCAGTGCTAGCTGTTGTCATGTCGGAGGTCTATCTCAGCCTACATGTGAGTGAGAAAGAGTAGGGTTGTACCTCGTTGGGAGAGAGAGGGAGGAGAAAGGTGACAGATACGTATAAATTTAGGGCATGTTTGGTTTCAAATAAGTCACCGATTTATAAGTCAAAAGTGAAAAAAGTGACTTATTTTACCAAACAGACGTAACTTATAAGTCACCCCAACTTATAAGTCATAAGTTGCTCCACCCCAACTTAAAACTCATAAGTCACCACCTTTTGCGTGGGTCCCACCACCTTTACATAAAAATACAAGGTGGAAAGGTGTGATCAGATAACTTATAAGTCAGGTGACAACCAAACAGACGTGACTTATAAGTCACTAGTTTTAAGTCACCTGACTTATAAGTCAGGTGACTTATTGAAACCAAACGGACCATTATTTTTGTGAGCCCATGCTAAAGGAGGAGAAATGGAAGGAGGGAGAACACGCTCCTCGTAGGGAAGAGAAGAGAGAGAAATCAGCCTATCATCATGCAGATATAACATTTATTTTTGTGTGCTTGCATGCATGCATGCAAATATGAGGAGCAAGTAGTATTTTACTAATGCTTTTTTGGTAATCAGCACGCATGATAAGTTGTGTGGACCCTATCAGGAATATTAGGACCCTATCAGGAATATTAGGAGTACTAATGTTTTTTCTTGCATCAGATCCAAGCAAATCAGCTGAACCGGGTTGCACTCCAACGTCCTACTGCCATACGAATGAGTTAGTTCAAATTGTCAGTTATCTTCGGCAATGCAATGTAGTAATGACGCGCTGAATGAATTAACAAGTCGGGTCGAGTACAGTGGTAGTCTGTGGTAGGTGCACACACGTCAAGTCATGTCGTGTACAGTGGCCTACTAGGCCCCATCCAATTTTTGTATTTAGTAGTCATCGCGGCAAAGAATTAAGGACTGAGCGAATGGCGCAACAGCTGAGTTCTGGGAATGTGCACACATCCAAATGAAACACAGGAACCAATGAATGGCTGTGATAATGAGTACCATGTAGCCCGCGCTAGGAAAAACTGCTCTTAGATAACACATTTCTTCTTCTTCTTCTTAATCTCAAAGTTCCAATAGAGGAAGGCCTGGGAATTCTAGAGTTCTGCTAGAGAGAATAATGGGAACCTGTTAGAATCGGCCAAGATCTTTTTAGGAGATTAAATAGATGTTCGTGATACTGCCTGCCTAGGCTTTACATCATGGATGTGCAATAAGATTTAGTTATTGGAGCTGGTCACCATGTTGCAGCCAATACTGAGGTACATTTACTGACTTCATCCCTCTCATTTCTTTTCCAGTGTCACACTCACATGCCTACCAATATTACTACATAGAAATAGAAGTTTGCAAAATATTGATATGCGCCTGAAGCCTCTAGCAAGATTGGTGCTCTTGGCAAGGACTCCTTTTGTGCTGCATCTCTAGCTTATATTCTCAGTTTTGTTTTCCTTTTTTCCCGCCTACAATATGGGTCTATGGAGACAAAAATATACTCCGACAATCTATGGGAGAGATGAAGACTTAGGAGGCTCACCACAATCAGTTCATTCATTTCTTTTGTCGTAGATGCGTCGTAATTGACTAGTGCAATAGTAGACTCATTCTCATTCCAATAAACAAAATACTCATTTGATCTACTGACTTCCACAAGTTTGTTCTACGTTTCCTCCTTCTTCGGAGTGTGGAAGAGGGGAGGGCGTCCTCATCATCTGAAAAGAAAACAGAGGCAGAAACAAATTTCATTTCACATTTGAAGCTTCGTTGTCCTGGCTTGATTGTTCATTTTATGCCCTTTGATACCTTTTCTTTTCCTTACTAATTTAATGGGCACCTAGCCTAGAGAAAACTACATTATTTAGCGTGGTCATGATATAATTTTCTTACTTCAGTTGCTCAGAAACTAATTCATTTGACCATTCTACTCATTTTAATTGCACACACGCTACATGGAAAATGCATATTACCCCGCTGGTTATTATTATGATTTTATTTTATCATGCTAGTGCAACAAGCACTTCACAATCAAAGAACTCAGACAAGTCACATTGAATTGTCCTGATCCTATGGACGTAAGTCAGTCTAGTGGCATATTGATTGACAAAAGTGCGGTGAAAAAGACCGTAAGGCGGAGTAAATCGTGAAGACTTTATTATTCTTGGTGAGCAATACCTTCTGCATATCCCCTTTTTTATGTGAGACTTTAGCAACGTGGAAAAGTGGGAGCCCCGATATTTTCGCTGCAGCTGCCATCTCAACTATGGATGGACGACTTGAGTTGATATTTTACAGTTATTATATTAATATTTGCATTACAGCTTTGTTCTCTAATGCGCGGTAAAGAAAAAAAACTGGCATTGACGTTTAGTGTGGATTTTTGGAGCATGGGTTCATTGGAGCATTTTATTTTGAATAGTTCAAAAAATTACATTAAAAATTTTCTTTAAATAAATAAACAAATTCTATAAGTTTGGTGATGAAATAAGTAAATACGTAAGCCACGCAATGGTTTCTAAGTAGTGAACTGTACATGCACTGCTCCTCTTCCAATAGCATGATTCTATCATTTTTGTGCAGCTCACGCAGTAGCTTATTTCTTTTTTCGCTAATTTCATTGTTGAAATATCCACATGTGTAGTATACATCCACATGAACATGCAGACTTTTTTCAGAATTTTTTAAAACTTCAAAATATCATTTTGGCACTATTTAGAACAGTGCATTGACGCGCTGTGGTGAAAGGTGATTAGCCTCCAGTACTCGGCAGTTACTGCTTATTAGTCTGCATTGATATCCTACACAGAATGAATGTATGTGATGAAGAGTCTTGGTCAAGCCTAACCTATCCTATCCATCCCTGTGCACGTGCTCTTCCTACAGAAAGGTTAATTAGTAGGAGTAATTATTAGTGCAGGAGAAAAGTATTTTCCACCGAGCTGAGAATGCAAGATTTCCAGTCCCCTTTTCTTTTCCTCTCGAAAGATAAGATAAAATAAAAGGTATGCATGCATTTCCTTTGATCGTTCGGTTGTACTGTACTTACTTGTCAGTTTACGCTTTTTTTAAACAGACGCTGGTGATCTCGTGGAAGACACTCTCAGTTGTCATTGTCAGGGTAGATTTTATCTGTACTTTTAGGTGTTACTGTAAGAATGGTTGATCCAGCTGACGTTGGATGCTTCACAGATATGTTCCTTTTCTTCAGTTTGTTTCTATGGTTGGAAGAATTTATTTATTTTTTTGAAAAGGAGGAACGACCCCAGCTTCTACATCAAAACGATGTATGCGCTCATTTTATCAGAAGTCTAGCAAACAATGGTTCACAATGCAACATAGCTTGCAGAAGGAGCACAAAAAACAAAATAAATAAACAAAGCCACAACCGGCAATGAACAGGACAAGACGACTAAACATCTATTATATTAGTGGACCCCATCTAAACCGGTTGTAGATAGCCCGTACTACCGTCTTCCATTGCATCCAGTAACCAAAAACTCCATGGAGTCCGTATGAGTGAGTAACAACCACGTACGGATCCAAGTGGACGCTCTGTAGGTAACCTGCAAGAAATTCAAAGATTCTGTCTGTTAAAGATCATATCATTCCTGCAATTCTATATAGCCCAAATAAGTGCACATATTCCTATCTGAATACATCCCGCAGTAATAAATCATGCCCCAAATAATATGTCGATGCTAACTGGAGGGCTTATGTTGAAGGCTATATGAATCGTACGCCAAAGAAGCTTAGCGAGAGGGCAATTGATGAAAAGATGTTGTATTGTTTCATCATCATCATAGAAATAACAACATGAATTGCCTACCCAACTGCACTTAAGCAGATTATCTTTGATGAGTATCACTTGCTTGTGAACGAACCACATGAATACCTTGATTCTCAACGGAACTTTATTTTCCAAATATGAATTGACTTCGGGACTGGGCCAGAATTAGTCAGATCCAAGTACATAGATTTTACCGTGGAAACCCTGTTCCTAGTTAATTTCCAGTGAAACAAGTCAGCCTAATCAGAAAGTTAAACATCCATCAACCTTCGCACAAGATGTAGCCAGAAGTTCCCCTGCCCCCCCCCCCCCCCCCCACTAGGGAACTCCTGAACTAGATGTTCAAAGAGGATGACTGTAATACTGTAGCAATGTAAACCTCCTTACGTTGTACAATATTATACAGAGTGGGATATTGCAAGGCCAAAGGCATCTCCCCTAACCATGTATCTTCCCAAAATCTGGTTGTAGTACCATTTGCTACCAAAATTTTCGCTCTGCAAAAAGAGGCATCCTTTGTTCGCATTAGCCCTTTCCAGAATGGCCAGTAGTTAGGTCTAACGGTAAGCTGGGCCAGGGACTTCAATACTAGATATTTGTTACGTAAGATCTATGCCCACATATTGCCGGCCTCAACCAATAACCTAAATAGCCATTTGCTTAATAAACACTTGTTTTTTATCTCTAAGTTCTCAATCCCAAGCCCCCCTTGGTCTTTGGGTCTGCAGATAATATCCCACATGGTAAGTCTTATTTCTATGGTTGGAAGATGGCGGAAGTTTTTACTAAAGCAAGTCAAAACTCCATAGGTACTTAGATAGGTCGATGTATGCTTATGTACATACACTGGAGCAACTCTAGCGGTCGTCAAAAGCCATATGGAGTGTGATCCATATTTTTTTTCAAGGCTGTCATCAAACCACAGCCTACATAATTTTTTACCCCTAAAAGAACATAAACTATTTGTTAGCATTTTTCTTAGATGTCTTTTTTCAACTTAGCCATTCAAACTGTAAATAAAAGTAAATCAAACATCAAAACATTAATTGAAAAATAGTTATTTCTTATAGTAGGGGTCAAAATTTGGTGCATTTACAAAAAATTTGTGACTTAAAATACAATGGAATGACACTTTCCTATTCGGCATTGTCTGGACAAATCCTTAATAACCAAGTTAACCACGCAAGACTGTAAAGGTCAGCGGTTGGATAACCGACTCTCGGGACAGATCGATAACTGGTTGTGATATACTTTGAACACATCCTCCACTTCATCACGTTGTGAGCACATTGTAATGAGTGTCGATCAGAATCATGTTGTAAATCAAGATGAGGTCCCACACAAGTATAAGTCCTTATACCCATGGCTATTTTCATATTACTGTTTACACCAAAAAAATTGTTGTTTAAAACGTCCAGAAAATTGTAACATTTTACAAGAATAATTTGCTTCAATCTTTTTCAATCTTTTTCATAAAGCACATCCTCCCATGTGTTTGATAGGTCACTCCTTGGTGAAAAGGTAAAGGACTATCTGCAATTCCAAACCATATCATAAAGGTAATCAACTGCCTATATATAATCTTACACATCCATCAATCTTGTATGAGAACGGGAATTTTCATGATGCACGTTTTCACATGATAATGTTACTTACCACACTTTTATGCTTTGGAGAGCATATTTGATGAACCTATTAACCCTACTACAATTCTTACCATAAGAATCACCTTCCAACAACTTTTACTAGATGTTTTTATTTTTAGTTTTGTTTTATTCCAAAAATATCAAAAATATGTATCCCACATTATCTTTCAATAGCCTTGTTCACCTAGTAACACTATTGACACACTTGTTAGAACTATAGAGGATACAAGCGAAGTTTTATTTGTGTTGTAGAACATTCAACCAACTCTTACAGGTAACGGTACCTCCACGGATTGATACCTTTGTTGCTCACTAATGGGAAACTGTACATTGCAAACTCCTACACTGGGAGCCCAACAAGTGAAGTGGGGAAGAAGAGTTGGTGGGAAAAGCTATTGTACAATGCCACTTCAATTATTGCGATCTCACGAGTGGCGGACGGCTAGTGTCACCGGCCACTGGTAACTTTTGGCAAATCTAAACCTGCGGGGCGAAATATATTTTTGGTGGGCCATGGCCGCCACAGGTACCTAATACATCAGCGGCGGGCACCACACCATGGCCCGCCGTTGGCGCATTTACCCCAGGGCTACTCCTATAATAATATAGTAGTGGCGGGCACAATTTAATACCCACCGCTGGTTCCAGGCTAGATTACTAGTGGCATGTCCCATTACCTACCCGCCTCTAATCTGACCCTACCTATAAGCAATTTCTTAGTAGTGCAAATTATCACTTAGATTAAGATGTAATCATGTTATGACATTTCTAACAACAGTAAGGAAATTAAACATACTCTTTGTTATATTTGTAACATGCATGAACACTTGCCTAAGACAACAGATACTAGATTACATTGTTCTAGAAGCAAAGCAATCCAATTATTATTTTGACCCAAAATTGTAGGAATTTCTTCCCACGGTATATTTTTTTATATATTGTCATAAAGCCAAGTCTATGTACAACAAAGTGAAAGAAAATCAAATGAAGTCTAAGTCACCAGCTAAAGGCTAAAAGCTAGAACTATAAAACAATTACAACAACAAAGATGAAGGTTGCAGAGGGTAGCAGGTGTAAGTATATTGCTTATTTGAAATGTTGCACCCAGTTTGAAAGTGATCCATATGATTTTTGTTTGCCCGTAACACTAGCCATTGCAAATTTTCTTTGAAGCAACTTCTGCAAGCATTAAGGCTCGGAGGAATTGCTCTAAAAATGAAGGCATTCCTTTCTAGATGGCAACCAAAATGATGATGTCCATAGCAAACTCAGATTCAGTAAATCACTAGTAGAAAACAGGGCTTTCGTACGGGCCAGATAAGCCCATTAGTCCCGGTTCAGTCACGAACCAGGACCCATGGGGGCATTGGTCCCAGTTTCGTGAGGCTAAAGGCATTAGTCCCGGTTCAAATGAGCCCTTTAGTCCCGGTTTGAGACACGGACCGGGAGTAAAGGGTGCGATGCCCTTTAGTCCCGATTCGTACCTCAAACCGGGACTAAAGATTAGACCTTTAGTCCCGGGTTTTGACACGAACCCGGACGAAAGGGCCTCGCACCCATTAGCCCCGGTTCGTGTCTCAAACCGGGACTTAAGGGCTCATTTTCAAACTCTACACACACACCACCCCGGTGGATCGCCTTTTCAGTTTTGTAAAAAGCAAAAGAAAATGATAAAAACTTCAAAAATTAAAATCCTTGAGATGTAGTTATGTTACTACATCTATTAGTTAGGAAAATTTAAAAACTTAAATTTGGACATGTTTTGCAAAAAAGTGTTATGAAAAAGTAAAACGGCCATATATTTTGCATACGATGTCGAAAAACACGCATAATATATCAAAAAAATCAGCACAAAAATCCGCATCCGATTTTGACCGCCGTAGGCCTGTTTGCAAATTTCTAGAATCCTCATATTCTAAAAGGAAAAAAAGTTATGCTCAAATTTCAGTTTTTTTAATTTGGTTAAATTTGGTCAAACTATGGTCAAACTACTTATTCAAGAAGTATTAGTGGTACTAAATAATTATTCAAGAATATTAGTGTTACTAAATAATTATTTCAGTATTTTGAATTTTGGTCAAATCTGGTCAAACTGTGGTCAAACTACTTATTCAAGAAATATTAGTGTTACTAAATAATTATTCAAGAATATTAGTGTTACTAAATAATCATTTCAGTTTTTTTGAATTTTGGTCAAATCTGGTCAAACTATGGTCAATCAATGGTCAAACTACTTATTCAAGAAATATTAGTGTTACTAAATAATTATTGTTTTTTAGAACAATAGTTTCAAACTCAAAAAGTGAAATGTGTGACTTCATGCTCAAGCTAAACTCCTGAGGGTTAATAGGATTGACATCTTAGTATTGTCAGGAAAACAACAAGTGCAGACTTGGAAACGAGGGGGAATAGAACCGGAAGTTAAGCGTGCTCAGGCTGGAGTAGTGAGAGGATGGGTGACCGTTCAGAAAGTTAGATGATTTGGAATGATGAGGGGTGATTAGAGATTAGAGGTTAAATTGAGCAGTGATGAGGGATGATTAGAGATTAGAGGTTAAAATAATTCAGAAATTTAAAAATCGGGAAAAAAATTCAGAAAAAGTTCAAAAAAATTTTGGATTTAAAAAAAATCATAAAATATCCTTTAGTCCCGGTTGGTGTAAGAACCGGGACTAAAGGGAGGGGCCTTTAGTACTGACCCTTTAGTCCCGGTTCCAGAACCGGGACTAAAGGCCCTTATGAACCGGGACAAATGGCCCTTTTTCTACTAGTGATTGTGTGAGATTGTCAACTTGTCTTGAATCACAACTGATAACGCTGACCAAGTGGGGCAAATATTCATCCAGTAAATTGAGCAAATGGACAGTGGAAGAACAGATGATCCCTTGACTCCACAACAAATTGGTCACACATGACACAAGTGTAGTCGTGGATGAAGAAATTCTTCCTCAGTAGAACCTACCTGGTTTTCAATCGATCATTCAGAAGTAGCCAGTTTTTGCTTGCTTGAGCTGATTACAGGTTTTCCAAAGCAGGGGAATAGCAGGAATTGCTGTGGAATCTCCAAGTAGGAGTTTAGAAGTCTAGTAAACCTTGAAATGTTAAGCATGTGATGTGAATTGCCAAGAGTCAGGGTCATCACCAAGGATAATGTCATCAAACAAAATTTCCATTTGTTGAAACCGAGCAAATGCCTCTACTAAAAAAAGGCAAATGGAACAGTGAAGCCACATCTTTAGCTGCCTAAACTTGATGGATAGACAAAAGTTGGTTGTTTGCAAAAGGAAAAAGTGGTGGCCGGACAAGTTATAAACTATGTCCCTTCCAGGGGTTCCTCCAAAAGGACACATCCTTTCCATTTCCATGTAAACATGTAGCATGTGTTTTGTAGGTGTCCAATGGCTTCAATCGGTGTTTTCACCAAAAGGACAGATTGCTCGGGAGGTAGCCATGTTGGGTAATACGAGATAACACGTTGCACCATTGGTGCAAAACCAAGTTGAGTCAAGAAACCAAGCGACTTATGAACAATATGTTTTATGAATGATATGCAAGGATGCAACCGTGAACTTAAGCAAACTATGATGGACGTTTTGAGGATTTGCTGCCAGCAAATCTTTTGTTGCATGAGTAGATTTGTGAGATGTTCTTTCAATGCTACTTCCAAAGCAGACTCAGTCTACAATAGTTCTCTGTGGTTTTCAAAAGAATCTAACATGGAAATAAAGGAATTGGTATCATCAATTTTATCTTTTAGCAAAGATAAAGACATGTCCCGAATTTTGAGTTGCTTTAATCTATAGTTTGGCAAAAATTCTTTGGCAGCATCTGCAAAATGAATAGATTGAAACCATACAGATTAAAATAAAGGCATAAACTTCTCATGCTCCATCCATCAATTTTCAAACCTGAAAATCTAGCTCTTGGGCATGATAATTTGAGTTTGAATCACACACGATATGTGATCAGATGTAGTCATTGTTAGAGGAAAAGCTAGGGTATTTTAATAAGCTTGAATCGAAGAATCTGAAGTAAAAAACCAGTGCAATTTTTATAATATAGCTAATGTTGCGTATTACTCCAAGAGAACGGCGTTTCGGTGCCCGGGTGCATCTGCACCCGGTCAAAAGAAATTCGTAAAAAATTCAGAAAAATTCAAAAAATTCCAAAAAAAAATTGGGTGGTAGACAATTTGAAGCGTGAGGTACGCTCCAATTTTCAAAACATTTGGACTTCTGTGCAGCTCTCAGCAAAAAAGATAAATCAGACCAGAACAGTATATGAACAGTACACATTTTTACAGACCTCCGATTTGTCTTTTTTGCTGAGAGCTGCACAGAAGTCCAAATGTTTTGAAAATTGGAGCGTACCTCACGCATCAAATTGTCCACCAACTCAATTTTTTTGGAATTTTTTGAATTTTTCTACTATTTATTTTGATTTTTTTCGTGAGCGCAGGTGCAGATGAGCTCGGGCTCAGATTCGAATTTTCGATTACTGCAAGTGTATTTTCTGCCCTTTAGAGGAATTTTAACTACACCTCATTCACTGATGATAGTATTAATCTGAAAGCTCCTGTAAATTACCACCAAGCTTATTCTTGTCGCTGATACTTCTGATCAAACTAAAATCCCCTAGAAATATCGAATCAGCCTCATCCTCAATCTGAATTCCATGGAGCCAACTGTGGTACTCAGCTTTCCTATCATCTTGGCATGGTGCATAGATGTTAGTAAAGTCCAGCAATCAAATTATATAAATTGAAAACACTAGTCTAATATTGCGTGTTCCACTAAAAATCTTGACGTGGATGGTAAGATCTTTATTCCTTAAATTTAATGATGAGGACGTGCGGGAAAATAACTAGTATCTTTCTATCTCTCCTGTATATAGAAAAAGTTTAGCTGATGACATAGATTTCATCTACACTAAAACTACTTGCACCTCGTGGCAGCGTGTCTTCGTTGCTGACATCATTTGAATGTTATAATCATACAGTTTTGAACCAAGAAGTACAATATTAGTCAGTGATTCACATTGTTAATCGGTTGCTAACACTCAAACATCGGATGACCATTGGATGGAAAGGGTGAATCCAACGGCGAATGGTGTGATGGGCTAGTGCCACCCATGGGATGCACATGATGATTACACATTTTACACTATGTAGAGTCCATCTTGATAAGCATCTACGCGCCATTGTTTTTCTTTTTACAATAGTTTTTCAGAAACTTCAAAGTTGTCTTTATATAAAAAAATCAAAGTTGCGATTTCATTTTTGTGAAATTCGAAGCTCAAGTAGACCTTGGCTCTTCGACCAAACCACCACAGTAGTGCCCCCCTCTTGAACTATATTGTGTGACATGAGCTTGGCGTCCGTTTGTTTGGTTTCAAAGACTTACAATAAAAATGTTATTCAGTCACATTTTAGGTCTACCTTCTCAACATGGTAGACGCACAAGATAGTAGGGCGTTTTGGTGCCCAGGCTCATCTGCACCCGGTTAGAAAAAAATTCGTAAAAAATTCAAAACAAATTCAAAAAATTCCAAATAAAATTTGTGTGGTAGACAATTTGATGCGTGAGGCCCGCTCTAAATTTTAAGTCATTTGGACATATGAGCAGCTCTCAGAAAAAAGACAAATCAGGCCAAAACAGTACATGAACAGTAAACATTTTTTCAGACCCCCAATTTGTCTTTTTTGCTGAGAGCTGCTCATATGTCCAAACGACTTGAAATTTGGAGCGGGCCTTACGCATCAAATTTTCTACCACACAAATTTTATTTGGATTTTTTTGAATCTTTTTAATATTTGTTTTGATTTTTTTCGTCGACACAGGTGCAGATGAGCTCGGTGCAGAAATGGATTTTCGCACAAGATATAACTATGTAACTATCTATGACACCTCTGTCAGTAAGCAATTAGTAAAAAATTAGTAAAAGCTGAATCATTGGGCGAAGTAAGAATAGTGCACTATATTCGGAAGTCAAAATAAGCACATGCATGTACTGAGTCCTCCCTAACAAACTCAAAGCACCTACATATATATATAAGCTCAAGCTGATGGATGAGTCACTGCGAACCAGTCAGTGTTCAATGTTTCTCCACGGTCAACACGATGGCTATCTTAGATTTAGTCCTCCGTCAGGCCAACTCCACCGCGTGACTTTAAACGGACTTCCGTTTTGTCCGGTTTCTGTCCGTTTGGATAGGGATTTGGGGTCGTGTTCGGGTCTGTCTTGGGATGCGGTGGCCGTGCGCCCATCGCGCGGCCGCATCCATTTGCCCCATCCTATCCGTCAAGGCCAAAAATGCCCAAATTTGCATCAAAACTAGTTTCCAACCCAAATATTTGTCTAAAAATTAAAATAGTTTTACAACCCGATTGAAATTGTCTTTAATAAAATAGTTTTATAACCAAATCAAAATTTTCTTGACTGAACATAAATTGGACCAATACATCTATTGGTTGCCAATGTGATCCCAGACATGCTCAACCAAGTCATTTTAAAGATTCAAATGAGTGTGCCAATCACGCATCTCACGGTGAAATTGGACAAACTATTCAAATGTGGCCGGGTCTTGGTGCAGGGGCTCAATATTTTCATCTTGATAATCAAATCCTTGGTCGAAGATACTCTCGTCATGCTCGTCCTCGACGATCATGTTGTGCATGATCAAACAAGCAGTCATCACTTCCCAAAGCTTCCTTTCATCCCATGACAGTGCAGGGTTTCGAACGATACCCCACCGGGATTGAAGCACACCAAAAGCACGTTCCACATCCTTTTTAACACTCTCTTGCATTTGGGCAAATCTCTTTCTCTTCTCACCTTGGGGTTTCGAGATTGTCTTCACAAAAATTGACCACTGAGGATATATACCATCTGCTAGATAGTATCCCTTGTTGTACTAGTGGCCGTTGATCTCAAAGTTGACAGGTGGGGAGTAGCCTTCTGCAAGCCTCGCGAAGACTGGAGAACGCTGCAGCACATTGATATCATTGTGAGAACCTGCCATACCGAAGAAAGAATGCCATATCCAACGATCTTGCGATGCCACCGCTTCTAATATGATAGTGCACCCGTTAACATGCCCCTTGTATTGGCCCTGCCAAGCAAATGGACAGTTTTTCCACTCCCAATGCATACAATCTATACTGCCAAGCATGCCTGGAAAGCCTCTAGCTGCGTTGATCGCCAACAATCTCTCTGTATCAGCGACAGTTGGCTACCTCAAGTACTCTGGGCCAAACACCTCGATCACAGCCTGGCAAAACTTGTACATTGACATCAGACATATTGTCTCACTCATACGCACATACTCGTCCACCAGATCGCCTGGAATACCATATGCAAGCATGCGGATGGCCGCGGTGCATTTATGGTAAGAGGAGAATCCAAGCTTGCCAAGGGCATCCGTCTTGCACTCGAAGTATGGGTCATGAGCAACCACTCCCTCTCGGATACGATTGAACACATGCCTTGCCATACGAAAACGGCGACGGAATTTATCCGGCTTGAAGAGCGGGGTGTTGGCAAAGTAATCGGCATAGAGCAGGGCGTGGCCTCTCTCCCTGTTGCGGTTCAGGTTGGGAGCACGGCCAGGGAGTGACCCCCTGTACCGAGGAAGCTGTCGTTGAATATCGTCGTGAATGACCAGTGCAGCCACCACAAGCTTCATCATCCGACGACGAATCATCCGATGAACAAAGGAAGTGATGAAAGAAAAACTCGTCTCCACTGTCCATACCTTTGATGGCAAAAGGTCGAACACCTTGCGGTCATGGTGGCGAAGAGGCCGCGATGATCACCTCGACGCAGCAGGGGTGGTTGCCGGCCGGCTACTGGCCGCTCTGGAGCTCTCGTCGGAATCTGCCTCGGGCGCCGTGGTCCGTCGCCGGCAGTCGTGTCCCCTCTGCCACCGGCAAGGACGGCGACGGCCAAACCTCCCCCGATAAACGACCAAAACTACGGCGAAAGCGCGGGCGCGGTGGCGGCCATGTCGATACGTGGTTTGATATGGACGGCGGGGGGCTGCGCGGTGAGGAGGCGACCGGAGAATAGGGGCGGCGCCGGCGGCGGGACGGGGCGGGGAGAGAGGATGAAGCGTTGGGAGCGGAGGGATTGCTAGTGTCCCCGACAGGCGGGCCACGGGAGGGACAAGGGCGTGCGTCGCGGCCGTCCGCGCGCGTCCGTTTCACCCCAAACCGAGTCGGGAATGGGTCGAAAACGAACGAAATCCGGGCATTAGTCCGTTTGAGGCCGCCGCTGGGTCACCTTTTTTGTCTCTTTTACCTGAGACGGACGGGAGCGGACAGAATAAGGTCGCGCGGTGCAGTTGGCCTCATTTGTCGGTCGCTTTCCTCGGCCTGCCAGGTAGCTGGTTGCCTTGTCGCCTCTACCCCGAACAGTAGAATTGTCCATGCATCATGCATGGTCATGCTTTCTCATGCTTCCGGTCGGCAACATCACTAACGTAAACGAATTAGTAATAATTTTCTACTTGTTGCTCCGATGGCACTGCGTCCGTCGGATATATGGCGCAGCAGCTTAATCATTCAGAGTGTCGAGGCTGGCCGGTGGCGTCGGCACGGCGGTCCGCGCTACGATCGACCACATCAGATGTACCTTAAATTACTTATTATTGCAACGGCTTTTGATTGCAACGGCTTTCTACGAATCTGCATATAATTTTTATTATTTCTAATATTCGTTATACTGCTATGATTAGAGATGAATAAATCAGAAGTTTTTTAAAGAAAAAAAATAGATGTGCTCATCTGTTCTGGAGTGCCATGAACATTTGCTTAAGACATCAGAAGCTAGATTACATTCTGTTGTAGAAGCAAAGCAATCAAATTACATAAAAATTAACAACACCCGTCTAGTATTGCGTGCTCCACTAAAAACCTCGACGTGGATGATAAGATGTTTTTGCTTAAGTTTAATGATGAGAACGTGGGAAAACAACTCTTATCTTATGTATTTCTCCTGTTTAGAAAAGTTTGGCTGAACATAAATTCTCCGTCTACGCCAAACTACTTGCACCTGGTGGCAGCACGTGTCTTGGTTGCCGGCATCATTACGTATCTAGGATGCGCTGCAAGCAACCATCACTAGTAGAAAACAGGGCTTTTATTCGGTCAGAAAAAAACATTAATCCCGGTTGTATTACGAACCGGGACTAATGTGAGCATTAGTTCCGGTTCAAGCGGCGAGGGCAACGTAGGCATTACTCCCGGTTTAAATGGGACCTTTAGTCCTGGTTGGTGCCACAAACCGGTACTAAAGGGTGCGTTGCCCATTAGTACCGGTTCGTGCCACGAACCGGTACTAATGGGGTTGAGACCTTTAGTACCGGTTCGTGCCACGAACCGGTACTAAAGGTCCCATTTTCAAACTCTACCCCCCCTTATGGATCGCCTTTGCAGTTTTGTAAAAAGCAAAATAAAATGATAAAAACTTCAAAAATTAAAATCCTTCCAGATGTAGTTATGTTACTACATGTACTAGTTAGGAAAATTTGAAAACTTAAATTTAGACATGTTTTCCAAAAAGTGCAGGGAAAATGTAAAACGGCTATAACTTTTGCATACGATGTCAGAAGAAAACGTATAATATATCAAAATGTTCAGCACGAAAATCCGCATCCGATTTTGACAGCCTACGACCTGTTTGCAAATTTTTAGAATTCTCAAATTCTAAAAGCAAAAAAAAGTTATGCTCAAATTTCAGCTTTTTTTAATTTCTGTTAAATCTGGTCAAACTATGGTCAAAATACTTATTCAAGAAGTATTAGTGTTACTAAATAATTATTTAAGAATATTAGTGTTACTAATTAATTATTTCAGTTTTTTTGAATTTTGGTCAAAACTGGTCAAACTGTGGTCAAACTATGATCAAACTGTGGTCAAACTACTTATTCAAGAAATATTAGTGTTACTAAATAATTATTGTTTTTTAAAAACAATAGTTTCAAACTCAAACAATGAAATGTGTGATTTCATATTCAAGCTAAATTCCTGAGGGTTAATAGGATTGACATCTTACTATTGTCAGGAAAACAATAAATGCAGACTTGGAAATGAGGGAGAATAGAACCTGAAAGTTAAGCGGGCTCAGGCTGGAGTAGTGAGAGGATGGGTGACCGTCCGGGAAGTTAGATGATTTGAAATGATGAGGGTGATTAGAGATTAGAGGTTAAACTGAGCAGTGATGAGGGGTGATTACTGATTAGAGGTTAAAATAATTCAGAAATTTGAAATTCAAAAAAAAAAGTTCAAAAAAAAATCATAAAATTTTCTTTAATACCGGTTGGTATTACCAACCGGGACTAAAGGTGGACTTCCAGGCAGCGGCCACATGGAGGGCCTTTAATCCCGGTTCGTGTAAGAACCAGGACTAAAGGGGAAGGCTTTAGTAACGACTCTTTAGTCCCGGTTCCAGAACCGGACTAAAGGCTTTTTTTCTACTAGTGCATTATATGAAATTACAGCCGTATATTTGGTATAGCAAGTCAAAGTAGGCTGCTTTTACTTACACACCTCCCTAACAAAATCATATAATAAGCTGATGAGTCACTGCCACTAATCAACCATACATGCTATTCCACGGCTTGATCGATTGTACGTTCAACATGAGGGCCACGATCTTCCACTCACCCTCCCGTTATTCGTTCGGTCGTTCCTCGTCCTATCAGGCTGTCTGTCTTATCACCTCTACCCGGCCATACGTACTAGTACGTGGCAGTAGAATTGTCCATGCATCACGCATCACCATGCTTTTAACACTTCCAGTCAGCAACATTAACGTAATTAGTGTTATTCTGACCGCACTGCGTACGAGAGTGAGTGGGTGGTTGGCTAAGCTAGCGGCGGTCTCCTGACGACCCGATCCGCGGAGGCGGAGCAGAGCGTGCCAGAGCCCGGCCGAGACTGGACGGCTTCGTCGCCGGTCGTGCGAACGGCGATTGGCGACGGCCTTCGCCACGGCTTCCCCGACCGCCTCCTCCTCCCACTTTGCGCCGGACAACATCACATCAGGCGGTTAAACTCATTTGTCTAGTCTGCAGAATTCCAATCCCCGTGACATCATGGGTTTTCTTACTTTTCGTGCAAAAATCTTAGCAAGATCGACATGATCGGTGCGTTCCGTTGGTCAACCTGAAAGATTCCTATTGACAATCTCTGGTAACCTGGTACACACAAAGCTAACTTTGCTTAGCTTACTACTAACAGTGGAAAATACCCCGCGCGTTACTATGAAAAATGGTTGATAACATGAGAGCCAAATTTTAAAATATATTTGGCTTATTATATTTGATTATATATAGTTGTAACAATATTTATTAAATATAAGTAACATAATTGAATGAAAACATTTTTCATGCATAGTTGAATGTTGTGGCGAATCTTTTCGCATGCATGAATGAATGCTGAATGAATGCATGTTGAGATGAGTCTTATCCCATTCATAATTGTATGATGAGGTGACATGCTTACATGTTGAGATAAATAAGTTACAAGCTCCGTCTGGGTTTTTAATCCCCACTATATTTTGTGTCAAAGTTGGACCACATATTTGAGTAGCAAAATATTAATGCATGCCATAAAAAATTATATTATTGTATTCATATTTGAAGGTTTACCAGTCCCATGTATTTTGGGTCATAATTTGACCATGATTTTAACTAATAAAATACAAAGTATACGTAGCAAGAATAATATCATTAAAACTATATGTACTATCTCCCTTTCGGTTTATTTGGCTTACCTAAAAAAATGTTTTTTCGTTTTATAAGTCTCAATTTTATTGCTCCCCATCACATGTTCAGATTTTGAGGTGCATTAAATCGCTACATTCAAGGATTAAAAAGAAAACTCACCAGAGGATGTAAACCTTCTTAGTCAATTAGTAAACACACTTTTTTTGAGGAAAACAAGCGTATTAATTGAGTATTTTTGCAACCTACAAAATTTGTTCCACTGCTCATCATCTACATTGGTTGGTGAGAATTTTGAATTGAGCCCTGTAGACCGGGAGGGAGGGGGTAACTTTTTGTGGTATGCATTAACATTTTGCTACTCAAATATGTGGTCAAATTTTGACACAAAATATAATGGGGGCTAATAAATCCAGACGAAGGTAGTATATAGGATTCATGTGTGTGCACGCATGATTGGTGTTTTGGCATATCTGACGCGGCCACAAGTGGTTTCTCGGCTAGAAGTACTACTCCTAACTACTACCTCCTTTCCGGTTTATTGGGATCATCTTGCAAATCACATTAACCAATCAAGGAGGGCCTATTTAAGTTTTAGGCAACATATTAATGTTACATGTATGGCCCTCTCACTCCTTCTTGCATTGGTTGGTTTTACATTGGGAACAAAAATTTGACAGAATTTAATGTGGACATCCCTATATTTGCATGTTCCCAAGACAATGAGCCTTACAAATTGGAAATTTCCGATTTTTGAGATAGGCCTCTAAACCGAAAAGGACGGAGTATTTAGCTAGCTAGCTTGAAATGTAGCCAACATCTACATCGTGTGATCAGATTACAGTATATATTAGTCATACGAAGGGAACTAATAAACTCGGACGGATGTAGTAGTAGCTTGCTAATGCTTGCTCAGTTGGTTATAATGTTTTTTCTCTGATAAATTAATCAAAAAATGGGCTTTTAACTGGAAGTCGCAACAATATTCATCCAGCACAATGTATAAGCATTTGATGGGAAACTAGAGGCATCTTATTTTTTTGAGGTGTCTCTGGAATTGACTAGCATAATCAGACATACGATTCTTTTGGCTGGCCATGTATGACATGATCAATTCCAGAGAACTACTCAAACAAAAATCCTTCCACATGAAATCCTCTAATTGTGCCCTTTGCAGTGACAATACCGAGGATATTGTCCAGCATTTTCCATGGGACTGCACTTTTGGTCAATCTTGTTGGGATTCTGTTTCTCGGGCACCCCCTTCTTTGATGAGGTGGTCTCCTTCACCAGATTTCCCCAAAAAAAAAGTCATGGACATTATCATCATGGCCTACTGGAACATTTGGATGTAGCGAAATGGAAAGATTTTCAGAAATGAGGTGTCAAGTCTGACTTCTTGAAAGTATAGATTAAATTAATATCTCATACTCGTCAAGCATAGGACCAAGGCAAAAAATATTGATTGCATGGATGAGTGGATTGAATCCTTGAGGTAATTTGACATGTCTCTTCATATTATTTGTTCCTTATGTTAGAAAAAACTAGAGTGGGATAGTTGATTTTTGTTTTCTTTTTTTCCTTTGTTGTATTTGATTTTTTTATAATTTTTTCTATACTTAACGAAAAATAACATAGAAAATTTTCTATGATTTCTAAATAAAAAAATCAATCAATGTCCCATTAAATAAGCATAGGCTAAGAAAAGCATATTACTTTGAGCTGCAATGTCAAACATGCCCAAAGAGCCCCCCTCCCCCCCCCCGTGGCCAGTGCTCATCGTCATCAGGTTGGCGTCGGCTTCCCCCATTTGATCCTTGAGGCATTGTAGCATCCTGAGAACCACGCCTATCGTATTATCGTGGGCCAGCATCACCGCTATCTTCACCATCCAAACCTCAAATGTCATCATCTTATGTTCCTTATCATCAATTATTGTGACGACTTTAACTATTTGGACCTCGACCCTCTAAGCATCGTCTTCGACCAAAGAGCTGCCGGCACACTGGGCTAGGGGCTTGGAATTCTAGCTAGTTCTTCTCCTGGAGGTTGCAAACCTTGGACTTGAAAGAGTTCACATACTCCTTCGCATTGATCAGTATGGATGTCCTGTCTTTCTGCAAGGCAAGGCAAATCAAGCATCAACCATTAGTTATCGTCTTAGGTGAAACAACAAGTGCTATTCCTCTCGAAGAAATATTCATGCATTATAATGTATGTTTACCTTAGAGCCGGGAGGGAGGAGACTCTTGGGGGCATGGAGGCAGTCTTGTATGATTGTGGCACTCTCTGCTCTGAACCATAACATCTAGTCGTCACTTAGACTTTTTGGATGTCTTGCAATTATGTATTGCTTCGCAGATAATATACTTGCAATATATCATCTTACCATGTTGTATTATGTTTATTCTGACCATGTTAGTGCTTCAAGCTTCCATATTATTTACTTGCTGGTTTATTAAGATCCCATCATGAGAGAACATAGTTGCTAAACTTATGTTACTCATTTTCATCACTCTCATGCGATATTTATATTTTGATCATGGACTAAATTTTTGTGCATAAACAATGCAAAGTTGTTAATAAAATTTCTCTTTGTCGCTTCACTTTCTCAACCGAATTTCTTGACGATAAGCAATAAGGTAAACTTGGGGGCGATGATACGTCTCAAACGTATCAACTTTTCTGATCACTTTTGCTATAATTGTGTCCTCTAGCTTACATGATTTGAATAAGACTAACTATTTTGATGTTGTTTTCAGCAAAGTTTTCAATGTCATTGTTTTCTATGCAGAAAAGGTCCCCCGAGAATCCTGGAAAATCATTTTTGGAAGTTGCACTGGAAAAGAGACACGGAGCCTTGAAGATGTACTAGGAGGCGCTCTGCCCTAGCTCCTCGCGCATGCCGCATCGTGGGGGTGCATGAGGGTATGATAAAATATGTTGTGCAAGTTCTTATCACAAGCGCATACAACTATACATGAAATACATGTTTATATAAAATGTTGAATAAGCGATATATTGTCATCGTCCTATGTTACTGCTACTATATATTTAATTCTACCCACTAGGCCCCAAGCAGCCAGGGCGGTGGCCTAGGACTTGAGGCCCAATCCTTTTGTACTGTAGCTACAGTGCTCAAATGTTGCATGGGACCTAGCCCAATCCTGGCGCCACTACTACATGCAACGTGCCATTATCCATCCTTATATACTTTGTTCTTGGGAACTGTTGGCTATTGCTACTTTTGTTACTCTACTGCAATCAAACAACCAACACTTCATCACATTTACTACTAATAAACTCTCTCAAGCAAGCACTTTGTTTCTTGACGTGGTTGAATTGACAATGCAACCACTAAAGCTTATAAGTGTTTTTTTTTTGGCTCACATTGTGTCGAATAAATAAATTTGATTTGTGATACATCACATCAAAAGTCACTGTTATCCTCTACACTTGTTGGTTATCACAACGCCACCATCTGGGGCGTGGACGTGCCACCAGTGGTTGGGTGTGCGCCATCGGCAAGGGGACCATGATGGTCGACTTAAGGTGCGACGCCAGCGGAGCACGAGAGGAGCTCATGTACGCTATGGGGAGCAGAGAGGGTTGGCAGGAAGGGGCTAGGCGCCAAGGCCAGTGTGGCAGCTGACGAGGAGGTGGTCGCCGCCGCCGGAGTGGCTGGTGGTGTGGGAGGGGATGAACGATATTGCAATGGAGTGACTAAAGAAAGTAAGAATCACTGGGCGAACTAAGAATAATGCACTATATTCGGTAAGTCAATTATAAGCACTCACATGTAATAACAGTCCTCCCAAACAAAATCAAAGCGCCTATACATGTATATAAGCTCATGCTGATGAGTCGACTACTAATTAATCACTGTGCATATGTTTTTCCACGGTTGGACTTGGACCGATTGCACGGTCAACATGACGGCGATCTTCCATTTAGTCCTGTGTTATTCGTCCTGTCAGGTTGTCTTGTCACCTCGACCCCAAACAGTAGAATTGTCCATGCATCATGCATGGCCATGCTTTCAGGCTTCCAGTCAGCGAAAGTAACGCAACTAAATTTAGTCTACTCTTTTCTGACGGCACTGCATGCATTCGTCGGCGGTGGGTGGTTAGCTAACGGCGGTCTCCTGACGAGCACGACGAGCCGACCCTTGGATGGAGCAGCAGCTTAATCATTCAGCGTGCCGAGACCGCTCGGCGCCCGTGCGGGCTGCGACGGCCTTCGCCACGACTTCCCTGACCGCCTCTTCCTCCCACTTGGTGCCGGACGCTGACTGCAACGACCGCATCAAGATATCAATTAAATTTTCCAGTCTATGCAGAATTTAAAAAGAGTGTGACGCCATATACGTTACTTTTCATCATGTACTAGTAAAAATCTAGCTGGGTGCGCTACGTTGGTCATTGGTCAACCGAGAGATTCCATATGACAAATCTCAGGTAACCTGGTAGGCTGGTACACACACTACTTACCTACCTAAGGTTAGCCTAGCTTACAGTTCACGTGTGCACGCACGCTTAGGCATTACTAGAAAAAGGGCTATAGATAATATGAACATTAATGGCGCACTATATATGTGGTACGCAGTGGTGCACCAGATACAGGTGCGTTATTATTGACATATTACTAATGATGCACCTGGTGTGTGGTGTGCCATTAGTAGTTTTAAAAAAAATAAAAAAAAATTGTTAGTAATGCCACATCATGGGATAGTGCGCCATTACTAGTTGACATAGTAATGACGCATCACACATCAGGTGCGTCATTAGTAACCCTGGTGCTAAATGCACCCCCCGTGGACCGCCTTTTCAGTTTTAAAAAATAAAAAAAATGATGGAAATGTCAAAAAAATAAAAGAAAATAAGTTTCCCATGTGATATGTGGTCTAGTTATTGGGAAATTTTACAAATATGAATTTCAACTTTATTTACAAAATCTCTCTGGAATTTAGTAAAACGGGAATAACTTTTGCATACGAACTCGGATTAAAAAGTTTTTTGTATGAAAAATCATCTACTCAAAAAGTTACATACGAATTGAACCGGGGAACCCTAGTTCAACACCTTCAAAATCCCCAATAACCTAACAGAATGAAAGATACGAGGCTTTTAAGATCTAGAGGTGAAAAAATGAAAAAAAATTCAAACTTACTAGTGGCGCACCATTTGCTAGGTGCGCCACTAGTAACAGGAAAAAAAATTGGTTTCAAAAAAAAATTGAATTTTTTTTCAAAATATGATACGTAATATGACCGGGAAGTTTGAAATATTTTTTCAAAATTTCATCACACTCATGAACATGAACAAAGTCCTAGACATCAACAAGGTTTAATAGGATTGATATGATAGATATATCAATAAGTGCCTGTGAAGTTAAGCGTGCTCGGGATGGAGTAGGGTGAGGATGGGTGACCTTCCGGGAAGTTTGGCCACAGTGCGATTTGACTTGAGATTAAGCATATTGACCCGAGATTAAGCCATAGTGACCTGAGACTAAGAAAAAACGAAAAAAAATTGAAAAAAAAATTTCTGATTTTTTTTTTGAAAAAATTTGTTAGTAATGGCACACTTCTATATGGTGCGCCATTACTAAGCCAGATAGTAATGGCGCACCAGATAAGCATAGTAATGGAGGTGTGCCATTATTATTTTGTTACTAATGGCGTGATAATAGTGGCGCACCTGTAGTGCGCCATTAATGGCCAAAACAGGTGCGCCACTAATTAGCTTTTTTCTAGTAGTAAGGGTTTCGGCCGGAGTGTGTGTGAGTGCTTATGTACCTTGGAGCCGGGAGGAAGGACAATCTTGAGAGCCTGGAAGCTTTCGTTGAGCTTCTCCCGGCGCTTGCGCTCGGAGATCATGTCTTTGCGGTGGTTCACCGAAGCATTTCGGCCTCACTTGACGCTTCTTTGGAAGTAATCTGGCGATGGTTGTACCTCATCGCCGTCGCATCTTGACCGGGGCGGACATGGATTTCTTGAACATCTTACGCCCGCATGCGGCTTGGGCCTCCGCCTCGCTCCGAGCCTCAGAGGTGCAGCGGCGGCTGAACGCGCATCTTGGCACTACGCCAGAGCTCCATTGCGGCCGTGTCATGGAAGTTCAGACGTCTTGGTGGTAGTCATCGTCACATGGGATCACCACCGGCGGTACATGCGAGGAGACCTCGGGGAACTGCAGGCCGGCGGCGGGCGTCGCGAAGGCGTGCGCCGACAAGTTATCCGGGCTGCAAGAGAGCGAGGCGGTACAGAACGAGGAGGAGGTGGAGGAAGAGGAGGGGAAGCTGCAGCCACCGTCGTGGTGTGAGGGGAGGAAATCGAATTCGTCTAGGATGGACTGCTGCATGCCGACGGCGGCCCCATCGCCGGCAGGCGACGATCTACGCAGCTGGCTCGTCCTCCATGTTCATCTGCATGTTGATCTCCACGTGCGTACGTGCCAAGATCAGTCTGATATTATCATCAGAAACAGTGTAAGTGCACACGATCGCACGTAGAGTAAATTGCAGGAAACCACCACTGTGAAGGCTAGATTTACAGAAAACACTACGATACATTTTCTTTGCGGAAAAGTGTAATTATTTTGCAAAAACCACTGATCAGCGGATCTGGATCTGTTAAGTGAGATTATGACAAAGGGGGCTCGCCAATCAGGCAGACGTGGCACCAATCTTTCACACCGTCATATCAAATCATCTTTTGGACGCAGGACCCGCTTGTCAGCGAAACACTCTGTGTCAGACCACTTGGTCATTTTATCGAGCAGGTGCAGTACACCGTAGGCGTGCATGTGTTGCAGGGCGCAGGAGGTTCGCCGAGGCGGTCTCCGGCGATGCAATAGAGGCGGGTAGCGAGGATCTGGCGGGGATGCCCTGATTCCTATCGGATCTGGACGAACTGGAGGGCGACGAGGCGGTTCCCGGCGTCAAGAAGGTGCGGCGGCCGGCGGTTGGCGAGCTCCAGCGTCAGCGGCTGGTCCTGGGGGGTGAGCGCCGGCTCCGTCAAGACCAAGATCCAGGGATCTTACCGCGCGCATCGCAACAGGCCGCCCCTCCACCTCCTGCGGCGGCGGCGCTACTCACGGCCTGGATCCAGAGCCCCCTCCTCCGCCATTGAGGTTGAAGAGCGAGCGGATCCTCCCCAAGCTATCGGTTGTCTGGGCGCCAAACTCGAGCACGCCGGTGCCGAAGGGGTTGCAGACCTTGGTGCGCACCGGTGCCGAGGGGGATGCAGACCACGGTGGCGCTCCAGCCGAAGGGGGTACAGACCACGGCGGGATGCAGCCCTTGTAGTAGTCGTCAGTCCAGCTGAGGAACAAGGCACCGACGTCAGTGGAGGACTTCTAGAAGATGTCGAGGCAACGGCGATGGCGGACCTGGGCGAGGCAACGACGACAGCGAACCTGCGCGAGGCAACATCGACGGTGGACCTGGTGAGGCAACAGCCAAGTCGTGCCTGAAGATAAGACGAACCATTTTTTTTCATTTTCCTTCCAACGACAGGTGGACCCACATAGGGATGATAACGTTACTAGACGCCGCCGTTACATATGAGATGTTAAGCGGTGCCATATCAGCCTGACTGGCGTGCCCCCTCTGTCATAATCTCACTTAACATAGTCAGATTCGCCGATCAGTGGTTTTTGCAAAAAGATTACACAAGACGATATTTTTTCTAAAGAAAATGTATTGTAGTGTTTTCTGCAAACCTAGTCTTCAAAGTGGTGGTTTCCTGCAATTTACTCTGGCATGTATGCTTATGCATCAGTCATTCAATCAATCAGTGGATGCACGCCGACTAGTAGTTCGTGGCGCTCCTCGTCCTCCTCCCTTCAGGGACGACGCAGCTGCACACAAAGAGATCCAAGATATCCCAGAGGCTATTAATTGTCTATGCACCTATAAGTAGCTTGAACCGAAGCTAAACATGGATTATTCAAACAAATTTGCAGCAGTGATGGTAATTAATCAAAGGATCGCCGTGAGATCCATCAACTTTTTTCTCAAAAAGGATAATAATCCCCGGCCTTTGCATCGAGCGATGCACACAACACTACTGCAGGATGCTGCTAACGCGACACTACGATCAGAGACCCTTCGAGAATCTGTGTGCGATGCCATAATCGCAAACGGTGTTGTATGAAAATTGTCAGAAATGTGTAAAACGTTTGCGATGACGGATGCATCAAACACGGTTCAGGTTTTAGTTGCGTGTGCGATGAAGGGCATACGGTTCGATTCAATGAACTGCTTATGCGATGAGGAGGAACAAAAGAAACGGCAGCAGATGGGCGTGTGCGATACACAAAGATACGGTTCACTCGGGTGAACTATTTGCGATTAGGCAACACAAAAGAAACGGTCAGCCAGATCAAAGGTGTGTGCGATATACGGCATGCGGTTCACTCGGATGAACTGTTTCCGTTGAGACATGAGAATAGAAACGGTTCAAATGAACAAGATGTGTGTGATATGACGCAAACAGGTATGTAACTGGAGACGTGTGCGAAGACCGATAACAACACAGGCGATTAGTGCTAACAAGCCGTATGTGTTGTGAGCAAACGATTGCTTGTATACAATTGTGAGTGATTGATGAAAACATCACCGACGGGTTCCATTGTTTAGTGCGTGTGCAATGTGATTTTCTTTGTCCGCACAACATTTACGCTCTGTCTACAGCATCAACATATATACTTAAAAAGACAACTTTGCATAACCAAATTAAGCATACAATTACACAAGTGACTACACACATAACATTTCCACACACCAAAGAAAGCAATTACATGCATACTAAAGTAGGAGAAACGATGATCTAATCATCTACTTATTGTTGCGACGACGCTTGCCATTGCTCTGCTTCCGGCTGGATCCCTGGCCCTTTTGGGGAAGGAGGCAATTCCTCATGTCAATGATCCGCCTGTACATGTTGTAGCTCGTGTACGCCTCCTTGGCCGCGTACACGACGTGAGCTTTGTCAAGTTTCTCCATCCAGGCCGAGTGCCAGGCACGCTTGTCCTTGTTGCACGAATCCTTCATGTCTCTGTAGTAGGGTCGATGATGGCCTCGGTGAGGTGAACCAATGAGTCCTTCTCATGCTCCTTACTACCCCGATCTTGTATTGGCCCCGGATGTCGACAAGATTACGGCGGCGATGCCCGAATTCTCGAGCGCCTTTACATCGTTGGTGATGTCCACCGTAGCGAACATGTAGTGGGTGTTGTTGACAAACCTGGAGAAACGCTCGCAAGGCCTTGTGGCCAGGCAGTAGTGGTATATGAGACGTGGTGGTGCACGCACATCTAAGCGACGGTGACCTTGGGACGAGACCCGGCACGAGCGCAGGTGTACTCGAGGTCGAACTCGACCACCTTGTACTTCTCCTCGGCAAGCAACAACTCCATGATGTGGATGGAGTGCTCCACCCAGACCGGGTCGTTGGTGTACACCACCGAGAGGTCCATGAACCTTCTGTGGGTATCCACCACGGCACGCATGGTGAACTGCTGCTCATCGTCGGCAGCCGCTCGGAGCACCATTGAAGCCGCGTAGGATACCCTCTAAGAATTTCTTGTGGTGGGTGTGCTTCTTGCAATGGTGGGGCGCGATCAAAAGGTTGAAGAGACACAAAGGTAGATTAAATGCCTCTGTAATAAATGGGGGCTGGCTGGCATGTAATCATTATGCCTTGTCACGGCGTTCATAGCGGAGGATTCCAGAATCCAGTGCACGCTTGACAACACCGCACCCCGGGCCTGCTCGAAGAGCCTGTTCCCGCGCTACCGCGCTGTTTACCGCGCAAGCTTCCCGCTCAGCTAGTTTGGCCACGCGTCGGCTAGAAGAGGGCCAAATCATGGGCATTTATAGGCAAAAAGCTTTGTAAAAATGAAGTGTGTGGAATGACTTCGGTCATAAGTTTACCCTTGGGTGATGAGGTCAAAGTTACACAGAAGGATGATGATGGACACTCGAGTGTGATAATTAATTCTGCGCTCTGATTGCACACGGTGGAAGAAACCAAGCGTGTGCAATATTGTCGAAGATCGCAATCGAGTCGACTATATGATTGTGTCTTTGTGAGATCGACAAGGTAAACTGATTCAAGAATGGTTAATAAAATCTAAGACCATTGCATATTAAGGTCAAAATAGTGCTAGCAATATACGAGTCTCATACGATGTCGTTTCAATGATTGTACCACAAAAGCTCGAAATGTTACAAGGTTCAAATTCCATAGTTATATGACTCAAATTTGAAGATTACAAGGTTCAAATTGATATTAGAAATGAAATTCAGCTCATCAGCTGCAAACGCTCGCGCTGATGCGCTGAACATGGATATTAGAGATGTTCAAACTAATATCACTACTTCTAAGTCTGGCTTCGAAACCTCAAATTTTTTGCAAAGGGGTCAGCCACTGAGAAGTCATGTATGGGGTTGACCCGATGACTTCCGATTACTCTGTCATCTGAAGTTCCAAAATGAAATTCAGCATTTTTGGAGCCTACTCCATTCTATCATAGCGCCAAGGCCGATCAGCAGACTATTCATTTTTGCGAAATAAATGTAGGGCAAACCTCATTTCCTTGAGCACCCTTGCTCTGAGAACAAAGAACCTGGCGAATATAATCTCCGGTAAGGTCCCTTGGTAGGAGTTCAAAGTAATTTCTGAGAGATGCAGATCTAGGCATTCGACGTGATTGTTATATTGTATCACATTATCTACTACTGGGCCTAATCTTATCTGCAAAAGAACGTGTTAGTGCCTACATGCAGTTTTGAACATTACTACAAGACTAGCTATTTGGTTTGCAGGATTTGTAAAATGCACTAACATGCCATCTTCGATCTGACATGATTAACATGGGCATTTGATTACATTACGGAAAAATGTAGCCTTCTTCACAAGAGGTTGGAGTGGATGAAAAGTTCCCTAAGAAAACTAGTACAGATGAATCCAAAGGAGAAATGCTTATTGATTGTAACCATATGGATCAAGCAACCAATATGGGGGAGCATGTATGTACTGAAATCCTCCAAAAGAACCTTCAGAAATCGTAGTACATTGTCATTGTAAATTTGGAAAAAGGTGTCACAAATTGAACTCTCTTATGGTTAACATTTAACAGGAAAGGAACATCACCTCGATATATAGCTTCTCCAGGCACGAAAAGCATCTCAGGAAACTGACAACTTGCTCCAGATCGGGCCCGATAGATTCTAGTGCCAAGACCTTCACTATGCATTTGGGTCAAGCTTGTCGGAATCGTTTTCGAATGATGACGGACAAACATCTTCAAAATTAGAAATAATGTTAATTTGTAGGATGAGAGGTAGAAGGCGGCTGTTGTACCTGAACGGGTGTGGATCCAATAACAAGTTCGGAGTATTTGTCAGACGAGTAGCCCACCACTGTCAATTTCGGCGTAGAAATGACATTGATTCTTGTTGGACCTTCTTGATCAACTACAAGTAATCTCTCAAGTGCAGGTGTGTCCTGGATGACCATACCATGGTCCACCTTTTGTGATGTCTTCCTGCCGCACCAGAAACACACATAAATAGTCTGGAGAGTCATGGAGGTTGTGTGGAAGGTACTCAACCCATTGATCGCCTGAAGAAGAAGGTACTCGAGTGCAGTACAGCCACGGAGCAGGCGCTCCATATCACCCTTTGAGAGGCAGACGACGACGAGCTAGAGGTGCTTCAGTCGTGGTAGAATAAGAGCGGGCGCATCATTAAGGGGCGGGAAATGGAAGTTCCTGAACTTGGCGACGCGCAGTGTGGGCGCAAGGCAGAGTGCGGACGTTGGCAGCGACCGCATATGCCCATCATCAAAAGTGAGCTCCTCGAGCTGATCTAGGGCGGGGGATCGGAACCAGATGTTAAGCTTGGCTCGGTCCTTGCCACTGGAACGGAACTTGCCCATTCTAAGGCCATTGGTTGGGACAAGGTGACTGCCCAGGATCTTGGAGAACGCATCCAAGCTTTTGCGATAGCAGAGATCGTGGGTGTCGATGAGGTCGAGAGGGCTGGAGTTCCATAGGGGGCGCCACCATCGGGAAAGGAGGGTTGTTCGCGCCTCATATTTGATTGGGAGGAGGCAGATGATGACTCTCAACATATCATCGGGGAGGCTGCTGATTAAGTCTAGGCCTACTGGAGTCGCTTGCGGTTCTAGCTCGCCCCGCCTCCGCTTGTTGGCAGCCCCGTTTTCCACCTCCGGGTCTCCTTGTCAGCGGCGCTTTCTGATAGAAATGGGAGTACATGGAATATTTAGTTAAAATAGGGCAATAAAAAAGTGTATTGGTAACTAGAAGTTATTAAGTAGGAATATAGTAAGATAAGGGAATAACAATTGGTTGCTTAAATACTACACAATTCATTTGACATTGCTGGTTAAGTCAACATATGCAGATAGTTGAAAAGAAAACTTACTTCAAACAAAGTATGGATGGATGATTTTGCCGGGGAAGTTAGCATATATCTCATGACCATGCCCTTCTATGTGCAGTGCAATTTTAGTGCCAGCTTTCAGTACATAAAACTTTGCAATTTCATTCCAAAAGCCAGTGCCAAAATAGGAGTCACCACGTTCATCAAGTCTTACAGTAGCAATGATTGTAAATCCATGGTTTGTGTGCAGTATGACATTCGTGGAGCCTTGATGTATGTAAATGGAAATATTGTGCACTACATAATCTGTTGCATAGCAAGGGATGTCCTGCAGAAAATGGTAGGGTTGTTAAAGAAAATATGGTAACATGCAAATATGGGCACAAATTGAAAGACCTGTACAACAGTTGAAATCGAAGGACAAAAGTCTATAATTCAACAGATAGGGTAAACATGATGTCATGGAAATATGAGAGTAATCGAAAGAACAATGCATCATCAATTTGCCTAATATAGAAAGAAGAGGGGGGAAATCCCCTTTGACGTATGTGGTGCATGTGGCACCTTTTATCCAAATGTAGCAATATTTAGAATATGTTCAGGAAAGTAGGCCATGCCAACCGATTTAGGGTGAGATTGAACATACGCTGTGGCGTCCTCAAGTTATCCGGTATGATGAGATGGAATCTCTGGCGGCGGTCGCCAAGTCACGAAGTATCGGCGCCTTTGTACATTCTATGAATGAAAGAAAACCCTCAAATCAGCTCGAATAAAAATGAATTCACGGCGATTTCCGCCGGGTGATTAAAGGAGGCGGATGAACTGGGATAAGAGATGAGATAATATATCGTTAAATTAGTTACCTTGTCGTCCATGAGAAAGAACCCTCGGTACGGCAGATTCCCCAACCGAGCGAAGCTGGGTCGACCGCGAGCAGCATCGAGAAATTCAATGCGATAGGCGGCGGCAAGCGGAAGTGGCGAAATGCGGTGGGCTTTGGCGGCGGCGGCAGGCGTCGAGCTAAGTGTTTACCGCCGTGATAGGCGGTGCCATGGCATAGACGCGGAGGAGCTTGTGTAGGTGTGAATGGGGAACGTACCGGAGGGGCCGAGGTGGGTGGCGGGCGGGGTGAGGGTTTTTGTGACGTGGGGATGGCGAGGGTTTTCTTTTTTCTTTTTTGAATAGGGTGGTGAGGGTTTTCTGTCCCACAAAGAATTTTGGGGGCGACAGTTTGCTACAGCGAACCGTGTGTGATTGATGCAGCAGGCAAAATGATAGTCATTGCACACGGTTCCAATTTTGGGAACCGTGTGTGATTGACGTACTACCTCCGTCCTGGTTTATTGGTCCCCGTTGTCATTTTTACCAAAATTTGGCGAAATATTTAACATACTCAGACATAGATAATAAGTGTACACGTACATAAGCATAGTTCAACCATAAGTACATAGTTCAACCGTCATTAAGCATACTCAAGCGTACATCGTTCGAGCCATCTCACATCTCATCTCACATGCGGCCGGCTCGATCCTGAAGCTTCTCCAGGTACTCAGCGTATGCGCCTTGCGCCACCCTGCGAGAATACTTCTGCTTGAAGGTGCCAACGGCCTGTCCACTTGCATGCGCAAGAACACTTAGATACGCGTCACGAATCTTGTGGTTGCAAAATGGGCATCCATGTCGTCGTTCCAGGTCCTAATACGCCTGTTATGCATTCCCGCATAAAGCTCCCTCAGGATTCGCTTCTTGTACCTCCTCTGGGCATCTTCATCCTCCCTGTCCACATCGTCAGACAGCACCTATACATATAGTAAAACAAATTTGGCATCAAATCACTGATTACTTGCCGTGAAGAAGGATTAGGAATTTATGGCTATTTATTTATACATATTCAGAGATTATGGTTCGATTTTTAAGCACCGTCGTCTATGTACAGACTAATCTTGAAGAAAATAATGGCACAAACATATCTAGGTCATTCAAAATCAATTGTCAAGTCCTGGCTAGGAATTATTAGCACGAGCACTAACCCTAGTCGGATTACTAGCAGAAATCATTTGCACAGATAAAACAACTAATGACTTATCACCTGTACCATTCAAACAATCAATACACTACACGGATCTAATGAAACTTACTCAGATTTCATGGATTGGGAGAACATAACAACAGGATTTCTATTCCAAAAAGGGGGAGGCAGGAGTAACCAGAGAAACCCTATGATCTATTTGACACATAAATGGTATAGATGACTAACCAGCTGTCCGTCGTCGTCGGAGTCGTCGCCGGAGTGGTCGTCGGAGTCGGTGTGGAACTCCGCCTCCGGCTGTGGAAGCTCGACGCCGTCGACGATGTCAGGGTGCAGCGATAACTCGCCGGCGGTGACGGCAACCTCTATCTCCATCTCCACGCCGTGCTCCGGTGCTTTAGTAGCCCCGGTGTCGCCACTCCCTCTGATGGGGCGCCTCGGCGACATCCTCATACACTGACGGCTTTGAGGACTGAGAGCAGCGTCGAGGTTGCTAGCAGAGAGAGAGAGAGAGAGAGAGAGAGAGAGAGAGAGTATTATGTGTGCGTAGCAAGGATGGGGGTGCGGCCGCTCGGGCGCACCATTAATATGGAGTAGTGGGAGTTGTGGGAGAGAGGCGGGCGGCGGTCAAACCGATGGCTCGCCTCCTAGTGAGACTGCGCACCGGACTGCTGGCATGCCTACCAAAGTTTCACACATCTACTCGCACGCCTCCTGATGACACTGCGTAGCGAGCATGCCTCCGTCAATTCACACACCTGCACGCACGCCTCCCCGTCTGTCTGCGCGGCGGACTGCTCGCATGCGTCCTGTCAACTCACGCCTGCTCGCACGCCACACGGGTCGCACGGCGGCACGTATATTGTTTTCCTATTTGGATGATTAATGCTACCACTTTATTGCTTAACCGAAGCATGGCACGTATCCATTGTTGGTCTAACGCTCGCGTTTCGAATAAATAATCCGTTTAGGATATTGGTTCCCAATTATTAATAATCTCCCGTTTGTAATTAGATAAAGATTACATCAAAACTGGTCTCAAATTTGACAAAAAAAATACAATGCCACTTTGTATTGGTGTCCATATGACAACACGATAAGTTTCATGAACTTCAAATAAGTTCTGGATATAGTAGAATTTAAAAATCAAGATTCTCAATGTTTGAAATTTGTTGCACGGGGAGTAAACATGCACCCTGTGAGACACATGTGTTTTTGCAATCCATTTAGGTGCACTATCACGTGTACATGTAGCTCAAATTTGATTTTTGCACATTATACCCATAGAAAGTCAATCAATGTACTAAAACGTCTTAATGATCTCTGTGAATTTTTTGAAATTAAAACGTCCCTCCTTTGGTAACATGTATGTTCACCGCGGGATAATTAATTTAACATGCATCGTAGTTGCGGTGGATTCGCGGTGTGTGTGTGGGTGTGTGCATCTGGGGTGGTGGGTGGCTCGCACTACACTACGAGTTGTGAGCCACCGTGTGGGTTAGCCGTTTTGTTAGGCAGGCTGGTGCCACATCAGAGTCGTGAATTCGTTATTTAAAACATTACACAACGCTTTCATACATAAATATTTTGGCCACATGCAGTCGATGGTTGTCCTACACGACACTTGATACTCGCGTGTGACGCTTTCCATGGGCCCGCGAGGTCGTCGTCCATCACTTTGACGAATATCCGGCAGTGAGGTTAATTTGACCAGCAAGGTATGATCTTTTTTGCTTGTGTTATGGTGGTATATAGTACGCGTCGAAGAGGTGGGAGGTGTTGGGGAACGTAGTAATTTCAAAAAATTGCCTACGCACACGCAAGATTATGGTGATGCATAGAAATGAGAGGGGAGAGTGTCGTCCACGTACCCTCGTAGACCGTAAGCAGAAGCGTTATGACAACACGGTTGATGTAGTCGTACGTCTTCACGGTCAACTGATCCTAGTACCGAACATACGACACCTCTGCGATCTACACACATTCAGCTCGGTGACGTCCCACGAACTCACGATCCAGTAGAGCTTCGACGGAGAGTTCCGATAGCACGACGGCGTGATGACGGTGAAGATGAAGCTACCGACGCAGGGCTTCGCCTAAGCACCGCTACGATATGACCGAGGTGGATTGTGGTGGAGGGGGGCACCGCACACGGCTAAAAGATCAATGATCAACTTGTGTGTTCTATGGGGTGCCCCCTCCCCGTATATAAAGGACTGGAGGAGGGGGGAGGGCCGGCCCTCCATGGCGCGCCCGGGAGGAGTCCTACTCCCACCGGGAGTAGGATTCCCCCCTTCCCTAGTTGGACTAGGAGAGAAGGAAGGGGGAGAGAGGGAGGAAGGAAAGGGGGGGGCGCCCCCCTCCTAGTCCAATTCGGACCAGAGGGAGAGGGGGCGGGCGGCCTGCCATGGTCTCCTCTCTCTCTCTCTCTCTCCACTATGGCCCAATAAGGCCCATACACTTACCGGGGGATTCCGTAACCTCCCGGTACTCCGGTAAAATCCCGATTTCACCCGGAACTATTCCGATGTCCAAATATAGGCTTCCAATATATCGATATTTATGTCTCGACCATTTCGAGACTCCTCGTCATGTCCGTTATTGTATCCGAGACTCTGAACTACCTTCGGTACATCAAAACACATAGATCATCATCGAACATTAAGCGTGCGGACCCTACGGGTTCGTGAACTATGTAGACATGACCGAGACACGTCTTCGGTCAATAACCAATAGCGGAACCTAGATGCTCATATTGGCTCCTACTTATTCTACGAAGATCTTTATTGGTCAAACCGCATAACAACATATGTTGTTCCCTTTGTCATCGGTATGTTACTTGCCCGAGATTCGATCGTCGGTATCGCAATACCTAGTTCAATCTCACATCTTGGCAAGTCTCTTTACTCGTTCCGTAATACATCATCCCGCAACTAACTCATTAGTTGCATTGCTTGCAAGGCTTATAGTGATGTGCATTACCGAGAGGGCCCAGAGATACCTCTCCGACAATCAGAATGACAAATCCTAATCTTGATCTATGCCAAGTCAACAAGTACCATCGGAGACACCTGTAGAGCACCTTTATAATCACCCAGTTACGTTGTGATGTTTGGTAGTACACAAAGTGTTCCTCCGGTATTCGGGGGTTGCATAATCTCATAGTCATAAGAACATGTATAAGTCATGAAGAAAGCAATAGCAATATACTAAACGATCAAATGCTAAGCTAACGGAATGGGTCAAGTCAATCACATCATTCTCTAATGATGTGATCCTGTTAATCAAATGACAATTCATGTCTATGGTTAGGAAACTTAACCATCTTTGATTCAACAAGCTAGTCAAGTAGAGGCATACTAGTGACACTGTTTGTCTATGTATTAACACATGTACTAAGTTTTCGGTTAATACAATTCTAGCATGAATAGTAAACATTTATCATGATATAAGGAAATATACATAACAACTTTATTATTGCCTCTAGGGCATATTTCCTTCAGTCTCCCACTTGCACTAGAGTCAATAATCTAGATTACGTAGTAATGATTCTAACACCTATGGAGTCTTGGTGTTGATCATGTTTTGCTTGTGAGAGAGGCTTAGTCAATGGGTCTGCAACATTCAGATCCGTATGTATCTTGCAAATCTCTATGTCTCCCTCCTTGACATGATCGCGGATGCAATTGAAGCGTCTCTTGATGTGCTTGGTTCTCTTGTGAAATCTGGATTTCTTTGCCAAGGCAATTGCACCTGTATTGTCACAAAAGATTTTCATTGGACCCGTTGCACTAGGTATGACACCTAGATCGGATATGAACTCCTTCATCCAGAATCCTTCATTTGCTGCTTCCAAAGCAGCTATGTACTCCGCTTCACATGTAGATCCCGCCACGACGCTTTGCTTAGAACTGCACCAACTGACAGCTCCACTGTTCAATATAAACACGTATCCGGTTTGTGACTTAGAGTCATCCGGATCAGTGTCAAAGCTTGCATCAACGTAACCATTTATGACGAGCTCTTTGTCACCTCCATAAACGAGAAACATATCCTTAGTCCTTTTCAGGTATTTCAGGATGTTCTTGACCGCTGTCCAGTGATCCACTCCTGGATTACTTTGGTACCTCCATGCTAAACTAATAGCAAGGCACACATCAGGTCTGGTACACAACATTGCATACATGATAGAGCCTATGGCTGAAGCATAGGGAACACCTTTCATTTTACATCTATCTTCTGCGGTGGTCGGGCATTGAGTCTGACTCAACTTCACACCTTGTAACACAGGCAAGAACCCTTTCTTTGCTTGATCCATTTTGAACTTCTTCAAAACTTTATCAAGGTATATGCTTTGTGAAAGTCCAATTAAGCATCTTGATCTATCTCTATAGATCTTGATGCCCAATATATAAGCAGCTTCACCGAGCTCTTTCATTGAAAAACTCTTATTCAAGTATCCTTTTATGCTACCCAGAAATTCTATATCATTTCCAATCAACAATATGTCGTCCACATATAATATTAGAAATGCTACAGGGCTCCCACTCACTTTCTTGTAAATACATGCTTCTCCAAAAGTCTGTATAAAACCATATGCTTTGATCACACTATCAAAATGTTTATTCCAACTCCAAGATGCTTGCACCAGTCCATAGATTGATCGCTGGAGCTTGCACACTTTGTTAGCATCCTTTGGATCGATACAACCTTTAGGTTGCATCATATACAACTCTTCTTCCAGAAATCCATTCAGGAATGCAGTCTTTACATCCATTTGCCAAATTTCATATTCATAAAATGCAGCAATTGCTAACATGATTCGGACGGACTTAAGCATCGCTACGGGTGAGAAAGTCCCATCGTAGTCAACTCCTTGAACTTGTCGAAAACCTTTCGCAACAAGTCGAGCTTTGTAGACAGTAACATTACCATCAGTGCCTGTCTTCTTTTTGAAGATCAATTTATTCTCGATGGCTTGCCGATCATCGGGCAAGTCAACCAAAGTCCACACTTTGTTCCCATACATGGATCCCATCTCAGTTTTCATGGCCTCAAGCCATTTTTCAGAATCTAGGCTCATCATCACTTCCTCATAATTCGTAGGTTCGTCATGGTCAAGTAACATGACCTCCAGAATAAGATTACCGTACCACTCTGGTGCAGATCTTACTCTGGTTGACCTACGAGGTTCGGTAGTAACTTGATCTGAAGTTACATGATCATCATCATTAGCTTCCTCACTAATTGGTGTAGGAGTCACAGGAACAGATTTTTGTTATCAACTACTCTCCAATAAGGGAGCAGGTACAGTTACCTCATCAAGCTCTACTTTCCTCCCACTCACTTCTTTCGAGAGAAACTCCTTCTCTAGAAAGGATCCATTCTTAGCAACGAATATCTCGCCTTCGGATGATAGAAGGTGTACCCAACAGTCTCCTTTGGGTATCCTATGAGGACACATTTCTCCGATATGGGTTCGAGCTTATCAGGTTGAAGCTTTTTCACATAAGCATCGCAGCCCCAAACTTTAAGAAACGACAACTTTGGTTTCTTGCCAAACCACAGTTCATAAGGTGTCATCTCAATAGATTTAGATGGTGCCCTATTTAACGTGAATGCAGCCGTCTCTAAAGCATAACCCCAAAACGATAGCGGTAAAACAGTAGGAGACATCATAGATCGCACCATATCTAGTAAAGTATGATTACGTCGTTCGGACACACCATTACGTTGTGGTGTTCCGGGTGGCGTGAGTTGCGAAACTATTCCGCATTGTTTCAAATGAAGACCAAACTCGTAACTCAAATATTCTCCTCCATCATCAGATCGCAGAAACTTTATTTTCTTGTTACGATGATTTTCCATTTCACTCTGAAATCTTTGAACTTTTCAAATGTTTCAGACTTATGTTTCATCAAGTAGATATACCCATGCTCAAATCATCTGTGAAGGTGAGAAAATAACGATACCCGCCGCGAGCCTCAATATTCATCGGACCACATACCTCAGTATGTATGATTTCCAACAAATCTGTTGCTTGCTCCATTGTTCTGGAGAACGGCGCTTTAGTCATCTTGCACATGAGGCATGGTTCGCAAGTACCAAGTGATTCCAAAAGTCCATCAGAATGTAGTTTCTTCATGCGCTTTTGATGTCTACTACACAACCTTCTTCTTGTAGACGTTGTTGGGCCTGCAAGTGCACAACTTTGTACGACAGTAGCAAATTTCCCTCAAGTGGATGACCTAAGGTTTATCGATCCGTGGGAGGTTTAGGATGAAGATGGTCTCTCTCAAACAACCCTGCAACCAAATAACAAAGAGTCTATTGTATCCCCAACACACCCAATACAATCGTAAATTATATAGGTGCACTAGTTCGGCGAAGAGATGGTGATACAAGTGCAATATGGATGGTAGATAAAGGTATTTGTAATCTGAAAATATAAAAACAGCAAGGTAACTGAGGATAAAAGTGAGCGTAAACAATATTGCAATGGTAGGAAACAAGGCCTAGGGTTCATACTTTCACTAGTGCAAGTTCTCTCAACAATAATAACATAGATATATCATATAACAAGCCCTCAACATGCAACAAAGAGTCACTCCAAAGCCACTAATAGAGGAGAACAAACGTAGAGATTATGGTAGGGTACGAAACCACCTCAAAGTTATTTTTTTGGATCGATCTATAAAAGAGTTCGTACTAGAATAACACCTTAAGACACAAATCAACCAAAACCCTAATGTCACCTAGATACTCCATTGTCACCTCAAGTATCCGTGGGCATGATTATACGATATGCATCACACAATCTCAGATTCATCCAACCAACACAAAGTACTTCAAAGAGTGCCCCAAAGTTTCTACCGGAGAGTCAAGAACGTGTGCCAACCCCTATGCATAGGTTCATGGGCGGAACCATAAGTTGGTCACCAAAACATACATCAAGTGGCACATGATATCCCATTGTCACCACAGATAAGCACGGCAAGACATACATCAACTGTTCTCAAATAAAGACTCAATCCGATAAGATAACTTCAAAGGGGAAACTCAATTCATCACAAGAGAGTAGAGGGGGAGAAACATCATAAGATCCAACTATAATAACAAACCTCGCGATACATCAAGATCGTGCCATAGAGAGAACACGAGAGAGAGAGATCAAACACAAAGCTACTGGTACATACCCTCAGCTACTCCCTCCTCGTCATGGAGAGCGCCGGGATGATGAAGATGGCCACCGGTGATGGATTCCCCCTCCAAATAGGTGCGGAGCAGGTTGAGAGGTTTTGGTGGCTACAGAGGCTTGTGGCGGCGGAACTCCCGATCTATCTTGATATTCGATGGTTTTAGGGTACGTACGCATATATAGGCGAAAGAAGTCGGTCGGGAGGTGCTCGAGGGGGCCACGAGACAGGGGGGCGCGGCCAGTAGGGGGGCGCGCCCTCCTATCTCGTGGAGTCCTCGGGGATCTTTTGACGTGAAATCCAAGTCTCCAGGGTCATATTCTTCCCAAAAATAATGCTACCGAAGGTTTCATTCCGTTTGGACTCCGTTTGATATTCCTTTTCCTCGAAATACTGAAACAGGCAATAAAACATCAATATGGGCTGGGCCTCCGGTTAATAGGTTAGTCCCAAAAGTAATATAAAAGTGTATAATAAAGCCCATAATAATTCAAAACAGATAATAAAATAGCATGGAGCAATCAAAAATTATAGATACGTTGGAGACGTATCAAGCATCCCCAAGCTTAATTCCTGCTCGTCCTCGAGTAGGTAAATGATAGAAAGATAATTTTTGATGTGGAGTGCTACTTGGCATAGTTTCAATGTAATTCTTCTTAATTGTGATATGAATATTCAGATCCGAAAGATTCAAGACAAAAGTTTAATATTGACATAAAAATAATAATACTTCAAGCATACTAACAAAGCAATCATGTCTTCTCAAAATAACATGGCCAAAGAAAGGTGTCCCTACAAAATCATATAGTCTGGCTATGCTCTATCTTCACCACACAAAGTATTTAAATCATGCACAACCCGATGACAAGCCAAGCAATTGTTTCATACTTTTGACATTCTCAAACTTTTTCAATCTTCACGCAATACATGGCGTGAGCCATGGATATAGCACTATGGGTGGAATAGAAGGTTGGTTGTGGAGAAGACAAAAGGAGAAGATAGTCTCACATCAACTAGGCGTATCAACGGGCTATGGAGATGCCCATTAATAGATATCAATGTGAGTGAGTAGGGATTGCCATGCAACGGATGCACTAGAGCTATAAATATATGAAAGCTCAACAAAAGAAACTAAGTGGGTGTGCATCCAACTCGCTTGCTCACGAAGACCTAGGGCATTTTGAGGAAGCCCATCATTGGAATATACAAGCCAAGTTCTATAATGAATATTCCCACTAGTATATGAAAGTGACGACATAGGAGACTCTCTATCATGAAGATCATGGTGCTACTTTGAAGCACAAGTGTGGTAAAAGGATAGTAGCATTGTCCCTTCTCTCTTTTTCTCTCAATTTTTTGTTTTTTTTTTATTTTTATTTGGGCCTTTTCTCTTTTTTATGGCCTCTTTTTTTCCTTTTTTCGTCCGGAGTCTCATCCCGACTTGTGGGGGAATCAAAGTTTCCATCATCCTTTCCTCACTGGGACAATGCTCTAAAAAATGATGATCATCACACTTTTATTTTCTTACAACTCAACAATTGCAACTCGATTCTTAGAACAAAATATGACTCTATATGAATGACTCCGGCGGTGTACCGGGATGTGCAATGACTCATGAGTGACATGTATGAAAGAATTATGAACGGTGGCTTTGCCACAAATACGATGCCAACTACATGATCATGCAAAGCAATATGACAATGATGGAGCGTGTCATAATAAACGGAATGGTGGAAAGTTGCATGTCAATATATCTCAGAATGGCTATGTAAATGCCATGATAGGTAGGTATGGTGGCTGTTTTGAGGAAGGTATATGGTGGGTGTATGATACCAGCGAAAGGTGCGCGGTATTAAAAAGGCTAGCAATGGTGGAAGGGTGAGAGTGCGTATAATCCATGGACTCAACATTAGTCATAAAGAACTCATATACTTATTGCAAAAATCTACAAGTTATCAAAGAAAAGTATTACGCGCATGCTCCTAGGGGGATAGATTGGTAGGAAAAGACCATCGCTCGTCCCCGACCGCCGCTCATAAGGAAGACAATCAATAAATAAATCATGCTCCGACTTCATCACATAACGGTTCACCATACGTGCATGCTACGGGAATCACAAACTTTAACACAAGTATTTCTCAAATTCACAACTACTCAACTAGCATGACTCTAATATCACCATCTTCATATCTCAAAACAATTATCAAGCATCAAACTTTTCTTAGTATTCAACGCACTCATAAGAATTCTTACAAATCTTTTATGCTTAGCATATTAGGATTATTTAAGAAAATTACCATGCTATTTAGGACTCTCAAAATAATATAAGTGAAGCACGGGAGTTCATCTATTTCTTCAAAATAAAACTACCATCATGCTCTAAAAGATATAAGTGAAGCGCTAGAGCAAACAACAAGCTACTTCAAAAGATATAAGTGAAGATCAATGAGTAGTCGAATAATTATACAACTATGTGAAGACTCTCCCATTTAATAATTTCAGATCTTGGTATTTTATTAAAACAGCAAGCAAAGCTAAAGAAAATGACATGACGCTCCAAGCAAAACACATATCATGTGGTTAATAAAAATATAGCTCCAAGTAAAGTTACCGATGAACGAAGACGAAAGAGGGGATGCCTTGCGGGGCATCCCCAAGCTTGGGCTTTTGGCTACTCTTGAATATTACCTTGGGGTGCCTTGGGCATCCCCAAGCTTAGGCTCTTGCCACTCCTTATTCCATAGTCCATCGAATCTTTACCCAAAACTTGAAAACCCCACAACACAAAACTCAATGAAATCTAAGTAAGCTCCGTTAGCGAAAGAAAACAAAACACCACTTCAAGGTACTGTAATGAACTCATTATTTATTTATATTGGCGTAATATCTACTGTATTCCAACTTCTCTATGGTTCATACCCTCCGATACTACTCATAGATTCATGAAAATAAGCAAACAACACACGAAAAACAGAATCTGTCAAAAACAGAACAGTCTGTAGTAATCTGTAACTAACGCAAACTTCTGGAACTCCAAAAATTCTAAAATAAATTGGTGGACCTGAGGGATTTGTCTAGTAATCATATTCAAAAAGAATAAACTAAATATCACTCTCCAGTAAAAAGTTGAAGCTAATCTCGTGAGCACAAAAGTTTCTGTTTTTTACAGCATGATCGTAAAGACTTCACCCAGGTCTTCCCAAAGGTTCTACTTGGCACAAACACAAATTAAAACATAAAACCACATCTAAACAGAATATATATGGATTATTTATTCCTAAAAAGAACCAAAAAGCAAGAAACTAAAATAAAATTGGGTTGCCTTCCAACAAGCGCTATCGTTTAACGCCCCTAGCTAGGCATTATGATTTCAGTGATGCTCACATAAAAGATAAGAATTGAAACATAAAGAGAGCATAATGAAGAATATGACTAGCACATTTAAGTCTAACCCACTTCCTATGCACAGGGATTTTGTGAGTAAACAACTTATGGGAACAATAATCAACAAGCATAGGAAGACAAACAAGCATAACTTCAAAAATTTAAGCACATAGAGAGGAAACTTGATATTATTGCAATTCCTACAAGCATATGTTCCTCCCTCATAATAATTTTCAGTAGAATCATGAATGAATTCTACAATATAACCATCACCTAAAGCATTCTTTTCATGATCTACTAGCATAGAAATTTTACTACTCCCCACATAAGCAAAATTCTTCTCATTCGGAATAGTAGTGGGAGCAAACTCAACAAAACAACTATCACATGATTGAAAATTAAGATCAAGATGACAAGTTTCATGGTTATCATTATTCTTTAAAGCATACGTGTCATCACAGTAATCATCATAGATACGAGGCATGCTTTCATCATAGTAAATTTGCTCATCAAAGCTTGGGGGACAAAAAATATCATCTTCATCAAACATAGCTTCCCCAAGCTTGTGGCTTTGCATATCATTAGCATCATGGATATTCAAGGAATTCATACTAAAAACATTGCAATCATGCTCATCATTCAACGATTCAATACCAAGCATTTTATGTAATTCTTCTTCTAGCACTTGAGCACAATTTTCCTTTCCATCATTCTCACGAAAGATATTAAAAAGACGAAGCGTATGAGACAAACTTAACTCCATTTTTTTTGTAATTTTATTTTATAGACTAAACCAGTGATAAAACAAGAAACAAAAAGATTCGATTGCAAGATCTAAAGATATACCTTCAAGCACTCACCTCCCCGGCAACAGCACCAGAAAAGTGCTTGATGTCTACTACACAACCTTATTCTTGTAGACGTTGTTGGGCCTGCAAGTGCACAAGTTTGTAGGACAGTAGCAAATTTCCCTCAAGTGGATGACCTAAGGTTTATCAATCCGTGGGAGGCGTAGGATGAAGAAGGTCTCTCTCAAACAACCCTGCAACCAAATAACAAAGAGTCTCTTGTGTCCCCAACACACCCAATACAATGGTAAATAGTATAGGTGCACTAGTTCATGAAGAGATGGTGATACAAGTGCAATATGGATGGTAGATAAAGGTATTTGTAATCTGAAAGTATAAAAACAGCAAGGTAACTAAGGATAAAAGTGAGCGTAAACGGTATTGCAATGGTAGGAAACAAGGCCTAGGGTTCATACTTTCACTAGTGCAAGTTCTCTCAACAATAATAACATAGATAGATCATATAACAAGCCCTCAACATGCAACAAAGAGTCACTCCAAAGCCACTAATAGAGGAGAACAAACTTAGAGATTATGGTAGGGTACGAAACCACCTCAAAATTATTCTTTCGGCTCGATCTATAAAACAGTTCGTACTAGAATAACACCTTAAGACACAAATCAACCAAAACCCTAATGTCACCTAGATACTCCATTGTCACCTCAAGTATCCGTGGGCATGATTATACGATATGCATCACACAATCACAGATTCATCCAACCAACACAAAGTACTTCAAAGAGTGCCCAAGTTTCTACGGAGAGTCAAGAACGTGTGCCAACCCCTATGCATAGGTTCATGGGCGGAACCCGCAAGTTGGTCACCAAAACATACATCAAGTGGCACATGATATCCCATTGTCACCACAGATAAGCACGGCAAGACATACATCAAGTGTTCTCAAATAAAGACTCAATCAGATAAGATAACTTCAAAGGGGAAACTCAATTCATCACAAGAGAGTAGAGGGGGAGAAACATCATAAGATCCAACTATAATAACAAAGCTCGCGATACATCAAGATCGTGCCATAGAGAGAACACGAGAGAGAGAGATCAAACACATAGCTACTGGTACATACCCTCAGCCCCGAGGGTGAACTACTCCCTCCTCGTCATGGAGAGCGCCGGGATGATGAAGATGGCCACCGGTGATGGATTGCCCCTCCGGCAGGGTGCCGGAACGGGCTCCCGAGAGGTTTTTGGTGGCTACAGAGGCTTGTGACGGCAGAACTCCCGATCTATCTTGATATTAAATAGGCGAAAGAAGTCGGTCGGGAGGTGCTCGAGGGGGCCACGAGACAGGGGGGCGCGCCCAGTAGGGGGGCGTGCCCTCCTATCTTGTGGATTCCTCGGGGATCTTTTGACGTGAAATCCAAGTCTCCAGGATCATATTCTTCCCAAAAATAACGCTGCTGAAGGTTTCATTCCGTTTGATATTCCTTTTCCTCGAAATACTAAAACAGGCAATAAAACAACAATATGGGCTGGGCCTCCGGTTAATAGGTTAGTCCCAAAAGTAATATAAAAGTGTATAATAAAGCCCATAATCATTCAAAACATATAATAAAATAACATGGAGCAATCAAAAATTATAGATACGTTGGAGACGTATCAAGCATCCCCAAGCTTAATTCCTGCTCGTCCTCGAGTAGGTAAATGATAGAAAGATAATTTTTGATGTGGAGTGCTACTTGGCATAGTTTCAATGTAATTCTTCTTAATTGTGATATGAATATTCAGATCCGAAAGATTCAAGAAAAAAGTTTAATATTGACATAAAAATAATAATACTTCAAGCATACTAACAAAGCAATCATGTCTTCTCAAAATAACATGGCCAAAGAAAGTTGTCCCTACAAAATCATATAGTCTGGCTATGCTCTATCTTCACCACACAAAATATTTAAATCATGCACAACCCCGATGACAAGCCAAGCAATTGTTTCATACTTTTGACATTCTCAAAAAATTTCAATCTTCACGCAATACATGAGCGTGAGCCATGGATATAGCACTACGGGTGGAATAGAAGGTTGGTTGTGGAGAAGACAAAAAGGGAGAAGATAGTCTCACATCAACTAGGCGTATCAACGGGCTATGGAGATGCCCATTAATAGATATCAATGTGAGTGAGTAGGGATTGCCATGCAACGGATGCACTAGAGCTATAAATATATGAAAGCTCAACAAAAGAAACTAAGTGGGTGTGCATCCAACTCGCTTGCTCACGAAGACCTAGGGCATTTTGAGGAAGCCCATCATTGGAATATACAAGCCAAGTTCTATAATGAATATTCCCACTAGTATATGAAAGTGACGACATAGGAGACTCTCTATCATGAAGATCATGCCGCTACTTTGAAGCACAAGTGTGGTAAAAGGATAGTAGCATTGTCCCTTCTCTTTTTTTCTCATTTTTTTGTTTTATTTATTTATTTTTATTTGGGCCTTTTCTCTTTTTTATGGCCTCTTTTTTTTTTCCTTTTTTTCGTCCGGAGTCTCATCCCGACTTGTGGGGGAATCAAAGTCTCCATCATCCTTTCCTCATTGGGACAATGCTCTAAAAAATGATGATCATCACACTTTTATTTTCTTACAACTCAACAATTGCAACTCGATTCTTAGAACAAAATATGACTCCATATGAATGCCTCCGGCGGTGTACCGGGATATGCAATGACTCATGAGTGACATGTATGAAAGAATTATGAACGGTGGCTTTGCCACAAATACGATGCCAACTACATGATCATGCAAAGCAATATGATAATGATTGAGCGTGTCATAATAAACGGAACGGTGGAAAGTTGCATGGCAATATATCTCAGAATGGCTATGGAAATGCCATGATAGGTAGGTATGGTGGCTATTTTGAGGAAGGTATATGGTGGGTGTATGATACCGGCGAAAGGTGAGCGGTATTAAAAAGGCTAGCAATGGTGGAAGGGTGAGAGTGCGTATAATCCATGGACTCAACATCAGTCATAAAGAACTCATATACTTGTGCTTCGAACTAGCACCAAGATCTTCATGATAGAGAGTTTCTCATTTTGTCACTTTCATATACTAGTGGGAATTTTTCATTATAGAACTTGGCTTGTATATTCCAATGATGGGCTTCCTCAAATGCCCTAGGTCTTCATGAGCAAGCGAGTTGGATGCACACCCACTTAGTTTCTTTTGTTGAGCTTTCATATACTTATAGCTCTACTGCATCCGTTGCATGGAAATCTCTACTCACTCACATTGATATCTATTGATGGGCATCTTCATAGCCCGTTGATACGCCTAGTTGATGTGAGACTATCTTCTCCCTTTTTGTCTTCTCCACAACCACCATCCTATTCCACATATAGTGCTATATCCATGGCTCACGCTCATGTATTGCGTGAAGATTGAAAAAGTTTTGAAAATGTTAAAGTATGGAACAATTGCTTGGCTTGTAATCGGGGTTGTGCATGATTTAAATATTTTGTGTGAGGAAGATGGAGCATAGCCAGACTATATGATTTTGTAGGGATAACTTTCTTTGGCCATGTTATTTTGAGAAGACATAATTGCTTAGTTAGTATGCTTGAAGTATTATTATTTTTATGTCAATATGAAGTTTTGTCTTGAATCTTTTGGATCTGAATATTCATACCACAATTAAGAAGATTTACATTGAAATTATGCCAAAGTATCACTCCGCATCAAAAATTCTCTTTTTATCATTTAGCTACTCGAGGACAAGTAGGAATTAAGCTTGGGGATGCCTGATACGTCTCCAACGTATCTATAATTTTTGATTGCTCCATGCTACTTTATCTACTATTCTGGACTATATTGGGCTTTATTTTCCACTTTTATATTATTTTTGGGACTAACCTATTAACCGGAGGCCCAGCCCAGAATTTCTGTTTTTTTGCCTATTTCAGTGTTTCGAACAAACAGAATATCAAACAGAGTCCAAACGGAATGAAACCTTTGGGAACGTGATTTTCTCACCGAACGTGATCCAGGAGACTTGGACCCTACGCAAAGGAACAAAAGAGGCGGTCACGAGGGTGGGGGGCGCCCCCCTAGGGCACGCCCCCTACCTCGTGGGCCTCCTGTTGCTCCACCAACGTACTCCTTCCTCCTATATATACCTACGTACCCCCAAATGATCAGAACATGAGACAAAAACCTAATTCCACCACCGCAACTTCCTGTATCCATGAGATCCCATCTTGGGGCCTATTAGGAGCTCACGGAGGGGGGCATCCACCACGGAGGGCTTCTACATCATCACCATAGCCCCTCCGATGAAGTGTGAGTAGTTTACTTGATCCTTGGGTCCATAGCTAGTAGCTAGATGGCTTCTTCTCTCTTTTTGGATCTCAATACAATGTTCTCCCCCTCTCTCGCGGAGATCTATTCGATGTAATCTTCTTTTTGCAGTGTGTTTGTTTAGACCGATGAATTGTGGCTTTATGATCCAGATTATCTATGAATAATATTTCAATATTCTCTGAATTCTTTTATGTATGATTGGTTATCTTTCAAAGTCTCTTCGAATTATCCGTTTGGTTTGGCCAACTAGATTGGTAGTTCTTGCAATAGGAGAAGTGCTTAGCTTTGGGTTCAATCTTGCAGTGTCCTTACCCAAAGGATGTAAAGGGTTGCAAGGCACGTATTGTATTGTTGCCATCGAGGATAACAAGATGGGGTATTTATCATATTGCATGAATTTATTCCTCTACATCTTGTCATCTTGCTTAAGGCGTTACTTTGTTTTTAACTTAATACTCTAGATACACGCTGGATAGCGGTCGATGAGTGGAGTAATAGTAGTAGATGAAGAATCGTTTCCGTCTACTTGTCACGGACGTGATGCCTATATACATGATCATACCTAGATATACTCATAACTATGCACAATTTTGTCAATTGCTCAACAGTAATTTGTTCACCCACCGTAGAATACTTATGCTCTTGAGAGAAGCCACTAGTGAAACCTATGGCCCCCGGGTCTATTCTCATCATATCAATCTCCATCACTTTAATACTTGCTTTGTTTTTACTTTGCCCTTTTCTTTTCACTTTGCATCTCTATACCAAAAATACCAAAAATATTATTTATCATCTCTATCAGATCTCACTCTCGTAAGTGACCGTGAAGGGATTGACAACCCCTAATCGCGTTGGTTGCGAGGAGCTATTGTTTTGTGCGGCACGAGGGAATTGTGCGTGGCCTCCTACTGGATTGATACCTTGGTTCTCAAAAACTGAGGGAAATACTTACGCTACTTTGCTGCATCATCCTCTCCTCTTCGGGGAAATCTAACGCAGTGCTCAAGAGGTAGCAGTGACGTCCCACGAACTCATGATCCAGTAGAGCTTTGAGGGAGAGTTCCATCAGCACGACGGCATGATGACGGTGATGATGAAGCTAACGACGCAGGGCATCGCCTCAGCACCGCTACGATATGACCGAGGTGGATTATGGTGGAGTGGGGCACCACACAAGGCTAAAAGATCAATGATCAACTTGTGTGTTCTATGGGGTACCCCCACCCCCGTATATAAAGGAGTGGCGGAGGGGGGAGGGCCGGCCCTCTATGGCGCGCCCTAGAGGGGTCCTACTCCCACCGGGAGTAGGATTCCCCCCCTTCCCTAGTTGGACTAGGAGAGAAGGAAGGGGGAGAGAGGGAGGAAGGAAAGGGGGGCGCCGCCCCCCTCGTAGTCCAATTCGGACCAGAGGGAGGGGGGCGCGCGGCCTGCCTTGGTCTCCTCTCTTTCTCCACTATGGCCCAATAAGGCCCATACACTTACCGGGGGGTTCCGGTAACCTCCCGGTACGCCGGTAAAATCCCGATTTCACCCGGAACTATTCCGATGTCCAAATATAGGCTTCCAATATATCGATCTTTATGTCTCGACCATTTCGAGACTCCTCGTCATGTCCGTTATCATATCCGAGACTCCGAACAACCTTCGGTACATCAAAACACGTAAACTCATAATACCGATCATCACCGAACGTTAAGCGTGCGGACCCTATGGGTTCGAGAACTATGTAGACATGACCGAGACACGTCTCTGGTAAATAACCAATAGCGGAACCTGGATGCTAATATTGGTCCCTACATATTCTACGAAGATCTTTATCGGTCAAACCGCATAACACATATGTTGTTCCCATTGTCATCGGTATGTTACTTGCCCGAGATTCGATCGTCGGTATCTCAATACCTAGTTCAATATCGTTACTGGCAAGTCTCTTTACTCGTTCCATAATACATCATCCCACAACTAACTCATTAGTTGCATTGCTTGCAAGGCTTATAGTGATGTGCATTACTGAGAGGGCCCAGAGATACCTCTCCGACAATCGGAGTGACAAATCCTAATCTTGATCTATGCCAACTCAACAAGTACCATCGGAGACACCTGTAGAGCACCTTTATAATCACCTAGTTACGTTGTGACGTTTGCTAGCACACAAAGTGTTCCTCTAGTATTCGGTAGTTGCATAATCTCATAGTCATAGGAACATGTATAAGTCATGAAGAAAGCAATAGCAATATACTAAACGATCAAATGCTAAGCTAACGGAATTGGTCAAGTCAATCACATCATTCTTTAATGATTTGATCCCATTAATCTAATGACAACTCATGTCTATGTTTAGGAAACTTAACCATCTTTGATTCAACGAGCTAGTCAAGTAGAGGCATACTAGTGACACTCTGTTTGTCTATGTATTCACACATGTACTAAGTTTCCGATTAATACAATTCTAGCATGAATAATAAACTTTTATCATAATATAAGGAAATATAAATAACAACTTTATTATTGCCTCTAGGGCATATTTCCTTCAGGAGGGGACTAGCATATATACTATACGTATGCGTCCGTGAACAAGTACACCTCACTCAGTGTCAGGACTTTTTGGTTACCGAGGCACTGCCACATCAAAATTGTGAAATTGGTTATTCAAACATCACACAATACCTTTTTGGGCCAAATGCATATACATCCTAGCTAGGACACTCACGTGTGACGCTTCCATCTGTGGGCCCACGAGGCCATCGTCGATGCATGCATGCATGCATCACTTTGACCTACCTCGAGAGAGGTTAATTAATTTCACCATAGATGAGGTTTATTTTGGGTTGTACATATATTACGGCAGGAGCATATAGTATGCGGTGAAGAGGGGGAAAGGGGACCATCATACGTAGTACGCTTGATATGAACCCCGCTCTCTGTGGGTGCATGGTTTACGGTTTTTGAGGCATGTGGCACATCAAAGTTGTGCATTTTGGGTATTCAACATATATATGTTTGCCCCACATGCAAAGCGGTGGTGGTTGTCCTCTTGCACCCACTTAAGCGGTTATCAGCGATATCGATGCTTTTCATCTGTGGGCTCGCTTGGTCCATCACTTCTTTTTGCCTGACAACAAGAGAGGTTAATTTGACTTAGGAGGGGGTTATTATTTTTGCTCTGGGCTGACATGCATGATACACTTTGAGCACACACATATGCATGTGTACGCATGAATCCCTCCCATTGAGTCGAAGTGGCTAGTACAACGACACCATCATGAACCGAGCTCGCTCTGTGTGGGGAGCTAGTGTATGATTTTTGACACACGCGCCAGATCAATGTTGTGTATTCAAACATGCATGCACGCATCACCTCCATACATATGCATGTAGTGGTTGCCTTTGAACGATATACTCCCTCGCGTGGTTATCGGCGACAAGCCTATATATTCATGGGCCCGCGTGGACATCCATGATCACCTTGACCAACAAACAAGATAGGTTACCATGGCGGATTCTTCATTTGGTTAGTGTTATCATAGTATAGGTCATGGTGAGATTCAGACCTAATTAAGTTTGAGCGTATATACTATGCACGCATGCATGCATATATGAATCCCTGTCGTTGGCTTGATGTGTGGTGTAACATACATATGCATCGTCGACCTAACCCTGACTCAGTGTGGGGATTTCTAGTTCGAAATCACGGTGACACATCAAAGTTGTTCATTGTTACTCAAAAAAAACCTCTCCATACATATGTTTGGTCCACGCGCATCCTGTGGTTGTCTTCGGGGAATAGCTACTTGCGTGATTATTGGCGAGCTAGCCCATCTCCGGGGTCGCATGGACGGACATCACTTTGACCAACAACAAGACAGAGGTTGTACGACCAAGGTGGATTATTATTGGTCCGTTTTACGATCCATCTTGGTGAGATATATGCCTCTCGGCCCTTGTTGAAAGTGTGTGTGTGTGTGTGGGGGGGTTGCTACATCGCACTTTCCTAGGTGAACCTCGGTTGGGGGGCATGCATTCGTAGCTTTATTAGGATTCCCTTATTGACGACACGAGGGGTGGGGGCTGCTAGCTACCAAGCACTTTGCTAGGTGAACCTCGGTTGCGGGGGGAGGGGCATGCCCATAGCTTAGTATTCCCTTCATGCCGACACGAGGGGGGGAGCTGCTAGCTACTTCACACTTTGCTAGGAGAACCTCAGTTGGGGGGGGGGGGATGTGCATTCATAGCTTAGGATTCCCTTCGTGCCGACACGAGGGAGGGATGGCTGCTAGCTACTTTACACTTTGCTAGGGTGAACCTCGGTTGGGGAGGGGAGGGCATGCATTCATAGCTTAGCTAGGATTCCCTTCGTGCCGACACGAGGGAGGGAGGCTGCTAGCTACTTCGCACTTTGCTAGGAGAACCTCGGTTGGGGGGCATGCATTCATAGCTTAGGAATCCCTTCATGCCGACACGAGGGAGGGGGGCTGCTAGATCTACTTCACACTTTGCTAGGTGAACCTCGTTTGGGGGGCATGCATTCATAGCTTAGGATTCCCTTCGTGCCGACATGAGAGGGTGGGAGCAAGCAATACCGTGCGCTTTGCGAGAGAGGTGCCACATCGAAGTTGCATTTGGTATTTGAAAATAAATCCACCCTTTTGATACATATATTTGGTCCACATGCAAGTGTGTTCGTGTTCTGACCCTCTCCTGCGTCATTTTTCGTCAAATTTATGAACATTAGAAAAGTCGTATGACACAACATACACGGTTTACTCAAACTAACCGTGTGCCACGCCGGTGGACCTGTCGCGCACACATCCGCACAGTACATTGGGCTCCACGAGGCTGCCCCTCTCAAAAATATCTTCCCGCTTCGATGGTTTTTCTGTTTCATAACACACGGTTGTTATCTCCGGACCGTGTGCGATGTTTCTTGTTCCCAATCCCGCCTGCATAAAAAATATATGCCCGCCTTGAGGGTTTTTCTTTTTCATAACACACGATTGTTATCTCCGGACCGTGTGCGATGCACTATCATCAAGATTTTCAATAGCCCGACATTTCACTCCCGCGTTGTAAAATTTTCAGTAACCGCGTCATTTCCTCAAACACCCCCTCCACACACACACACACACACACACACACACACCAAAACCTCCTCGGGCGTGCGCGCACACACACACACGCCCTCCCTCACTCGAAACCCTAGCAAAGTCCCCGCTGCCGCTGCCGGCGCCGCCGCCGCAAGGCCTCCATTGTCAACATCTTCCGGTTTGCCCGTTCAGCTTACCCACCGATCTCCATACCCAGGCCGCCCTGAGTTTCTTAGATGACGCCTGCCAAACGCCCCCTTTCCCATAGATCCCCATCCCCCACTCCGGAGCGTCGCAGCCTAAGCCCGGCTATGCTTCCTTTGGAGCTCGAGGAGCGACTGGCCCAAAAGAGGTGTATAGCGGTCTCTTCGCCCGACTGCGCCGAGGAAGCTGACAACCATTACTGGCGGCAGGCACTCAAGCAGCGGGCTAGAGTATGCGGGCATGTCTCGTCCGTCGGCTACGACATCGAGGTCATCGACAGCGACGCCCTGAGGCGGGCTGTGTCACAGGTTAAGTGGCCCACCCCCAACCCCTCGGGTTCAACCGCCATCGATCTCATCCATGGCCCCGCCGCTGATCTCCTCTGGCTCGCTGTCAACAATTTGCCATTCTACATCGCCATCGAGCCCCTTTTGTCATTTCTGAAGGACACGTTCTGCGACGCTAGCTTGGGATCCACAGCTTCCAAGTCAGACCTCATCGACGGCGACCACAAGGAGGGCACCCTATCCGGCTCTTCCAAGGGGAAAGAGCCCATCTACTCTTCCAAGGGGAAAGCGCCCGTCTGCGACATCAAGGAGGGCACCCTACAGCCGTGCTCTTCCAAGGGGAAGGAGCCCATCTGCGACAACATGGAGCGCATCCAGGGTCCGTGCTCTTCCCACGGGAACGAGCCCATCTGTGACAAGTGAGGAAACCCATGATTTGTTTATTTCAGTTGTTCACAATGTGATGCTCTATATGTGCAATTATTTACTGTGCAGTACATTTCATCAATCCAGTTTTAAACATACCGATAGGAATGCATATATTTGCTTGTTGTTAAGCCTGTTATAGATAGCATATGCCTCTTTTAAAGTTTTTTGATTGTTCGGTTGTTTGTAGTTAGCATATGTTCAGTTTCAAATGCTATCTTTGGTTGTTCGTAGTATGCCTTGTTTATTCTAGTTATTCACAACGTGATGTTCTATATGTGCAAGTATGAACTGTGCAGTTCAATTGCATCAGTACCAGTTTCAACAATACCACTATGAATGACAACATTTGGTTGCTGCATCTTGTAGTTAACATGCCTTTCCATTTTTATTTAACCATAACCAGTGTACTTAGACTGACACAATACTAGTTTGAATGACCATGTTTGCTTGTTGTTAAATGTTAGGCCTGTTGCAGTTAGCACACATTTCCACTTGTTTTGCTTTACTAGCGTGCTTAAACCTGCACATTGAAGCTATCTTTTGGAGATTATTTTGTCTGCCATGTGAAATTTTGGCTGATGTTTAGCCTGTTGTGCTTAACATGCTTCTTGATGTACCTACACAGGACAATTTTGGGAACGACTGTTGTTTTCCATCGAGGTTAGTTTCATCCCATGGCTTATATATGCTCACTGTGCAGGATATCCGTAGCTGGTACCATATAGGCCGGCGGCTGATAAGGGACTAATCGGTGCATCGGACTTTTAACTGAATATATCTGCAACCCAATTTTCCTTAGGTTAACTAGGGCCATATGTAATATATCTAAGGCTACATAGCAACATGCACTGTACTTAATGTCTAAGTATGCAATCCTGGGCTACATAGCAACAAGGAAGAGTGTTACATTGATGTTCTAATGATGTCTAGATATACGTAGAAGAGCAGCAGCAACAACAGCAACAACACAATCATGTTTGGATACTCAACTTAGCTAGAGGTTAGAGTTAGTTTCTAGCTCATTACTAACCCTGAACTAACTCCATCCAAAGAGTTGTTTGGATGGCAGGGTTAGATTGACAATAAATGCACTAGGAGAACTAGCTCCAATTAGCACCTCTTGGGTTGGACACTAGTTTGGTGGGTTATAGATGCAACTAGCTCAAACTAGCCCTCATGTTTAGATATACTTTAGGGCTATTTGAGCCCGAACTAGCTCAAACTAACTGTAACCCTTTGATATGTCTCCAACGTATCTATAATTTTTTATTGCTTCATGATATATTATATTTTGTTTTGGATGGTTAATGGGCTTTGTTGTACACTTTTATATTATTTTTGGGACTAACCTATTAACCGGAGGCCCAGCCCAGAATTGCTGTTTTTTGCCTATTTCAGTGTTTCGCAGAAAAAGAATATCAAACAGAGTCCAAACGGAATGAAACCTTCGGGGACGTGATTTCGGAACAAACGTGATCTAGAGGACTTGGACCCTACATCAAGAAAGCAACCAGGAGGGCACGAGGTAGAGGGGCGCGCCTACCCCCCTAGGCGCCCTCCACCCTCGTGGGGCCCACGTTGCTCCACCGACGTACTTCTTCCTCCTATATACCTACGTACCCCCAAACCAATAGAAGCATCCATGAAAACCTAATTCCACCACCGCAACCTTCTGTTACCATGAGATCCCATCTTGGGGCCTTTCCTGGCGTCCTGCCGGAGGGGGCATTGATCACGAAGGGCTTCTACATCAACACCATAGCCTCTCGGATGATGTGTGAGTAGTTTACCTCAGACCTTCGGGTCCATAGTTATTAGCTAGATGGCTTCTTATCTCTCTCTTTGGATCTCGATACAAAGTTCTCCACGATTCTCGTGGAGATCTATTCGATGCAATCTTCTTTTGCGGTGTGTTTGTTGAGACCGATGAATTGTGGGTTTATGATCAAGTTTATCTATGAACAATATTTGAATCTTCTCTGAATTCTTTTATGTATGATTGGTTATCTTTGCAAGTATCTTCGAATTATCAGTTTGGTTTGGCCTACTAGATTGATCTTTCTTGCAATGGGAGAAGTGCTTAGCTTTGGGTTCAATCTTGCGGTGTCCTTTCCCGGTGTGATGAGGGGCAGGAAGGCACGTATGGTATTGTTGCCATCGAGGATAACAAGATGGGGTTTATATCATATTGCATGAGTTTATCCCTCTACATCATGTCATCTTACTTAAAGCATTACTCTGTTCTTTTGAACTTAATACTCTAGATGCATGCTGGATAGCGGTCGATGTGTGGAGTAATAGTAGTAGATGCAGGTAAGAGTCGGTCTACTTGTCGCGGACGTGATGCCTATATACATGATCATACCTAGGTATTCTCATAACTATGCTCAATTCTATCAATTGCTCAACAGTAATTTGTTCACCCACCGTAATACTTATGCTCTCGAGAGAAGCCACTAGTCAAACCTATGGCCCCCGGGTCTATTTTCCATCATATTAATATTCCAACACTTGACTACTTTTATTACCTTTTATCTTACTTTGCATCTCTATTATAAAAATACCAAAAATATTATCTTATCATATCTATCAGATCTCACTTTCGTAAGTGACCGTGAAGGGATTGACAACCCCTTTATTGCGTTGGTTGCGAGGTTTTTATTTCTTTGTGTAGGTGCGAAGGACTTGAGCGTGTCCTCCTACTGGATTGATACCTTGGTTCTCAAAAACTAAGGGAAATACTTACGCTGCTTTACTACATCACCCTTTCCTCTTCAAGGGAAAACCAACGCAGTGCTCAAGAGGTGGCAATTAGGATTTTTGGCACCGTTGTCGGGGACATTCGCGCCAGGTCAAGTCAAGATTTGATTTCCCGTCAACGAGCCATTTCTAGCGCCGTTGCCGGGGAGTCTACTCAAAAGTCAACATACCAAGTACCCATCACAAACTCTTATCTCCCGCATTACATTACTTGCCATTTCCCTCTCGTTTTCCTCTCCCCCACTTCACCCTTGCCGTTTTATTCACCCTCTCTTTCCGTTTGCCTCTTTCGCTTGCTCCCTGTACTTTCTACCATTATGACTAAAATTAGGGAAATTGTTGTCGATATAACATGTTAAATTATGATGCTCTTGTTGAAGAACCCCCTATCTTACATACAAAAAAATCCGAATCGGTAGCGGTAATATCATTGGAAAAGGGGTTATTCAAGATTTCTTTACTTGTGCCGGTGCTTTGCCTTATATGGGTAGTTCTATTCTCTATAGAACTAGTAGTCTTGCGGACGCTATCGCCATGCTTGTCGTTGAACTTGAAAGACAATTTATGCACATGCATCCTTGCATACAAAGGATTTTCTTAGAAATTTCTAATATTGAGCATTCTTTTGTTAAGCGTGCCGCTACTATTTTCTTGGCCCATGAATTCAGATTTATAATAAAAGAGGCCAAAGAAATCTTTGCGCACTATAGGGTGGACGCTGGCCGTCCTCCCATAGAGGCAATCATCTTTGATCAAGAGGAAATAATGTGTTTTCAATCTCTAGACTATGTTGCTTTTAATGCAAACCTTAGAAAAAGGGTTCCTACCAATGTTCTAGTTGATAGAATTTCTGAGCTTAATAATGATTTTGCTATCTGAAATAATGAGCTAGGATATTCTCTCGAGTATAGGCTCACAAAGTTCTGTCAGAAGAATGCTTATAATGATGAATTGGTTGTGCAATATGAAGGGCCGACGGAGGAACCTATACCTCCCAAAATCGATCTCGGGGACTCTTGTCCCATTAAATTTATGCCTTTTGATTACTTTTGCTTGCCTCAAAGAAAACTTGCTGCCGAACATAGAGAATATAAAATGAGTTTTTGTGATCTATCCTATTATTATGGCAATACCTAAATCTATCCTGGCTTTTATGCCTAGCTAGGGGCGTTAAACGATAGCGCTTGTTGGGAGGCAACCCAATTTTATTTTTAGTTTTTTGCTTTTTGCTTCTGTTTAGGAATAAATATTTGATCTATACTCTGGTTAGATTTTTTTTATGTCTTAATTAGTGTTTGTGCCAACTTAAACCTATAGGATCTTCTTGGATGATAGTTATTTGATCTTGCTGGAAATTCCAGAACCTTTCTGATCACAAAAATAATTGTTAAAAATCTCCAGAACGTGATAAAATATTGATTAAAATTGCTTCGGATCAATAAACAAATTGTCTAGGTCTTCCTATTTTGGCTGAATTTTTGGAGTTCCAGAAGTTTGCGTTAGTTACACATTACTACAGACTATTCTGTTTTTGACAGATTCTGTTTTTCGTGTGTTGTTTGCTTGTTTTGATGAATCTATGGCTAGTAAAATAGTTTATAAACCATAGAGAAGTTGGAATACAGTAGGTTTAACACCAATATAAACAAAGAATTATTTCATTACAGTACCTTGAAGTGGTGTTTTGTTTCCTTTCGCTAACGGAGCTCACGAGATTTTCTGTTAAGTTTTGTGTTGTGAAGTTTTCAAGTTTTGGGTAAAAGATTTGATGGATTATGGAACAAGGAGTGACAACAGCCTAAGATTGGGGATTCCCGTGGCACCCCAAGATAATCTAAGTACACCAAAAAGCCAAAGCTTTGGGATGCCCCGGAAGGCATCCCCTCTTTCGTCTACTTCCATCGGTAACTTTACTTGGAGCTATATTTTTATTCACCACATGATAAGTGTTTTGCTTGGAGCGTCTTGTATGATTTGAGTCTTTGCTTTTTAGTTTACCACAATCATCTTTTCTGTACACACCTTTTGAGAGAGACACACATGATTCGTAATTTATTAGAATACTCTATGCGCTTCGCTTATATCTTTTGAGCTATATAGTTTTTGCTCTAGTACTTCACTTATATCTTTTAGAGCACGGCGGTGGTTTCGTGTTATAGAAACTATTATTCTCTCATGCTTCACTTATATTATTTTGAGAGTATTAAACAGCATGGTAATTTTCTTAAATTGGGAAATTAATCCTAATATGTTAGGTATGCAAAACTAGTAAAAAACTTTTCTATGAGTGTGTTGAATACTAAGAGAAGTTAGATGCTTGATGATTGTTTTGAGATATGGAGGTAGTGATATTAAAGTTGTGCTAGTTGAGTAGTTGTGGAATTGAGAAATACTTGTGTTGAAGTCTGCAAGTTCCGTAGCATGCACGTATGGTAAACGTTATGCAACAAATTTGAAACATGAGGTGTTCTTTGATTTTCTTCCTTATGAGTGGCGGTCGGGGACGAGCGATGGTCTTTTCCTACCAATCTATCCCCCTAGGAGCATGCGCGTAGTGCTTGGTTTTTTATGACTTGTTGATTTTTGCAATAAGTATGTGAGTTCTTTATGACTAATGTTGAGTCCATGGATTATACGCACTCTTACCCTTCCATCATAGCTAGCCTCTTCGGTACCGCGCATTGCCATTTATCACGTTGAGAGTTGGTGCAAACTTCGCCAGTGCATCCAAACCCCGTGATATGATACGCTCTTTCACACATAAACCTCCTTATATCTTCCTCAAAACAGCCACCATACCTACCTATTATGACATTTCCATAGTCATTCCGAGATATATTGCCATGCAACTTTCCACCGTTTCGTTTATCATGACACGTTCATCATTGTCATATTGCTTTGCATGATCATGTAGTTGACATCGTATTTGTGGCAAAGCAACCGTTCATACTTTTTCATACATGTCACTCTTGATTCATTGCCCATCCCGGTATACCGCCGGAAGCATTCATATAGAGTCATACTTTGTTCTGGTATCGAGTTGTAAATAAATAGAAGTGTGATGATCATCATTCATAGAGCATTGTCCCAATAAAAAAAGAGAAATGCCAAATAAAAAAAGGAGGCCGGAAAAAAGAAAAGAAAAAGGGACAATGCTACTACTACGTCTTGAGCTTGGGTTGGTATTCCCCGAAGAGGAGAGGATGATGCAGCAGAGTAGCGTAAGTATTTCCCTCAGTTTTTGAGAACCAAGGTATCAATCCAGTAGGAGGCCACGCGCAAGTCCCTCGTACCTGCACAAAACGATAGCTACTCGCAACCAACGCGATTAGGGGTTGTCAATGCCTTCACGGTCACTTACGAGAGTGAGATCTGATAGAGATAATATTTTTGGTATAAAGATGCAAAGTAAAAAGTAAAAGCAAAGCAAGTAAATAAAGCGATGGAGATTGATATGATGAGAATAGACCCGGGGCCATAGGTTTCACTAGTGGCTTCTCTCAAGAGCATAGATATTCTACGATTGGGTGAACAAATTACTGTTGAGCAATTGACAGAATTGAGCATAGTTATGAGTATATCTAGGCAATGATCATGTATATAGGCATCACGTCCGTGACAAGTAGATCAAACGATTCTTCATCTACTACTATTACTCCACTCATCGACCGCTATCCAAAGCATGCATCTAGAGTATTAAGTTAAAACAGAGTAACGCCTGTAAGCAAGATGACATGATGTAGAGGAATAAATTCATGCAATATGATAAATACCCCATCTTGTTATCCTCGATGACAACAATACAATACGTGCCTTGCAACCCTTTACATCCTTTGGGTAAGGACACCGCAAGGTTGAACCCAAAGCTAAGCACTTCTCCCATTGCAAGAACTACCAATCTAGTTGGCCAAACCAAATGGATAATTCGAAGAGACTTGCAAAGATAACTCAATCATACATAAAAGAATTTAGAGAAGAATCAAATATTTTCCATAGATAAGCTGGATCATAAACCCACAATTCATCGGTCTCAACAAACACACCACAAAAAGAAGATTACATTGAATAGATCTCCACAAGAGAGGGGGAGAACATTGTATTGAGCTCCAAAAAGAGAGAAGAAGCCATCTAGCTACTAGCTATGGACCCGAAGGTGCAAGTAAACTACTCACACTTCATCGGAGGGGCTATGGTGTTGATGTAGAAGCCCTCCGTGGTGGATGCCCCCTCCGGCAGAGCTCCGGAACAGGCCCCAAGATGGGATCTCGTGGATACAGGAAGGTACGACAGTGGAATTAGGTTTTTGGCTCCCCTTATGATCGTTCGGGGATACGCAGGTATATATAGGAGGAAGGAGTACGTCGGTGGAGCGTCAGGGGGCCCACGAGGCAGGGGGCGCCCTCCACCCTCGTGACCGCCTCTGGCACTTCTTGGAGTAGGGTCCAAGTCTCCTAGATCACGTTCGGCGAGAAGATCACGTTCCCGAAGGTTTCATTCCGTTTGGACCCCGTTTGATATTCCGCTTTCTTGAAACACCGAAATAGGCAAAAAACAGCAATTGGCTGGGCCTCCGGTTAATAGGTTAGTCCCAAAAGTAATATAAAAGTGGAAAATAAAGCCCATTATAGTCCAAAACAATAGATAAAGTAGCATGGAGCAATCAAAATTATAGATACGTTGGAGACGTATCGGGCATCCCCAAGCTTAATTCCTGCTCGTCCTCGAGTAGGTAAATGATAAAAAGAGAACTTTTGATGCGGAGTGATACTTTGGCATAATTTCAATGTAAATCTTCTTAATCATGGTATGAATATTCAGATCCGAAAGTTTCAAGACAAAAGTTCATATTGACATAAAAATAATAATACATCAAGCATACTAATCAAAATAATCATGTCTTCTCAAAATAGCATGGCAAAAGAAAGCTCATCCCTACAAAATCATATAGTTAGGCTATGCTTCATTTATGTCACACAAAGATGTTCCCAACTTCTATACCCCCGATGACAAGCCAAGCAATTGTTTCATACTTAAATAATCTCAAACTTTTTCAACCTTCACGCAATACATGAGCGTGAGCCATGGATATAGCACTATGGATGGAATAGAATATGATGATGGGGATTGTGTGGAGAAGACAAAAAGGAGAAAGTCTCACATTGACGAGGATAATCAACGGGCTATGGAGATGCCCATCAATTGATGTCAACATGAGGAGTAGGGATTGCCATGCAATGGATGCACTAGAGCTATGAATGCTCAACAAAAGAAAACTAGTGGGTGTGCATCCAACTTGTTGCTCATGAAGACCTAGGGCATTTGAGGAAGCCCATCGTAGGAATATACAAGCCAAGTTCTATAATGAAAAATTCCCACTAGTATGAAAAAGACAACTTATGGGACTCACTATATGAAAAACATGGTTATACTTTGAAGCACAATATATGAGACTCACTACATGAAGAACAAGGTGCTACTTTGAAGCACAAGTGTGGAAAAAGAGATAGTAGCATTGCCCTTTTCTTTTCTCTTTTTTTTGGGCCTTTCTTTTTTTATTTTGGCCTTCCCCCTTTTTTTGGTCCTTTTTTGGCCTTTCTCTTTTTTTTGTTTCGGCAATGCTCTAATAATGATGATCATCACACTTCTATTGATTACAACATAAGGATTACAACTCGAATCCTAGAACAAGATATGACTCTATATGAATGCCTCCGGCGGTGTACCGGGATGGTGCAATGAATCAAGAGTGACATGTATGAAAAATAATGCATGGTGGCTTTGCCACAAATACGATGTCAACTACATGATCATGCAATGGCAATATGACAAAAGTAAAGTATGTCATGATGATGATGAACGGAACGGTGGAAAGTTGCATGGCAATATATCTCGGAATGGCTATGGAAATGCCATAATAGGTAGGTATGGTGGCTGTTTTGAGGAAGATATAAGGAGGTTTATGTGTGATAGAGTGTATCATATCACGGGTTTTGGATGCACCGCTAAGTTTGCACCAACTCTCGAGGTGAGAAAGGGCAATGCACTGCATCAAGAGGCTTGCAAAGGCGGAAAGGTAAAAGTGCATATAATCCATGGACTCAACATTAGTCAAAAGAACTCATATACTTATTGCAAAAATTTAGAAGTCATCAAAATCAAGTACTACGCGCATGCTCCTAGGGGATAGATTGGTAGGAAAAGACCATCGTCGTCCCCGACCGCCACTCATAAGGATGCACAAGCCAGGTACACTTCATGTTTCAAATTTGTTACATAACTTTAACCATACGTGCATGCTACGGGATTTGCTAACTTCAACACAAGCATTTCTCAAATTCACAACTACTCAACTAGCACGACTTTGATATTATCACCTCCATATCTCAAAACAGTTATCAAGCATCAAACTTATCTTAGTATTCAACGCACTCAAAAGAAAGTTTCACATATCTTGAATACCAAGTATATTAACATTAAGCAAATTACCATGCTATTAACGACTCTCAAAATAATCTAAGTGAAGTATGAGAGATCAAGTTTCTTTAAAACAAATCCACCACCGTGCTCTAAAATATCTAAGTGAATCACTAGAGCAAAAATTATCACGCTCAAAAAGATATAAGTGAAGCACTATGAGCAAAACTATCAAGCTCAAAAGATATAAGTGAAGCACATAGAGTATTCTATCAAATTTCAATTCATGTATGGCTCTCTCAAAAGGTGTGTACAGCAAGGATTACTGTGGTAAACTAACAAGCAAAGACTCAAATAATACAAGACGCTCCAAGCAAAACACATATCATGTTGGTGAATAAAAATATAGCTCCAACTAAATTACCGATGGAAGTAGATTTAAAGAGGGGATTCCTTCCGGGACATCCCAAAGCTTTGACTTTTTGGTGTCCTTGGATTATATTGGGGGTGCCATGGGAATCCCAAGCTTAGGCTCTTGCCACTCCTTGTTCCATAATCCATCAAAAGAATTCACCCAAAACTTGAAAACTTCACAACACAAAACTCAATAGAAATCTCGTGAGCTCCGTTAGAGAAAGAAAACAAAAGAATACTTTAAGGTACTGTAATGAACTCATTTTTTATTTATATTGGTATTGAACCTACTGTATTCCAACTTCTCTATGGATTATAAACTATTTTACTAACCATAGATTCATCAAAATAAGCAAACAACACACGCAAAACAGAATCTGTCAAAAACAGAACAGTATGTAGTAATCTGTAACTAACGCAAACTTCTGGAACCCAAAAAATTCTACCAAAATTAGAAGACCTGTACAATTTGTTTATTGATCAGCAGCAATTGGAATCAGTATAGACCTCCCTCACTAAGCGAGCATTCGGCATTCCTAGTATGCTCCACTCATTCTACGCCAAGCACCCAATCACGGGATCAGAATCTCGGCATCCAAGTGTTATAAAAGAATGGAAGCACAATTGTTGTTGGACCTATAAACCCTATTATTTTGGCAATAAAACCATTTAGACCTCTTTCATCTAAATTGGTAAATGTTTTTCGATTTTTCCTGGAAATTATACTTGGAGCAGGAGATTCAATTAAGCGAGATTCGGAAGCTATAATTTCGCCACAAGAAACTCTTATTTGGCATTCTGACCTGTTGATACTTGCAAGAAGAGCTTCAGTCTTTGAAACCGCTGCGCGCGAGAGATGGAAATGCCATTGAGAGATTAGAAGGGATAGAGAAAACGTCAGATAGAGGTCGTG